>VZRV01001132.1:622016-775064 GCA_013398115.1 Falcunculus frontatus
AAAAAAAAAAAAAAAAGAAGAGGAAATCTATCTGAATGAAGATCTTGTTTTCCCTTAAATCCTAACAAAACTGTGTGGGAGTGTACTGCTGCTATGCAATTGTATTTGACAAAAGCAGTAGGTGTCTGTTTAAGAGCATCTCTTATCACCAAGTCATTTCTAATAAAAGCTTAACTTTTGATACTCCTGATATTACAAATACTTTTAATAAATATTTTATAACAAATTGTCAAATCCTTATGTAAAAGCATTTACTGTCTTTGTGGCCATATCTTGGGGTATAAAACACTAACTTTTTTAGCTAATTTAAGAATTATTATTCTCATTCAACACATCCCATAGTAAAGTCAGATTCTGAAGGGTAAGGACAGACTTTTTATAAGGTTGGTAAATCAAAGTTAGTCTGTCAAGATCCTACTGTTATTGCTAGAACATTTAATTAACCAGCTTCTAAAGAATTACCACATCTGCATATGGGAAGAATAAATCACTGAGGTAGAAAGCACAAGACCTTCTTAATGTCCTTGTAAATAACATGGAAAATCTGAAGATTTGCCTGGAAGCTGTTGTAAAAGAAAAATCTAGTTTAATGTGATGACCTGATTCTGTTCTCTTGGTAACCTTGCTATAAGGTTTTAAGTCAGATGGAGAATATCTGAGAATCTAATAGAAAGCAGAATGGATAATGAAGTGTTTTACATGAAATGCAGAGACATATTGGTAACTCTAAGTTTGGGGTTGAGATTTTATTTTTTATTTTGTTGGTGGTGTTTTTGGCCTTTCAAGTATGGTACATGATTTTAGAGCATAAGTATATACATCAAAGTGTGTTTGTTTTCATATGCTGTTGCTTAAATTTGAAAAAGAAAAACCTGTGGTTTTGTGCATTGACATATGTATGAGTGTACACACACATTAGATTTCATTGAGATGGAAGATAATGATTGTTTTCTTAAGGATAACAGATTGCATTTTAACACAAGCTTTAAGAACTTAATGATGTTTTTTATCTATTCCTACCCCAACTGGATGCAGCTATTAATTTCTTCAGATTTAATGAAAAGAAATACATTAAACCACCTTTTCTTCATCTTAAGTTTCAGCCTTGTTAGGTACCTTGTTAGCTTAAAAATAGGACTGAGAAAATTAAGCTGTGTGTCTCGCTAAGCAATAGTACATTTTCAAAGAAGATGATAATGGGGAATTACAGTAGCTCAAACTACTTTCTCTGATACCAAATGCTAGAGCATTTCTCTTTGAAATGCTCCCAAAGCTGCAGTTGCTCAAGGGCTATAAGGGGCAATCATTTGAGATAAGGACAAGTCAAATGTCTCTTTTGAAGTGCCAAATTGTATTTTTTCAAGCAGTATTCTCAAAATGGAAGATAAAAGTTCAGAGTCTTTTGCAAGAGAGCTTCAGTGCAATGTGCACTTTGGAGGAAAGTCACTGTGGTTTAAGTTTGAGTGATAAGGACTTTTGCTGTACTAAATGAAAGAGCAGGACTTCAAAGTTCAGTGTTTGCCTTGCAACAATTGCCAGTTTCTGATGTCCAGACTCTGAAGTGAGGTTGATCTTTGCTCTCAAAATTACTCATTTTGTCTCAGAGGTTGAAATTGCTGAGAAGAAGCCAGACCCCCCTAAAGCTGAATTCTGGCTTTCATTTCAGCAGACTCCTTCCAGGTAGGAATTGTCAGGATGCCTGTGCAGCTCTGCCTTGTACAAGTGGAGCCGATGGAATATTTTGTGGTTAAAGAAACCTGATCTGATTAATAAGAAATCTTCCTGACCACCCTGTGGGTGAGTAGAAGAGGAGAAGAGAGAAAGGTTGGGCTGTCAAACAGTAAGTAACACCATTGTGAGAGCTCCTACCAGGAAGCTGAAGTTCAGGTTGAGGTTTCTGTCTTGCCTGCATGAGCGGAGGGGCTCCCCAGCTGCCGGCTGTCCAGGCGGAGTCTCCTTGTGTTGCTTATACAAAGTGGCATAGCTCCAGCAGAGCCAGAGGTACTTTCTCCAAAATAACTGGTGATCAGTTTACAGCTTTGGGATCTTGGAGATAAGAGTTCAGAACCCCGTTCTGAATCACTGGGACGAATTCACTTCTGGAACAGCTTGAACACAATGTTTCTCTGTCATGTAAAATCCCACTCTGAGCAAATCAGTTGTGTGAGTCTCTGTCTCAGAAAGCCAAATGAGCCCTGAGAGCCAGGATGTTCTGAATCTGAGGCCATAACTGTGAATGAATAGCAAAATTTGAAACCCCCTGGTTTCTGTCCTGATGAGACTCTTGTTAACTGTTGACCTTCCACGGGATTTCTGTTAGTTTGTAGGGCAGTCTGTAATAACACCGTGTGGGTATTGCTGACAGGGTGAAACGGGCATATGACCATATGACCCTCTCTTACCTCCCTCCGAGCTCTTGCAGAATGCTCGCTAAATGCCAGGCATTGCTGCCATCACCTGCAAGGAGTGAATCAGGGTTGTGGAACAAGTGAGACTGTGAGATCCCAGCTTTGCCTTGAAAGGTATGTAGGTAATGAGGGAACTGGAAAAGGAGGGAAGTGCAAAAGAAGGCAAAGAAGTACAGACAATTTAAATATTATCCCACATACAGTGAATTAAAAATTCCTGTCTAAAATGAGGGTGGTCCCCACTAAGTGAGATACAAATTGGCTGGCTAAATAGAGGATGACTGCATGATAGTGGGCTTCTGTGAGCTGATTCTTATTTCAGTGAATAGGACCCACTGTCCTCCTATAGATCAATCTGTTGCGAGACATCTGTGTGACTTTAGCCTTGTCCTCTTGTCTTCTTCATTGCCTCCCCCTTGCTTTATTCCCTCACTGTCCACTCCAGGCCCCTTATCAAACTGCTGCCACCTGCTCCTTGCCTCCTCCTCCTCCATCTTGCCTGTGCTACTGCTGTCAAGGGCCACCAAGTTGATCAAAGGAATGCAGCGTCTCTCTTATGAAGAAATGCTGAGTGAATTGGTGTTGAGCCTGGGAAGGCTCTGAGGTGATCTAATTTCAGCCTTCTGGTACCTGTCAGGAGCCTGCAGAAAGGATGGGGACTCTTTACAAGAGTATGTAGTGACCTCACAGGGCGGAATGGCTTCAAATTGACAGAGAGTAGGTTTAGATCAGATATTAGGAAATAATTCTTTGCTGTGTAAGTGGTGAGGCACTGGAACAGGTTGTCCAGGAGACTTGGGGATGCCCCAGCCCTGGAAGTGTTCAAGGCCGGGTTGGATGGGTCTCTGAGCCTGCAGTTCTGGTCTAGTGAAAGTTGTCCCTCTCCGTGGCAGGGGTGTTGGAACAAGATGAGCTTTAAGGTTCCTTCCAACCCAAACTATGATATCAGACTAAACAAGATCTGCCTATGCTGTACCCAGATGTGTGTTCAGGCATGCTTCAGAATGGGAGCCAGTGATTGCAAGAAAATTAAATTAAATTATCGCATTTTAAGTTGCAGAGAATTTATAGATCAGTTGGGCTTGCTGTCTTGCTAAGGCAGGCCTATTTGGAAAATATACCTCTAAATATTTTTAAATGTCAAAATATATGCCTAGATGAAAACGTATTTCTTGCACTCAGATAAGCATGTATTTCAGAACATATTGAGAAAAACCTTGATGCAGTAAATGCAGTTCTCTGACATATGAGAATAAAAGCAGCAGTGTTAGCTGCACGTACAGTGTGTGTGTGATTGCAGGACTGTAACCAGGCCAAGGTTACTGGGACCACAGAGCCCAGCCTTCCCTCCCTGGCAGTTGCCAGCACTGGCTGCTGAAGGAAGAAAGACTAACATCAGCAAACAGTAAAACTTTCCAGGAATATTTTCCTAACCTTCAACAATTCGTAGTTCAGGAACTTCATGAACCAGGGGTAGTGACTCTGCAGTGAAAAACTGAATAGCTACACACTGAGTATTTGTAATGAGGGATTGAACACTCGTTTAGCAAATGTTATTTGAGCACATAAAGAAACTCTGTTCGGTCTGTATATATGAATGTGATGGGGAATTAATTTCCCCATTTCCTGCCTTATGAATGTTTTACTTAGGAACATTTATAGAATTTTTAGTGAAGTTCTGAAAACAAGGGCGAAGTCCCATGGTAACGAGCGATTGGATAAGGAAAATCAGAGTGATATTAAAAAAAAAAAAGTTAAGTAATGTTCTGGCTATTGTGAACAGTGTTTCCTATTCCTGTTGCAACTCTAGTGTTTAAAGGTGAGCAAATTCTTTTAAATCATGGGGCCTGGTCATCATTTATAGATGAATTGGTTTAATGTTACTGGGACGTTTAATCCATCATGTAAGCCAATAATACAAGAAGTGAGGATGACTAATTATTTCATTTATGCGATTTCATTGTAGGCACTGATACACATCTCTGGAGAATATTTTCAGGCAGCCTGAATAGCTGTTTCATGCAAAATTTCTTCATGTGCTGTCTCTAAAAATCTTCTGACAAATAGATATCTATTTTTAGTTCATTGCTGTTCAAGCTTTTATGTAAAAATATTCAACACAGAGCTATTTCTTTGTTGTTATTATTGTTATTGCAGAGTTGCAATAAAAAGTAATAAGATAAGATTAAGTTTGGGATTTTTTGGGGAGCAGGATGTAGAAAATGCATGTAATTTAATTCCTAATGCAAGTCTTTCTGTATATTGCAGTGAGTGATCATTTTTGTCATCCAGTTTTAGACCGTGGTCCTTAAAATTCAACCATAAAAGATCATTGTAAGAATATTCTGGGAACCTGGTGCTTTCAGCTCTGAACAAACACTTGGAAAGTCTGTTCAGGAAATTTTTTTTAGAGATGCCTGGAGATCTTTCCAACTTAGCCTATCTAGAATCTGGATCTTATCGAGCAGGAAGATGATTTGTTCCAGGCCTCACTTCAGTGGTGACTATTTATACATTAGTCTGTTGTCTAAAAAGTAGAAGTAATATTGGAGTTTAAATGAGTTTAAATTATCTTTACTTCCTGCACAGGAATGGCAAAAGGCCGGCTCCTCCTGCCAGCAATCCTTACAGTTCCACTGGTTTTCATCTCCCAATTGCACACTAGTGCAGGATGGAAAACACTCCTGGTGGGAAGGGTGTTCATTTGGATTGTAAGAGTGTATTGTCAGATGTGCAGGTATCTGGAATCCAGTTGTTTCGGTGCCTAAGAAAATGGTCTAAACATGATCCCCTTTCCATGAAAGAAAGATGCTGTTGGTTTCCACTTCTGTGAGTGGTACAGGTAGAGATTCAGGTGTTGGGCAAGTTTATTCCTGAAACAGCCTTTTGAACTCATGTGTGCCTAAATTTTAGTTCCTGATTTTTTTTTTCCTTTAGGTACCTAAATTGTCAGTAGATTTGGCCTTCAATCTGCTGTGATAACTCTTGTTCATGACAAAATCCCTCTCCTCACACTTCAGAGTTGTTCTGTGAACTCATGTAGATGTGTCCAATTTATGTTAAATTTGTGTGATTAATTTCCATTTTATGTTAAATTTGTCTGATTAATTTGTGACTATTAAGCCTCTGTCAATGAAGAATTTTAGACTAATACAGGAAAACCATAACACTCAGAGACCTGCGAGGTGATGTGGATGCTCTGAGGCTGTAGCATTCCCATTGCCACGGTTGTTTGCCAATCTCCTATCTTCTCTAATTGGAGCATAACAACCCCGGCCATTTATCATTAAGTATTGTGACATCAGTCTCTGGCCTTTTGCTGAACTCTGAAGAATTGTGACTTTTCTTTGAACTCTCGGCTTTTAGTTCCACTGACCCTATGGCCCATTTATAACTGCTGTGCCATTTATCACTCTGGGGCTTAGAAATATGGTTGGGGGGAAAGACTCAAGTGCAATCATTCACACCTATGGTCTCTTTGTATTTGGACTTCACAGTTTCTGTGTAGTGTAACTGATAGGGAGAGATTAGTTACAAAACTGTAATTCCATTGAAGGATTGTGATAATACTCTGCCATAAACTTTATATGATGCTCAAGAGGTTTGACATCATTGGGGTTCTGAGATTAAGTTACAGCATCTACTATTAGTCTCTGTCAGTATCTGTTTTAGAAGAAGGTTTTTGTGCAACCCTGGTGTAAAATATAGGATATTTTCTGAGTTATGAGACTTGCTGTTACTTTAATCGTCTCAGAGTCCTGTTAATAGTTAAACTATAGCATGACATAAAACAGATTTGGTACAAAAAGACAAAAATATTTATTTTTCCGTGCTACAGAGGAATTCTCTGTACTGACTACTAACAAGGTCTTGGGATATCAGTTCAAATCAGAACTTTTTGGCATTTTAACTGTTTTGTGTTCTAAAAAAAAAAAAAGCAAGCAGCATATAAAACTCAGAAAGAGTTACTGGTGAGCCTGAAGTATCATTTCTGGAAAGGAATCAAATCAGTGTGTATTTTGCAAGCAAAACAAACTGACTTCTTTTTATTCTTTTACATTACTCTTTCCCTGTATAGCTTGTGCTATTTACACACACACATACACAGTGTTCCTGTGCCCCTAGGAAACTGTGGTTTTCCCTTCTTTAAGCTTTTCTTTACATCTTTCTTCTATCTGATTTTATTTCTCCCTCCCTCTGCCTTCTCTTGTAAATTTTTTCATCACTTATTAGAGAAACAGTTGAGTATGTTGTGCTTTAATGTGATTTTGGCCAAAGAATGCTTATTTTTAAATGGATTTGCCCTTGTGTAGAAGAAATAAGGAATTACTTTAAAACTTCAAGTATGAAGTTTTACATATGAGTGAGAGATCTTTTCACAATTCATATGAGGTAAACTAGAAAAGGGAAGAGTTCAGACACCTGAATAGCTCCAGACTTTGGGAAGAGCTTTCTTCTTCTGAGCATAACTCTCCTGTTATGAGAAAAAGATCAGGATATTATACCAAAGTTTGGAATTTCATGCCATGGAAATAAAAAAATGTTTTCTTTAAAATGAGATAAATGTTTATTTATTTCTTCACTACAACGTGAACCACTCGGAAAAAGAATGATTATAATAATTATTTCACTTGGCATTCTGTAATCAAAGAGAATCTTGCAATTTTATGCAAGAGTCAACAAGTTTATTCACAGTTCTTTCTTATGCTTTTTGCCTGCTGTGTCCAGACTTCCTGGTTGGGTGGTGTCTCCTGCCATTCCATCCCTTCATGAACACAACATTCCTGTGCCGTGTTGTGATGTAGGATGGAAGGAAGGCTGCATAGGTGCCTGAACCCTTTTCCTGGTGCCTGCCATCAGTGTACTTCTTCAGGACAGAGAAATATTAAGTTCTTATAAAGTTTTCAATTTATTTCTGAAAAATAATAAAAGATTTTGAGATACATGTCAAATTTAACAGTAAAACTGTGCCAAGGCGTCTGACAACTTTCCTTACATTTTCAAATCCACCTTTCTCTTTACTACAGAACATGGCTTCCTCTCTAGTGCAACTTGGTTTTAGTGTGAATTTTATGGAAATTTCCAAGTTTATTAGAAGGAAAAAAGCAAGTGATAAGAGATGAGCTATTAAAAGGATTAATTAGCCAGAAATTCTCAAGCCACAAGAAAAAATTCTGGAAAAATTGCAGACATAATTTTTCTTTTTCAGCTTTGGGTCCCCAGTACATATAGATACTTTCTTGAAATTCTGATTAAAATGTCCAGGTAAGACATAAGATTGGAGAGATGGTTTTTTTCTTCAGTCTCAATGCTCTCTGTTACTCAGCTGTAAGTACTTACATGCCAATATTCAAACTTTGCCTCCTCAGCCTTACATTAAGCTTTGCAGTAATTACCATTGAGAAAAAAAGAAATGTTGTGGTATCCCAATGCAGCCATTGGTTAGGGTGCAATGCCACTTATGTTTAATTAGCAGATAATTGGTCATTAGTAATTGTAAATGTTGTATGTACTGCAAGCCTTTGCTGTGTTGAAAGGGTTTCAATTTTCATCCATTCAGGATAAGGTACTTAAGCCACTTTGTCTTTGTATTCAAAGTTAGTACTCAAATGAAGCCCTGTAAATCTTTGTTCCCCTCAGAAGGGAAAATGTAAATGACATGAACCAGTCACTATGAGATGTTTTAGTGCTGGCCTGTTCAAGATGATGTCGTTTATACAGTGTTTCATAAATCAGTTAGGTTTTAGTGTTGTTTAAAATACTCCATTTAGTTTTAAAACTGAACTGAATCGGAGACATAGAAGAAAGGGAAGCTTATTCTGGTTTAAATGTAGAAAAACTGGTCAATTGTTTGATTCTTGCATTATTTACAGGAAGCTTCTCTGGCACTTCCTTGCTCTCCTAAATATTGTTCAGCAGTATTTAGTTCATATTTTTTTTAATTGCTATTTCACAAAGATTGAGGCAAACATTTTGGTGGAAGCTTCAAAAGATTTGGTTTGGAACTTATGTGTTATGTGTCAAACTGGTTTAGTGTTACTCTTCTTCTCTAAACAATAAGACACCATTCACTCTCATAAAAACAAAACAGAAGAAAATTAATATTCTTCTAGAGTTCAAAAAAAAAGGGATCTTAATTTATTTTTGTAGATAACTGATTGAGGATTTGATTTAGTTACATAAGAGATGCCTCTCCATAAGAGAGCTGATTGCATAACTCTGCCTCTGTAAAAAAAAAAAAAAAAGTTGCCTGTCTAAGAAGTAGGTGCATGTGTTTTAGATCTGGGTGAAGTGAGTTTTAGTTTTTTGTAAACAGTTCAGCCACCATTGAGTAGCAGTCTGTGTATCATAGGGATATAATATCATAGTCTTCAGATAACCTCCACACATGTTCTTCTGTTTGGGGGTAGCATTAACTTTTTTATACCCCAGACAGTAAACCCCAGGGAATTTCCCTCCCAAGTGTGCAGAAGGAAAAATCAGGACAATTAAGTTGCTTTTATTTTTGGTTAGTTTTTTTTCTTCTCAGTGAGTTATGGAAAATTAAATAATTAAAATTGGGCTATAAATAGTGTAGTGAGCTTGCTCTGCTGAGAGGTGCAATGTTGTCCTTCTCAGTAGGAGGACAATTTAGATTGTAAATAAAATCAGTTTGCCGAGTTGTCCAGGGGCTGAAGGGGCAAGTGGGAAAGGAGGGACCAGCACAACCTGCGCAGTGGTAAGACCAACTTTTAATTCACCAAACCTACCCTTGTTTCTGCAGCTCCACACAATTTAAAGATGTCTCATGGCATGTACATATAGATTCTATTGAATAAACTCCATATCTGGTGATGTGGGTTTTTTTCATATGGTTTATGTGATCTGTAATAGATACTCTTACCCCTTCCTCTCACATTTGAAAAAAATTGTAGTGGCTGCTGATGCTGTTTTGTAATGTGCTTTTTTAACATCTTGTTCTTCAAATGTGAAGTGCAGGAAAAAATCTTTTATTTTAGTGGCAGCAAAATGCCTGAAGCTTGGATTCCTTGAAAAAGTGAAAATGTTTTGTGACATGAATGCAATTTATCCTTAACATTCTCTGTACAGTGCTCTCTGATCTGTTTGCTTCCCATGTACTTTCAACCCCATTGAAAATGCCTTAAGGTCACACTTGATAACACTCGTGAGCCAAAATGTGCTGAACTTCTGGAAGATGATCAGAATGGTCTGCAAAAAAATCATGCAACTGAGTGTTCAAAAAGGCTTGGGAGAGATTGCTTTCTTCCAGAGCTGGCTTGCAATTTCAGATCGGATGATGGTTTCCCTGCTTGGATTTATATGTTCATATTGAGGATTCATTTTTGGCAGGTCTCTACTTCTGAATATTACAGAACATGCAAATTCAGACATGAAAATATATTTTGAAAGGTAGTATCTTGATTGATATTTTCTTGAGTTAAGCTATTGTAGGAGAGCAAAAGGAAGAAAAATAATGATGAAGCAAAAATGATCCTACAGCTTTTATGTGGGAAGTTGTGAGGAGGAGATGCTGACTTAAGAGGAAAAAAGGGAAAAAATCTGGTAATGGTGCACCTGATTTTGGGTCTTTTTGTTGGGGTTTTTTGTTTGTTTTGTTTTTCCATAGTTGCATAACTTTGTGTAAGGTTATGAGTATGATTTTGCATATAATTTTCTTTTTTTTAAATTTTTTTTTTAAATTAGAACAGTTGGATAACTTTCCTTTAGTCAATGTCATTAGAAGCAGCCTATTCTGATTACTCCTGAGGAGGAAACTGATGCTATGAATAAAGTAGCCCATGTTTAAATACAATATATCAGGGAAGGGTGGCTATTATGTGTGTAATAGCATTATGTAGAAATAATAGGCAAGACTGTCCACTTGAAACAATTTGAACACTGTCAGTGTTGTATTGCCCACAGATTTGCTCTTAGGACCATTTTGTGCTTACCTTGAATGCTCTTATAGCTTATCATAGGCTCTGTCCTGCGACCTACACCCAAGTTCGGCTGTATTTAGAAAGCCTTTTGTTCCCCTCTGCAAGGCAGTTCGATGTACAGACAACATATTATCTAAAGCATGTATTCTGTAACCAGTTACTAATTATTCATCTTTTGTGCTGAGACTGAAACAGTTTATCAATGGCCACTATCAAAACATTCTGGTTTGTTATGTGCCTTATATGATTTCATTCAAGCCTAGTGACTCTTAAGAAAAAGTAATGAGCAGAAAGAACTAGAGTGGTATTTTTATTGTAGTTGTGCTTGAAAATTCCACCCACAATTATAGTTCTGCTGTCTCATTTTATGTGTGTGGAAAGAGGCAAAACTTGATCTTCTTAAAGTCTCATTACACAAGACTCTGAGATTGAAAAAAAGAAAATAATGATGCTTGTTTTTCAGAGAGGGTAGAATGAAACTCAGGAAAAAAAAAACACGCAGGGAGGAAATTTTCATTGCCTCAACACAAGGAGTTGAGATGTTTAAAATTTTATGATTTCAGGTTCTGAACAGTCATACTTAAGTGTCTCCATGACAGTAGGCTCCCTATATACATCGTCTCTGTATTTCGATCGCCAAATAATTACTGAACAACTTTGAAGATGCAGGCTGAGAATTTCAAGTTATGGATATTGGGATATATGCTCGTTGTTGATTTAATAAAGGTTACATAAGAGATTTTTGGCAGAGGTGGGAAAAACCTCACTGAGTTTCAGTGTGTAGTTCAAGGCATCTCTTCTCTGTGTCCCCTCAGTTTTCCATGTAGTTTAAATCTGTGCCATGATCTGTGGATTGTTGGAAAATATTTGTTCAGTTTGGGAGTCCTACTGGTAGAGGACCATTCTAGGACATCCATCTTATTTTACAGCCAGTACATAAGGAATTGTGGCTTAGCTTCCAGCTTTTGATCTTATTGTTTGAAGTTGAACGGGACTTTTCACATTTAAATATGATGTACTGTTCGTTTTCAAAGTTGTTTGTTGCTTGTATTTAAAGTATAAATAGTACTATTTTGTTAAGCTGTTCTGTCTAGAACCTTTATTTGTATCTTGCCCAAATCTTACTGTTACAAATAAAAAAAAAAGAAAAAAAACACTTAAATAACCCCAGCCTTGGAAATAAGATATGACTTTGAAATGTTTTTTAGGCCTCAAAAGTCTTTGTATTAATCTATTTGCCATTAAATATGCATTTTTGACACTATAGTGGGAATAACTTTCATGCCAAGATCATAATTAGTTGCAGGAATTTTACTGTGTGCTGTATAGACACAGAAAAGCATTACTTCCTAATAATCTTCTCTTCTCTTGTATTTTCACTCTTGTGTTCTTTGCTCCTGTAGAATTCTTATCCTGCAGACTGTGAGAATCTTTTTTCCACAATACCCATGTGCAGCAAGTTGGCAGCATCATGTTTATAGAGACTGTTGCAGCACAGCCTGAGTCTCCTGAGCTTCTGTCTACTAATGTGATCCTTGGCCATCACTTTTCTTCCTTCTTATCACTTACTACTTATCAAACACTTCCACTGGATTTGTAAATTTTCAGAAATGTATTTAAGATGAAGTTAGTTGTGAGGGTGAGTAATTTTGAATATTAGAATAGTTCTAAACCCAGCCATTTTCTAACTATAATTATTTTTTGTCATCATTGCATGTTTTTCTCTCATCTTAAATATTAATAGTCCCAAGTAAGTGCAGATGGAATTCACTGTTGGTCAAGCATCTTTGAAACTATGACTTAATTGTAGCTTCTTGTTGACAGCACAAATATCTGTATTTTGAAACTTTTTGCCTATAAGCAACTGCACCTTGGAAGAGAACTTATTATTCAGATTGTCTTTAGAGAAATCCTTTTGTTATTCTTCGGTGGAGAAATTGTTTCAGTTCAAGAAATAGTGCAAAATCGGTCTGAGACTTGAAAGGTTTTTTTTTCCCTTTCTTCTCTTCTTTGCCACATGCAGTGAAATTTTACCTTGTGTATATTTTTGAGATTCTTCAACTCATGAAGTCTGAAAAGGCACATGAACGCTTTGCTGTGAGAACTGGTCCCTCTCTTTATGAGGATACTGGAATGTCAATCATGGGGCTGCTTGGATAGGCTTCAAGTAATAAAGTGTGAAAGACACCACCACAAACATGCTTGTAATTAAAATATATATGGATTTAGCGCCTGCCTGTATTCCATTGGAAATCCGCTGCCTGAGCATAACTTGTGTGGCTGGCTCACACTAGACATGCCTCCCAGATATTCCAGATCTCCATCTCCAGCTCTGTCCTTAGTGCATCACCAAGGAGGTCCTTTGGGGAAGTCATGCTTGGTTCCAAATCTCTCTGTATTTAGCACTGGGTGGAAAGTGGAAAGCCTCTCTTCTTGCCTGGCTTGGCAGGAACGCCGGTTGTGCGGCCATGGATGCGCATTGGGAGTTTGCCCTCAAGCCTTTGGTGCAGCACACGGAGCTGCTCCCAGGTGTATTCCCTCCCCTCGGCACTAATACGTGTCTGTGGTACCCTCTGGAATGAAGTGTGTCTCCATGGAGAGCCACAGTGTGCCTGCTGCTTCCCTCAAAAGCCAATATTTGGCTTTGTTGTTGTTTCCCAGTGGGTTCCCACAGGAATCACTCCCTCTGGAGCATGAGAGGGAAAGGTATGCAGAGCAAGCCATATCCTCAGGGGCATGGGGCTCTGTCGGTTGCTGAAGGCCTAATTCTCTGTAAGAAATAGCTGTTGTGAATGAAACGAACTGATATAGAAAGAATTAAGTCTGAATAGCTTTTTTTGTTGCCTGTCATTTGGGAAGTTGTTTGGTTTTCCCCTATTGATAAGCCAGTTAGAGAAACAAGGGTCTCTGACTCTCCCTTATGGATATTTTTATATAACCCATCAGATCTGAAGTTGTGTTATTCTAAGTAAGAATCACTTTATTTTTCTGTTTCACATCTTTTCCCATGCTTTCTTTTCAATAACATCTGAAAATTTCCAGATTTAAATGGCAAAACCTGTAGTGTAGGAGCTTATTAAATACAAAACAAAAGGACTATATATGTTATTCTGAAGCTATTATGAGGTCACCAAATACGATAATTCCTATTTATGTGATGGAGAAACGGAGCCACAGACTTGTGCAAAACTGTAAAGAATTTGGTATGCTACAGATTTGGAACACAGAAGTTTTCTTTGCCCTATGCCCCAACCACTAATAAATAAGGCTTCTTCTTACTAGAGCTCAAATATAACTTGAGCTTTTGATCTAGCACTGAAGGAGAATCCTGGCCTTGATTTGAAGATGAATTTAGTAACCCTGTGTTCTTCCGTAACTTATTTGTGACAAGCAGATTTATCACCTTATGTTATTTAAGAAGAAAGCTGGCATGTGAGATGCTCCATAAGTTGTAAGGGTAGGAAGGAGATCCCCCCACTCCCAGTTCAGCCTTCGAAGTGCCAGATTTATCTGTGGGAGAATATGCAGCGTTTGGGGATGCACCGATATGAGCTTTTTCAAGCATGTGCCATTTAAATATTAGGTTACATCCAGTCATTCCATTCTGTTAAAATAATTCTGATTTCAACACTGTTCTTGTCGAATGCCCCTATCAGAAAGGTTCTTGCTCTCTGCCAAAGCTCTGGTTTCTGCAGCAAGCCAAGCCCTAGTTTTTCTAACAGCCTTATTTCTAACAGCATAGTCTGTGCTATGTCCAGGCTTCGTGTTGTCGCATGGTCCAGATGGCTTCAGGTGGCTTTGACTGATAGTATGCAGAGTACACACTTCCCTGTGTGGTTGGGGACTAGTCTCAGCTGCTCAGTGTGTGCATTACTACAGGATCTTCCCTTTGCTGCTCCTCACAGTCACAGAATCATTTAGGTTGGAAAAGATCTCCAGGATCATCAAGTTCAACCTTTGATTGATCTCCACTTTGTCAACCAGACCATGACACCAAGTGCTAGGTCCAGTCATTTCTTGAACATCTCCATTGAAGGATGACTCCCCCACCTCCTTGAGCAGCCTATTCCAATGTTTAGCAATCCTTTCTGTAGGAAGAAATTCCTCCTGGTGTCCAACCTCAACCTTCCCTGATGCAGCTTGAGGCCATGTCCTCTTTTCCTGTCTCTGGTGGGCTGGGAGAAGAGACTGCCCCCCATTTCTCTACACCTGCTTTTCAGTTAGTTGTAGAGAGTGATAAGGTGTCCCTGAGACTCCTTTTCTCCAGGCTGAGCAGTCCCAGTTCCCTCAGCTGCTCCTCGTAGGATTTATCTGCCTTGAGTGTCTGTCTTATCGTGGGTCCCTGGAGCTGCCATGGTTTGCACCAGCTGAGATCTCACCTGGTGTGTACTGATTTTGCAAGAGCAGTCCTAGCTGGGACGGTGAGCTCTGGCTCTCTATGTGTCTGATACAAGCAGAGTAGAACAATTCTAAATTTGACTCACCTGTAGCAATTGCTTTAGCAAACACCAAAATAGCTCAAAATACTAGAAAAGTTTTACAAGCCTCTCACAGTACATAAATTGGTTTTATGTACTGAGAAAAGTAGTGAGCCTAAATGCAGCCATTCTGGGAGGTTTGATGTCACGCCTAATGTTTCAGCAAAGATGTGATTGCTTTGAAATGCAGAACTACGCATTTCAATTACAGTTTCCAGGCTCTAAGTTTTCTAACCTCTTCTGAGATTTGTCATAAGGGAATTGTGCAGCATTTGTGATTTCTTGTATGAACCTGGAAGGGTTAATCATTCTTTTGTAAGTACCTGAGATTTTAGCAGATGATAATTTTCTTGCCTATTTCTGAATGCTACTTTGAGCTTCACATTATCTTCTAAACACTAAGGGCTTTAGGACCTCATGATATGATGGGAACGTTTGTACCTATTGTGACTTATTTTTTCATTACCTTGATGGGCATTCAAAAATGAATATGGATAAATGATCAGATTAAAAGCAAGTGCAACAACTGAGCCCTATATATAGTTGGGGAAGATATAACCCAGCTGTAGAGGTGAGCTTATGAGAAAGTACTTTTTTTCACATCCTCTTTAGTTGCTGGTACTATTGCAGCTCTCTGCTATTACCTGTAGTGTCTTGTAGTTAATGTAGGAAAGATGCTGGGAAGTACTTGTTACATCTTTAAATTATTAGTTCTGGGTTTGCTGATGTTCCACGATTTAATCCTGCATATGCTGAGGGTTTCCAGTAGAGGTCAGGATGACATTGTCAGATATTTCGTAAATGCGTTTACCTGAATAGGAACCATCCAAGGGTTTCCTTATTCTCACAGGCAAACCGTTTGGGTGGGGTTTGTTTGTTTTACCTTTTTAACATGCAGATAAAGCACTGTATAATTAGTTTGGTTTCCTCTGGACTTCATCAACAACTTTGTAAAGTTTGATGGCAAACTTACCTAGTTTTTTCAGAAAGTCTGATAGTTGGGAATAAGGAAAAACGGTGGGAAGGGGATGAGCCTGAAGAGCTAACGCTGCTATTGAGGTAAAGGTCTGTTACAGTGCAAGTGTTAAGACGGGGGCCTGAGAAATTGGTTTAGAATAGTTTTAATTTTTTATACTGTGTGTAAATTTGTACTTGATACTTTTATATATGCATATATATATATGCATACCACACATACCTATACAGACATATTTATATATAGCAGCATACATATATTTTTGTCTAAGGCTGTGCTACACACACAGCAGCAACACTTAAGCAGCCTTTGCTTTGGCAACTCGTGTCTTCTTTTTCATGGTAGCTACTGTCTCCTGGCTTTAGTAAAAGAACAGATCTGGCTGAAAAAGTAACCCTATGGAGCAGATGAAAAAAGATATGTTTGGACTTTCTTTTTCAGCCACACCAATTACTTGATTGGTTTTGCAGCACAGCCATGCAAATAAGCATATCCACCCAATGCACTGAGCTACTAGTGGAATAAAGGCTGCCTAAGCTGTCTTGGTGACTGAAAAGAGCTAGGGAACATAGTTTGTGTTTTGAAAAATTAAATCTTCTAGACTCTGGAACACAGTTTTCTGACTGGGGTAGATTTTGTGGCAGGTTCTTTAATGCAGAACCACAAAGTCTTATGTGCCGGTGCTCTCACCTAACACTGTGGATGTGCTTGTGCACAGGCACATCACTGAACAATTTCACTTGTTTTGCACAGTTCACTGCTGGCTGGCATTGCCATGTATGTTTCTATTTTCAGATTTACGTTGCATTAAAGTCTCAAATACGTCTATGCATGTTCTCGTGCATGCACTACACGCAAGTTACCTGGGTTGTATTTATTGCCTTCTTGCGCTTACAAAGCTGTGGCATTCAGGCTCCACATACTCACTGGCACACTGGTTTGTGGCACATCAGCAATTCACAGGTTTCACACACAAACCCTTTTGTAAAATGTGTGTTCTTCTTCTCTGGATGTGTGTAGGGATCAACTCTTGCCATCCAGCCTTCAGTGGGCATCCGCTGCAGGTGCACTCATGTCACCACTCTTCAGAGACACTTCAGAATCTGTGCTCCAAAAGAGCTGGAGCAGCCTGTTGTTTACTACCCCTTAGACTAAATGGCTTTTTCCACTTCTGGTAGAAACCAACCAGAAAAACACATGAACATTCCAGGCCCCAAAATGCAGCTTGATTATCTGAACAGGACAAAATGATGTTCACCATCTCTGTATATGTAAAGCATTATGGAGGAAGATAAATAGCTGAGGGTGAGATGCAATAAGATGACTATGAAATTAAATCTGCTGTTCCTGATGTCTGTTCTAAATTATCTTGACATTAAAGGTTTTATCAGACCATGAAGTACTTTCCAAGGGAAGTGGTGAAAGTTCACATTGCTGGTGACATTAATAGCTAGACTGGAAAAATCATTTTGAATGTTTATAGGGAATGAACCAAAAAGTTCAGTGAGACATACAAGGTAGCTCAGTTGATCTTTTTTGATCTCTTTATTGTGACAAAATAAAATCAAATATCATGCTTTCACTTCTGTATTCGGAATTGTGTCCACAGAGATGTTTCGTCTTTGAATTGGAAAAAGGATATTTTGAAATCAAACAGTTCTGGACCAAGGTGGCAGCAAATGAAATTAAACAATGCTGTCTCACGTTATCTGCTCCATGATTTCTCGTAATAGGGAAGCACAGTTTACAAATTACAAGGTCACCTTGCATTTTAGGGGTTTAAGTTTTCTTACCAAAAAGGGGGTCTCATTCCTCCTAGTGATTCTTATCATTTAAGAAGCCAGCCTGAGTGATGAAAACATAGTTATTTTCACATAAATCCTGATAGGCGGCCATTGCCTTACTGGGCATTAAATATAGTTATTGGGTGAAGAAGAGCAGTATTTCTCTTAAACTCAAGGATGTTCAGCCTGTTAAGAACAAACTACTTCTTCTGAGATGAAAACTGTCTGGGTGCTTGAAATTCAGGTTTATCTTGACTAATCAACAGTTATAAAAAGTAATTCTGTGGCAGAAGTACCTGGCAGGCTTATTTTGCTTAACTGCATTTTTAAGAGAAGAGGTGTTGCTAGTGAATATTGCAGTGGCCCTTGGGATACTTGGGCTTTATAAAGAGTTCTACCTGAGACATCTTTAGGATGTTTAGCCCAGTTGTTTTTCAGTTCTTGTCTGTCTCTGCCTGGTGTCTACCCTCAGTGTAGGAATACAAAGCACTCTCAGGTAGTGCCAGCTTTTATTCTGTTGGATTTAAGCAGGCTGTGTTCCTGCAGAGGCCTTCCAGAAAAGAGTCCCACAACTCCCCTGCTTCCCCTGGTAGCTGTTTTCTGTCACCAGCCCAACTTTAGCTCATCTTCCCCATAAATGGCACACTTCCAGATGGCCTCGCACAGTGGCACTTGTCCCGTGTTGTTGCAGGCCCAGCTGGCTCTGAGCAAGGCAGTGTTGATGGTTACAGTAGTCTGTCAAATGAGGTACCAATACTCGAGTCCTCCTTGCCTTTATTTTCCTGACTAGCTGCCTTCTGCTATGCCAGAGTACATGGCCTTTTGTCTGACTATAAAGGTGTCATCCCATATTCACCATTTCGAGGCCTTGATCTCTCGTAATACTCCAGGTAAAACATTTCCCATGGTAACTGGCATCATGCACATCTTGGCAGCACCTAGCAGATAAGAAAAGGAAGAGGGTTCTGTTTCAACTTTGCCGGCTTCTAATCTTGCTGGCCAAGTTCTCCTCTCTCCTTGACTCTTGGGTAGGCTTTTTTTGTGGTTGGTTGTGTTATTTTTTTGGTCATTTTTTGCCAGTAGATAGAAAACAACTCACTCTATCTTGTTTGGGATGTATAAAGACAATAAAGACGAAGCATGTGTTTTCCTTCCTCGTCAAAGCACAGAGTTAACACTATTAATGAAGAAGATATTAAAGAAATAAAGCACAAAAATATTTGTAAAAGAGTGCTACTTCATTCTGGAAAAAAAGACCCCACTTATTTCTACAATATGCAAAGTACCTGTTTTCCAGGGTAGCGCTTTAGGAATGTTCTCTGCTGAGGAAACACCTACCGTAATTATAGTTATTGTGGTTATTACCAAGCAATAACTCAGCACTGTTTGTCTTCCAATTCAAATTCAAAGATTTGATTTATACTTGATTTTTATTAAATATACATTGCAGTCTTACTTCACCTTTCTGAATTCCTTTGCAGAGAAGCAACAACATTTACGTTCTTCTTATTTTTAGTTTGTTTTTTGAAATATAAATTGAAAATGACACAGACCATCAAGGGAACAGACTCAGCTCCTATCCTGTTTTTTCTGCCCAGATCCCATATTTGTAATTTTGAATATGGCCTCTTATATTTCAGATCTACAAAGTACTCACCCTTTTTACCTCTGATGTCCTAATAACATCCACTGAAGTATTTCTAAAGACAGTTTTTTTCTGAAATAATATACTTTCACACATGAAACAATAGCCTCTTCTAATCCTGCTTTAAAGTTTAGTTTGTTTAGTACTATAGATTTTTTAATAACCAAAAAGTTATGCGTAAGTGGCACCATTTTGATAAAAAGAATATAGTCTTTATCACTATTCTCAGATCATGGTTTGGACAACAAATATAAGCTATGTGTATTAAATCTTGAATGTTTGAGTACATTTTTGTGGGGAATATTATGAGCATAAAAAAGATTAAATTCCGTTGTGTCCGGATCTGTGTTGAGCTCTTACTGTGTTTCTTGTTGCCCCATTCCATATGCTTCTTATTTCTATGCACCTGCCTCTCAGTTAAATCTTCATTAACGTACGTCTGCAGAGGCTCTGCTTGCTTTCATCCAACATGAAGGATTAGATGTTTTAAACCCTATACATTTTTGGCTTACTTTTCTTCTGAACTTCCAAAAAAAGCATAGAATTAATGGAAAACCCAGAAATGAAAAGATATCACAATATTAGAAAAACTTTGAGACTCAGAAGTCTTTTTAAGTTTGGCATGGCTTCTGTTTTATTTGCATTTGTTTTTCATTTTTTTGTATTCATTGTAAATGTAAATGTGTATGAGAATTTTCATTATACAGTATGGGACTGAATGTTATCTGGAGTAATTGGTGTTCTTCCAAGAAAGCTCCTTTTTAGTAAGTGAACCTCTTCAAAAGTCTCCCAGTTGTGGAACTGATTACAATGGGAAGCAAGTGATCCACTTTACCACTACGCTCAAGGAAAATAAATTTACCCCTGCCATTGGCACCTTAAGTGAATCACTGCACATGTTGTGTCTTTCTTCAAATGAACTTGCGTTGAAAATCTGACTGTGTACGAAGATGTAACAAATGCTCACTGGTATAATCATTGGTCTCTGTTCAGTACTAGAAGCACAGAACTAATGCCTAGAATACAGAGGCTGAATTGTTGCTCCTAAGGACAGAAAAAAAAAGAAAAATAACCATTACTTCAGGTCACCACTAAGGTCACTGACAGCACAGGATGGGGGATTCAAGTAGAGCAGCATGACTGCGACTCGCTCATGGCTGTGAAAAAGATGTTTAGTCCCCATTGCCACTATGTGATTAAATTGGAAGAAGAGAGAATACATTCTTTTGTGTTTGTTTACTTTTTAAAAAAGAAAGGAAAAAGAAAATTTGAAAAATGAAATTTGAACAGAACCCATTATGAATTAGCATTGCTGTTGGTCCTGCTGTTTACTGTTCCCTGAAGATGTCATCTGTTAAATTAGTAAAATCAGGGATGAGTGGGTTGGTGGGGGGACCCCTCTGCAATCCATGCACTGCTTGCTTTAATAATTAGATATGGTCCTGTTGTCACACTGGAGTCCATCTTTTATCATTCTTGGCAGACAGAGCAGAGCAACACTCTGGCACTTGACCTGCCCATAAAAACTTGAACAGGAAACAGCAATAAATAATCCACTCAAAAGGCCCTTGAGAAAAGCATTGCACTTGATTCCTTATAGGAATTGTGTGCTAGTCTAGTGAGAAAATGGGCTCTTTCAAAACACAAGCTTTGTATTGTTAGCACTTTTTAATTTTTTTTTTTTTTTAAATTGATAAAATTTCTAAATGGTAGCTTGGAAGATAATTTTTTTGTACATAGAAGACCTGAAGGAGGCTTCAAAATTGTTTCCAGTTTTATTCCTTTTAAGCACAGAAATAAACTTACAGCCTATACACACACATCCAAACATCATTTCAGACAAAAAAAACCAGCCAACATCTTCCTGAAGAGTTGGTCCTGGTGTCTTTCACATAGGGACCCTGATTCTTCTTGTTCCGCTTTCCATGGCAACCTTCATCGTGCTGAAGTGACCTAAGAGTTTGACCCCAAATCCCTTACCTCAGTCAGAACACCTCTGCTAACTTGGGGCCTGGTCACTGGAATTGGCATGAGGTGCAAAAACTGCTCCAATTTCTCTGGAAATTTCTTTCCTCAGTTTTTGAGGGAAGTGGCAGAGTATTTCATTTCCTGCTCTAGCCTGGAAGAAAAGAATGATTCTGTTTGTATTTATTGCAACCTATTTATAGTCTTTGATGATGTGATCCGTTCCACAAACGTTTGCTTTAATCTCTGGCTTTTCTCGTGAAGTGAATTAGAGAGCTAAGGGCATCATTTGTAGTGGGTTTAGTCACACAGTAATTTTTTTCATGTGTGTACAATAATCTATTTTTTCATGTTCATTTCAGTGCCCTGAATGAATCTATACTACTTGGTAAGGAAAAGGAAAATGTTTACCAAGAACAATTTGAGACAAAAGGGCTTGGATAGACTATTATGACACTTCTTACCTTTAGTAAATTGAAATTATTATTACTAAAATGCAGAGTTGTTTTGTTGGGTTTTTCAATTATTATTTTCACTCATGTAGTCTTTGTTTCCAGCTTTTCTGACTTTTAACTATAAACTTGGAAATTTTGGAAAAAAACAACCAAACCAAGCTTTTTTTTTTTTTTTTAAGGTTTATTTTCAATGAGATTAAAGTATAATCATTTTATCCACTCTTTAGGAGCCGAACTCCTAGATTTTTGGCTGTTTAGATGGGTTAGTTTTATTGAAATTATTCTCTTGACTTGCTGAAGATCTGTGTATTTAAAGATCAGGACAGTGATTTCTGAAACCAGAAATTCCATGAAATATTTTTTTTCAATTTAACAGGAATGCTGTATTTGAGAAACAGTGCGAGATGCAGAGAAGATTGATAAAGTTCTAGATCTTCCAGTCTTGGGTCTGGTCTGAGTTCAAAAGTTGGAAATCTAAATGATCATAAATTTTGTCTTAGAGAGGTACAGAAACCAATGTCTCTATTTGGTTGTACTATTTTTTTCGTTTATTTCTGTACTTTAGCCTCCCAAAAAGCACCTGGAGTAACTAATGCAGAAAGGTACTTAGGGCCAGGGTAAGAGTGTAGCCGTTTCAAATGGTTTGATAAGTCTATTTATTTCTGCAATGTTATGATTTCTTATACGGCACACATTAAAGGTGGCAGTGAGGCCCCCACTTAAATGGGCTTTGAACCATCCGAGGTCTCTAGCTGGCAGTGGGGTCCATCTTCTGACTGGCCTTGCAGACAAGGTGGAAACAGATACTCAGTACCACAGGATTCTTGGGGTGTCCTGTGCAGGGCCAGGAGCTGGACTCGATGACCCTTGTGGGTCCCTTCCAACTCAGCACATTCTGTGATCTTGAGACTTGCATGAATTTGCCTATTTTGCATAGGGGCAAAAAAGTGGTGCTGGCCAAATATAAGGTGGCCTATGGTCACCACTTGCACCCTCAGTGAGCAGCCTTGTCCCAGCTGTGTCCCTGCTGAGATTTGCTGGTAGGGCTGTCTTAGAGCACTGAAACATTGTATTTCTGTGCTTCACTACTGGCTCCTTCTTCTTCTTCATAAGCAGAATATTATGAGCAGCTTGAATGCCTTGAAATTCTGGTAGTCTGTATGGTTTTCCACCAGACTTAAATGCATGACTGATTTGGTAGCAAGGACAGGTAAAACCACTGTATTCTGCCTGGTATATATTTGTAAACACTTTACTTATCTATTTAATTTTTTTTAAATTTCCATTAAATGTTTCAAAACACTTGTATCTATGGCTTTTGCAAACATCCACACTTGATATATATCTAATTTTTTTTTGAGAGAGGTTTACCCTTCTACCAAGTATTTATTTGGCTACAAGTAATTCACAGGTTAGTGGGGAACTCATTTATTTATTTACTAATTTTCTTGGCTATTGACTATGCAAAAGTTTCCACTAATGAGAATTCTTCCCCGTTGTGAATCATTAATACATTAAGTGTACTTCAGATTCCTCCAGTAATGATACAATGAGAATTGCTTAGCTGATTTAAATGACACAGATGTAGTACTAATTATACATTTTAAATTGGCAACAAACACAATTAATTTACTGATTATCAAAAACAAAAGTAAACTTTTTTTATTATAGTAATTTGCTACAATTTATCACACCACCATTTTCTTTGTGTAATATTTATGCATTTGACAAACCTACAAAGAGATATGTAATTAGACCTGTTTCATCCATCACTGGCTGCCTTTTAACCAGAGGTTTTACGTGAACAGCTTACAAAGACACTATGAGATTTATCAAATCATAGTGGTGCCATCTTTTAAACCACCAAATGGAATTTTTTTGTTAGTAATTTATGTGTATTATCAAAATTGAAATTTTTAATTTAACTTAGGTTCCTGAAGGTATTTTACAGAGCTATTGTTTGGGTGGTAGTTTGTCTAGTTGTAGTTTAGCAGAACTGTCTGTGTTTGATTGCAAATTGTTTTGTAAAAACTCAAAACAAAATTCGTTTATAGGCATTTTTGAAGAGAAATGCCTCAAACAATAATGCACAAAATAAAAATCTCTCTCCGCCTAGTAGCAATGATCCCTTCTCTAAATGCTTTGTGCTTGGGAAAGTTTGGAATTATATGTCCGTAGGTTTGGGAAATCAGAGTGAGGCCAATGTTTTATTTTCATTTAAGCCTAGATTTTCAGCATTAAAAATCTGCAAGCCTTAGAAATCTCCATATCAAGCCCTGTTAGCAAGTTATTTATTTGTCTGTTAAATACTGTCTTTAGGGAGCTTCATCCTGGTGCCCGTAATGCCATTGAATCTTGCCAGATGTATGGCATCATTAAAGTAGTCTTTGAAGTCTATATTAATATGAGACAGGAGTATCTTGGAAGAGGTTGTAATAGTTGGCTCTGGTGTAATTCTTTACACTGACTGTAGAACCAGGAATTAAAAGCGACAAACCACAAACCAAGCCCCCACCTTCCGGATTCCCGCTCCCCAATCCAATAGAGGCAAAACTCCCTCTCTTAGATGCTTATTCTGTATTTTCGTATCATTGCTCTTTCTAGAGGAAAGGCCTATGAGTCATGTTTTTATGGACTGAAAGGTCTTTCAGTTAATTTAAAAATGATGTATGTTTTCAGGTAGTGACACTGTTGTGGCCACTGTTGGCTAGAGAAGCAAATTTTAGCAGAACACAAAGCGTCGTTTGATCTGTACCTTCATCATGCTTGAGATCCTTGTTTTAGTTGAGAACTCAGTTTTGTTTTCCATTGAGTTTTTCTAAGTCAAATATTTTGCCACTTGATTTTTCTAGGTGTGTGATGGGTGCAGAGGAAGTATGAAATCCCCTATTTAAAATGGAATTTCAAAACAAAAAATCCTACTCATCACGATTTTTTTCCACTCTGGAAATTATTATTAATTTCCAGGAAATAATAAAACATCGAAGTGGAGAATGGGATGTCCTGAAGACGGTACAGAATTTAGTTTCCTCGGACACCATCAGTAGCAGTGCTAGGGATGACAACTGCCCACAGCAGCAGCAGAGTTCTTGTCCCAGGTGAGCAAAGGTGCATTAGAAGGAGATTCATGTCCATTCTCTCTTCTAGCACTTTTATTTGCCCCTGATCTATCAGCATCTAGAATCACAGCTACATGCCAAGAACCACTTTTCCATCTGTTTTCTCAAAGTATTCTTAAAAAACTCCAGACAACACTCCCCCCCCCAAAAAAATTGTCTTACATTTCCAACAATGAATCACCTACTCAGAGAGGAAAAGCATTCATTTCTGTTTTATAAAACATTTATTTCTGCATTTATTTATTTCTGCTATATTAATTGTGAGTTAGGTGATGAGCACTTCCACAGTGTGTTTTCTTCCTAATTTTAATTTGTTTGTGCTTCTTTTTTTTTTTTTTCTTTTTTTTTTTAGGAGGGAAGACAGGTAGTGGCAAGTGTACAGGTGTGGAGATGCAGTTATCTGGAAACAATTAAAATTCCCTTTTAAAAGTAGAAAATAACAATTTCATTTTGTAATATAATTTCACTGTGCTGTACCTTTAAAAACAATTATGCCGTTGTTCTTGAACTATTAAAATATATGTGTCACCGATTTATCCTGTTACCAAAAGGATCTCATGTGTCACTTGGCAGAATGACAGCTTTTTGTCCCAGTCTATTGTATAATTGTGTTTTGTTAGCTGTTTTTGTTTTATAAATACAGTACTAAAGGGATTTCTGAAGATCAAGATTTTTGATGCTGTATTTTTCTTCGCTGTTCTTTGATGTTGACCTTCCCCCACTCCCCTCACAGCAACAAGCACAATATTTTGTTCTCAAAAAGTCACCAGTTCTATGTCAGAAGAAAACCATTTATTTTTCATGTCAGAGTTTTTGCAAGCAGGCCAACTCCATTCCAGCAGATTCCTCACTGAAACTCTCCTCAAACAATTTTCCCAGAAAAAAGTAGGGTCATGAAAATTTTCTTTACTTAAAAATCTGCAGAATGATTCCAGTGCTATCATTCTTCATTTGCTTGACTACACAAGCTTGTAACACTGGCATTGGTATTTGTCATATTTCCTTCTGAAAATTTCCACTTCTAGCAAAAGCAGTGACACAGAGTCTCTGCCTGTACATTTAGAATGAGAAACTTCTCCTGTAATATTTAATTGAAATCCTTCTCATTGAAAAATAGTTGAATAAGTTCTTATCCTGTCTTTTGGTAGTTATGGAGAAAAATTATTTGTTGCTTGCTTTAAAACAAATTCTAAATGTTGTTCTTGAAAACTGTGTTTTTAAGCCCTTGCTTCTCTTTATCTTGTCTTCATTATACTGAACTTATCCAGTTCCCTTAACTTGTCTTCCCAGATCCTGCTTGTGAAACATCTTGTCAGTTTTAAGGCTTCCCTCAGGGTTCTCTGCAGCCTCTCTGCCTTTCTCACAGAGAAATGGCCCAACCCAATAGTGTTTCAGCTGAGCCTCCTCATTGCTAGGAGAGCAGAAAACTTCCCATGTCTTTCCCATGACACTTGAAAAATAATTTTTCAGATTGACATTTTACTAGTTTTGCACCGGCATTCAGTTTTTGGCTTCTGCTCAGTTTGAGCTGCTGTAACATCAACACTGTTTCAACTGCTGCTTAGCCAGGTAGCTAACATTTCATATTTTTTTGAAGTGAAATATTTGATTTTTGCCTTCATTGAGTTGAATCCTGTTGATATTATAGCTCTGGTCTGATTTCTGAAATTAGTGTGATATCTAATCCTGCTCTTGACATTGCCCGCAACCCCTCCCAGCTCAGTGATAGCCATAAATGTTGTAACTTATTTTCCATCCAAGTTGTTAATGAAAATATTTAAAGTTTACCAGGTTTTTGCCAAGACCTTGCATGGTACAACCCTCAGGTTTGGCAGTGAACCCTTCCTTTGGGAACTGCTCTTCAAATTGTGGTGAATGGCATAGCTGTTCTAATGGCTCAGAATTAGATGCGTATATATTCTGCTTTGTACTTCTTAAAAGAGATGCACCTGAGCAGGTGAGGTGCAAGCCTCAAAACTTTTGTGCTGGCAGTGCCTGAGCATGCTGAGCTGGAGGAAACCTCTGGAGAGGGAACAATCACGGAACTGTTCCTAAGAGATGTGCCATAACAAGTGCAGGAGAGGCCTGTTCTCCAGTCTAGCTTTGCAGTGTGACAATTTTCTGTGGTTTCATGCGTTGCAAGAACTTCATACCTGGTCTCTCCTGGGCCCTTACAAAAGTGGCATCTGGTGGCTGGAAGTTGTCAGCCCTGCGTATTATTGTTGCATTTATACACTAAAGGGAGCAGTTGTGAGCTTTAGAAATTAGTTACGTTGTAGACATAAATGTTTTTTGAGATTTTTCTGACTACATCAAACATAGTCTTCTGTAGAGAGATTCCCCAAATTCTTTGATCAGGGTCTGAGACTGGTGTGGATTATAAAGCCTTGAGCAGTTAGGGAGAAACCCTTCCACAAGGTTACTGTGGCCTGGAAACATGCTCTGCACTGTCTCATCCCAGTGGGACAGAGGGGCAGGGAGGGAGCTAGGGAAGGAGCCAGCATTCTCCAGCCTTCTTGCTTAGTGGACACCAGTGGATGACTTAGTCAGGTTAACTTCCTGTTATTGTGTTAATGTTTAAACTATCTTCTAAGAAATTGATGGTAAATCAGAATGTGAAATTATATACTAATTATATTCTGCTAACACTTACAGCTGTCCTGGCATCTTCAAGGTTACAATATTTATCTCAAACCATTCAATCAAAAAAGCTTGACCTGATGAGAGTTTATGTGTTCTCTCAAATAAACTATAATTTATACAGGAATATATTCTCAGCACATTTGAAAACTAAATAATCAAAATTATCTAAGCATAGGAAATTTACAGTCTGGCTTAGCTGTCATCTTCTGGAATCTGGGTTTGCAATCTGACAGATTTTATAGCTCAGCCGACTAACTGATATAATGACATGGCCTTTTAGAATTGCCAGCTGTAGAACTAATTTTGGCTGGAGGAGTGGCCAGATGTATTCCTCACTGTCCTCAGTCTGAACTGGGTTGGTAGGGACTATAAATAGCTTCATAAATATTTTACTATGTCTACCTTTTTGCACTGATGTAAAAGATAGGAGGATAGTTTGTTCAGGTTCCTTGTGAGTAACACCAAACAGGCTCGATAAAAAAAAAAAAAAATTACCCTTTCTTTAAATAAGTCCATTTTCTAATATTTCTGTCATTTTTCCCTTTTGGGCTGACCAATGCTCGGTAATAGCACCATCCTCTCTTCTTCAGCTGATGCTAGTACTGAAAAAATGGCCACAAAAAAAAAATGGTGGTTGCTTTTGACTTCAGCCAAGGAAAGACTTTTATCACGGATGATTTTCTTGTCCGTGTGGTATTATCTTGAGAAGGACATGAATTACAGAAGTAACATTGTTCAAACAAAAAGGGAATATTCTTTATTTCTTGATTTTTTATCTGCTGATCTGAGCAGGAACCTCTCCGGATTTAAATGCTGGCTTTCAACTGAAGAGAGATGTGTCTATGTTCTCAATCCAAGTGCCTCCATCTGCCTTTACCCAAGATTATTCCAGGTGTGCCATAAACTTCAACTCTAAGGTTGTTCATTGGGAATTTATGAGCAGATAACAATATAGAAATCAAAAAATAATCTACTTTCATTTGAGTCCCATGGCTGCAAGAGAGAAGAATTTTCATTGGTTTGAGTGAGGGTGTCTTTTTCTCACAATGTTAAAAAACACCAAAAACCAACCAACCAACCAAACAAAGAACCCATTCAAAACCAGGAAAAAGAAAAAGAACTACCCCTCAAAAAATTCTTCCTGCTATTCTGGGTACTGAACTGGGAAATTTAACTGGTAATCTACTTGCTTTTCATTTTTTAAATTCTTTCAAATAAAGCTAGCTTGCTTGTGCTCATTTGTACTTGTTTTAGGGAAATATAAGAGTTATTTTAAGGCTTTGTTACTAGAAAAATCTGCAACAATTAGTGGCATAAGATTCCTGATCTAAGTTTTGACTATAGCAAACTGAGCACTGTTCACTCCTTTCAAAAGTCAGGAAGCTTTTGTGCTCATTTTGAAGTTTTACTGTGGAAAAGAGACTTTAGGCATGTTCTCAAAATGTGGTGTACGGGAAAGTGCTTTGCTCATTTATAAATGCAGCCCTTAATTTCCAGTGTGCAGCTGCCTGTCCTAGTTATTATTCAGAGCAGAGATGGGATCTGTGACAGGTACAGGCCACAAAATCTGATTTTGTTTCATTTGAGTAACCATTTGGCTGTGCCATGCTTATAATCAGATGGATTAGTGTTCCTTGGCTTTGCTCTTGGATAGAAATCAAAGTTGTCTTTTTAAAGACTCCTTGCCTTCTCTACAATTCTTGGAGAAGGCCAAAACCCCCACAAACAATTATCTTTGCTTTCCCTCCCTGCAGGCTGCACTGGCCTGTGTCACAGGTGTAACACTGAGACAAAAGTTACCTCACTTTTCTGTCATATTTGAATGCCTTTTTTATGTGTTAAAAGCACTGTCTCCTGCTCCAGTCAAAAGTGTTGAGGAGGAGGAGAAGGAGAGAAAGCTTTTTGGGTCATTCGCAGTGAAACAATTCTCAAACCATCTATGTTTTAGCACCTCCCATGGTTTTTTAGCTGAGTTTTTGTAAAGTTTCACTTGTTTCAGATAATTTAGTTTCAAACTAGGAACACCCAATGTCCAGGGGCCTCTGATGGATGACTGAAACTGAGTAGTGAATGTATTTAATTTGTAACTTTGTCTATGTATGTTTTTCTTTGGAGCACTGTGATCAGGATTTCAAATGAAGGAAAATACAACTTATAAAATTTCTTATGTAAAAAAACTCCATGTATTTTTCTTTTTTAAAGACAACCTTTTGTCACTCACCTGATTTTCTTTATGCTGGTTATTTTTCTTAATGGTATGCCACTAAGAGAGGCTGATGTCTTTGAACATTCTTGGATTAGTCCTATAAAATAAAACAAATTAATTGAAATAGTTTCACATAATTAAACATGACTATTATCTGGTTTTGGATAACTATTCAACTGAAATTTCATCCAACTTCAGTTGAACTTATTTCAAGTGAAATAAGTTGGTTAAAGCTGACTGTTTAAAAGCTTAGTTTTTCAGATTTGACTATACTACCATACCTTAAAACAACCAACCAAACAGTGAAAAGAAAGAAAACAGACACAGGTCTGGTTCTTGGTGCCACATGTTTTGGTACAGGGGACCAAGACCAACAGCAGGTATTGGACTGGACATCATATAGAAATTTCTTCCATCAGGTTGCAATGGTAATAGGACTGAAGAAAATGCTGTGATAGTCTAGAAGGTTTATATATGAATAGTTAGGTGCAAAAAATGTCTTTAAATTTTTTGGATCACATATATGCACATAGGACTAACAGGACTCCTGAAAATACTTCTGAATATTGCTTTGCTGATTGGAACAACTGTTTTTTCAGCTGTTTATTTTGCTTCTTCTTGAGAGATTCATACAGCTGGGGGTGAAGAAGGAGGTTAAAGGATTTTTGCAGATGTCTTGTCTCAAACCTATATTCTGTCAAACAATAGCTGGAACTTCTTTAGTGTTCCCTGTGGCTAAAAAAATGCAAAGAGTTCTCTGAGTAAGCAAAACTTCATCTTCACCAATATGAGAGCTCGAACTATTCTAACCCTCTTAGTTGTTTCCAAACACGTGGGTGTGTCTTGAGCGATAGAACTAAAGCATCAGATCTAGGCTGGCAAGCTTTTTACCTTAATAATGTAAGTAGAACATAACATATATTTTTCACACAATGAATAAACACTGTATTTTATATAAGTTGATCTGTGTGTTCTTTTCTTGAAGACGAACTCACCAGCTCTCAAGAAACAGATGAATGTTTGTCTTACAACTGTGGCAATTGTTAAGTAAAGGAATAGGAAACATCTTTTCCATGAATCAAATGAACAATCAGCAGAGTTTTTTACAAATAAAAATGTAATTTGTTTATGAAATATTTCATAGCCACACCAAGAGAAAAGTTTACCATCAAGTACAGCTACTTACTGCAAGCCTAGATAAAATGTGAAGAAGAACAAGTAATTCATAAATCTTATCACATAGAACCATCCCTTATCTTTTGTTACTACTGATCAGAGTTGTGCCACAATAGGGCCAGAAAAAAGGGAAATTAGGAGGGGACCTTACTCTATTTTCTATGATAAAACAATTTTAAAATAAGACATAGAAGTGTCATCAACATTTCAAAACTGAAAAAATAGGAGTTGTCTTTGTTCTTTCCGAAGAAGTTTTCAGTCTCTGGAAATGGACTGGCATGTGTTAATGAAGCATGAGCCAATGTCAGATAGACTTTTAATTAATTGACAGTAGCATTTGTATTTCCTATCTCTGGCATAAAGCAGTCAGTTTAATTTTGTAGAATAAGATGAAAAAAATGATTATTAGTAGGGAGGATTCTCATTTAGGAATCCACTGTTGGGCAGCAGCCTTATGAAGGGGAGGTTACAGTACAGTTCTTAAAATCATCTTCCACAAATGGTTTCTGGTTCCAAAAATAAAAATAAATAACCAATCTAAAATTTATTCAATAGCCCTACATTGGAAACTATGATTTGAAACTAAATAATAACACAGAGAAAGGAGAAACTCTTCATAGAACGACATCAGGACTACAACAGACTATGTTTATAGTTCTTGTTCAGAAAGTGTTATGAGAACGAGAAAAGAAAATTAAAGTGGTGCAAAAAAAGAAGTAAGAAGAAGCAATATATGAAGAGTATGACAGCAATGTAAATCCAGCCAGGGTCCAGACTATGTGTACTTGGTTTTCTGGTTGGTCTTTCCTGGTTGTTTGGGATGTTTTGCTTTGTTTTTTGTGTTGATGTTGTTTACATTTTGTTTGTTTGTTTGTTTTGATTGTTTGTGGGGTTTTTGTTTTTCAAAAACATATAGGGTTCACTGAAATTTACTTGCCCATTTAGGAACTACTTTGGATATAAACTGGAACATTTGCAGTACATGGATTTTGATTTTTTGGGTTATGAAAAAACCCTCTAATGAGCCTTTTTCCAACACAGAATGAGCGGTGAAGATAAAAAGGAAGGGGAACTGTGGGAAGAAATGAGGGCTCATGGATCCAAGTTTAGTTTTCAGTCCTAATAAACACAAGTCTGACACCTAAAGTGGGGGTTTTTTTAGCATTTCAGGTATTCAGAGCCTTCTAGGCCTCTTAAAAAGACAAGCCAGTTGGAAAATGGTGATGCCACAGAGACAGGTATTATTTGGAGATGAGTTTAGGATATTTTTTATTAACTTTTTCAATTTATCTTTATTGCTTTAGAACAATAACAAACTCACAAAAAGCAATTTTCTGAGGCATATGTAACTCTCTACCTGGAGAAAAACATAATTTATCCTTTAATTCTTTCTGCAGTATTGCTCATAGATTGATTCTCTCTCTTTGTATGAAACTTTGCTGATGTTGTTGGTTTCTTTAAAATACACTTTATAGCGGTATTTGGTATTACTTCTGTCAAGTGAATTTGGCCTGAATTCAGAATTGTGCTGCAGTCTTTAAACTGATCTAGTGGCAGTGGTATGGACATCAGTTGTCATGCACTTCACTGAAAGTCAGTCCAGCTTCTGCTGCTTGTAGTTTAACCTTCTCCATTTCTTTGTGTTTTCAGGGATTTGGTTCCACCTTCCATTACTGTTTGTTTATTTATTTATTTAATTAACTTTTTTTATTTCTGCAGTATCCCGAGGTCAAGATCCTGTTGTGTACGGGGTCCTGGATATACACAGAGTTGATTACTGAATTTTCTGAAGCTGCAGACTTGTGCTATCAGTCCATGAGGAGAATGGAGTCTACGAGTTTAAAAGAAGCTCTGCATTTCCTTTAATTTCAATCCTTTTACCCCCGTTCTCTGGAAGACTGAGTTCCATGCAGCTTTCCTTTGCGCTTGGAGTCTTTTCCCCCTCTTTTCTTTAACATCCTATTGCTGGGCCCCACTGCAGCCCATGGGTTCCATCAGCACAGAGTGAGGGAGCTGTATTGCCTCCCTTTCTTGCTGAGACTTGTTCTCCTGGCTGGGTGCCTCTCTTCCTATCTAACAACCTTTTTCTCGTTTCCAGCTCTGTCCAGAGGATTTGATTACCAGATATGTGCACTTATTTTCACTCATCTAGCTGTATTTACGGATGTGTAGCAGTAACCTCAACAGGTTTTCAAGTAAAATGTTCACCTCGGGTAGTGGCAGGGGACAGGGAAAAGGAAGGAAGGGTTGTTCATTTGCTCTGTCTTGAGTGCACAGAGTTACTTGGGACAAAACAATCCCTCTCTTTGTGGTGATCTTATGAAATGGTTGGATATGCTTTTTTATTAACCTTCTAATACCATGACTGGCAGGTACAACTATTTGCAGACAATATGGTTCATCCTGCACTTTACTGGAACATTTATGGTACACTGTAATATGAGTAGCATGGTGGATAAAGGCAATTATTATTGCAGCACAAGATAGATCTAGGTTAGGGGTTTTTTTCCTTTCATTTCCATTTTAAGTGAAAGCAATTCTGTCTCCCTATTAGATGGTCCATGTCAGGAAAAGTCGAGTGTTACACCTTCTCATCATGTTTCCTGGTTTGCTAGAGTGTTATAATGAAAACTCTCAGAAGTTAATGCAGCACTTGAAACTGTGACACTATTCAGAGTTCAAAAAATAATAAAGAATCGTGTTCCAATGGATGTCATCAGTTATCAACAGCACAATAAAAATGTAGCAACAAGAATAGCAACACTATCCATGTAACTTGCACTTCACTTCAGCTGGTTTGAGTTACTTTCAACTCTTATGTAAAGGATTTAATAGCTGAAAGCATTTTGCTGCTTGTGGTATTTGTTAGAAATGTAATCTGAACTGCTGCAATGAAGGAACACCTGATCAAATTTTCAGTGACAAGAGACCAACTGTTTCAGTTTTGAAGTCAGCCTTGACTTTTCAGCATGAGAAAACAAAGATGAAGTAATCCCTTGTTGGGTGTTCGCAAACAGCAGGGTGTAGCTTTCCAAACAGCGTCGGGGCAATGGGATGTGACACTTGAGAGGACATGGTTTGTGGCCATGTGAGACAGGAGGTGTTTTGAAGCTGGGCTGTGTAAATTTCCACACCAAAAGGCTGCACAGCGTTCCTTTGGAGATGTGTGCATAAGACAACAGATGACATATATGCCATACGTGTCATCTGACAATAATTAAGGGAACGTGTTCATTTTTTTTTCTGTCTAGGTTTTGCAAGATTTGACCGCTGTCCATTGCTTTAGTTGCATTTGTCATGTGGAATGGCTCTGTTTTCCTGCACACAGCAAAAATTTATCACGTAAGGGAGATTTCTTGACTGGTTTTAACCAGGCATACTTGGGTTTGGAGTATGACTTGTGTCTGGTACTAAGTATTAAAAGGGAGATGTAACACTGCCTTTCTCCTTTACCCACCTTCCACAGTAAAACAAGAAGAGTTTCTGGTACATGGAGTGCAGTGTGTGGGAGGAAAGGAGAAAAACAAACCACTTGAGTGCTTTCTGAAAAAAAAAAAAAGTTATTACTTCAAGTTCCAGAATTTGTGATGATATTCCTTGCATTTGGAATATCATATATAGGAACAATCTGGGATCAATCATGTCTGAACATTATTTTTTATTCATGTGCTTCTGAAGCAAATCTTATCATTTACTGTCTCAGTGTCCATGCCTAACACACACATGGGGAAAACATGTACCTTTTCCCGACAGCAATACCCACTGGAGGTTTTTCAGTCCAACTCTAATCTTTTCCCTGCACATAAACAAGTGTGTTTCTTGTTGCTGTGTATAAATATTATCATTCCTGGTATTTTTATTTGGAAATATGTAGAATCTTAGTCCTGAGCTATATTCGTGGAAATGATTAGTTTTGGTTTACTGCAATCAAAAAAAAAGAAAATAAAAAGAAAAGAAGAAAAAAAAAAGAAAAAAAAGGAGATTCGTAAATCCCATACTTCTCAGTGAGTTTAGCATTTGTTATAAGTTGGAAAGTGTCTCTATATAAATGTTCACAAAACCTGCAGAAAAAAAGACACCTGAAAGCAACAGTGACATCAGTGTTACTTATCTAACACTACTGTGATACAGCTTGTTAAAGGCCATGGGATGTATTGCTTGAATTAATGCAGGTTATCCTATGGAACAGCTGTATCAAGCAGGATGAAATCTTCTCGTTGCTGGAAAATTGAGTTTTGTCATCCCAAGTTTTAGGGGCCAGAATCAGACCTCTTCAGCCTCTGAAAAACAGAGTTGAAATAAAAAAGATGGAAACAAGAGGGCCAAGTGGATCAGAGCCATTGAGAATTTTGTTTCCCTCCATTGCAAGAGAGAGAAGACATTCAAATCTCTGTGTTGCTTTTAAGAAAAGAAAGTATGTGCTGTGTTTCCCATCACTATATTTTAACAGAATGCGTATGGAAGACTTGTGTTGATTTGGGCAATAAGCTAAATCCTTTTTCACCGTGGGACAATTCTCAGTATTGTTCTGCCAAACAGAACAAGACCCTGGTACCTGATAATCTCTTTCCTAGGTGATTATTGCTTAAGAGTGGGAGGATATTTAATGTCGATCTTCTCTAAGGGAGGGAAAAAAAGTGCTGCAGTGTCAGCATGTGGGACAGAGAGCAGGCAGCACAATCGATTCTATGTCATTCCTTGAGGTACTGAAACCTATATAAAGAGATTCAGTTACTGCAGCAAGTCATGGGCTCAGACATTGCACAGCAACACAGCACACGTTAGTCTAACGCTCTGATTTTAACTAGGAATGATGTGTTTCATCTCCACAGCCCATTTGTACATCTCATGTGCATCTTGTTCATTTGGTCTTTACTTAAGGGTTCTTTATGTGCTCGTATTGTCTACGTGGATTTCATGTCTGAAAGCCTATTTTTTTGCAGAGGCAGTATTCCAGATGTATTAGTACTTAGGTGAAATGGCTATAACATAAGATGTGGATTTGCATGTCATATATGTATTGAAGATTACTAATTTTTGATTTTTTTTGGACTAAATTGCAAACTAGTGTTTTAAATAGTGGTAGAAGTAGAATCCTTAGCGTAAAACTCCCTATTACTTAAGGTTTTTATCAAAGTACTAACTGAAAGCTCAATTGTGAGGTGTTGAAAAGAATACAAATAACATGAGGTTTTTTCCCTGAATTTTCTGAATTTTTATGAGGTCCTTCATAATTCTTTCCTAGGAAGTTAGAAAGATATGAATAATTGGTGGAAAATGAAGCTTAATCCTACCATATTAAGTTCTCTAGTGTTTTTGCTTGCTTTGATGCTCTGGGCAGGCTGACACTTAAAGTGCACATTGCACATATTTCTATGCCTGCATTTTGCCAAGTGTACGTGATGGCATGAAGTGAATGTGACATGTGAATACACCTGAGAGCCCAGCAGGACAGGCAGCACTGCCATAATATCAGAACCTCTATCCTGCCACTGCTTCTCTTTAAACCTTTTATTAACCTCTCTGGCTGGAGACATAGGGGTAAAGACAAATTCAGAGCTGTTCTGTGCTCCTCCCAACACCAAGACGCATGTTTTCAAAGTGTTGTATAGCTAAATCCCTACACATCCCCCACTGACACTAATGGGAATCCCACAGCAAAATCCCTGAATGTTTCCTTGAGCATATATTCATTAGGACTTCTCCTCCTGCCCTGTCTCTCCCACCGCTGTTTCAAATAGAGGGCCAAGAGGTCTCTTGAATCACAGCAAATGAACAAGGCAAGAGTTAATACAGACATTGCCTTCTGAGTGACATAACTGTGCAATTATGAAAGTCCTTGTAGTAACATCTTTCATTTGGTGTGGGAGTCTATAACTTAAAGAGCTATGGCAAAGAAAGTGAATTTATTTTGTGCCTTGTGTGTTATATTCGAGGATCATTGTGTACTAATTTTGTCAAGGATAGGCTTGTCAAGGATTTCAGCATCACCTAGGCTTGTTTAATCAAGGAGCAGGCTGTGATGCAGCTGGGACAATGAACATTGTGGGGAAGGTTGCTGTTGTGCAGAGAGCACAGTTTGACTTGGGAACAATCCAAATCCTTCCTCCAGCTATCAATACATTTCAAACAGCGGCTTGTGCTGAATACATGCTTATTTATACTGAGAAACCTATAATTTATTAATCCTAGCTATTAAAGTAATACATAGGGTTCTTTGATTGATGCCTGGCTCTGGTTCCTAAGAATTATGCAAGGAGAGAAGACCTAGTAGAATAGATATGAAAGTTTTCTCCTTGGTACGAAGGAAGTGTTTAGGTGTCCTCATCCGGATATTCCCATGGCTGTGTATGTGACTTTGAGATGTTCAGCATTTTTTGTCCATTGCCACTTACAGTAGGCATAATTTTACCTGTTGTTCCTTTCCTCAGCAGCACGCTTGTTTGAACGAGTCAGATGTCTGCCCATGCTCAGACCTTTGGGCCCAGGGAGAGCCCGGGCCCAAGCTGCTGACAGTGAAAGCTGGTTCTGTTTCTGCTTTCAAAGGGCTGTCCCTGCTCCTGTGTTGCAGATTCGTAACTGGAGGTTGTAACCCCTTAGATCACCTCAGGTACTAATTGCCAGAGAAGCCAGGGGCAGCAAGGTTTTGAGCAATTGTTGTCAGAGTTTTATTTTTTATGTTTCCAGCTTTGTGGAGGTGAGAGAGCAGCAAGGGTTTCTTGTATCTGTGTGCACATGAAGTTTAACTACTGGACAGAAAATTGTCTTTATATGTGTTTCGGCTTGAAGGCTGGCTGAGGATACCTGTCTGTGGAAAACTAAGTCACTCTGTAGAGAAACCGGTGTTCGGGCTGAAAAGCCGTATGCACTGCAGCTGCTTCACAGCAGCACTTCTCATGGGCAAAGTATGAACGCTCTGTGTGTGCTCATTTAAACACAGTGCCAGTCAAGGGCAGATGTGTGTGAACTTCTGACACTCTTCAGTCCAGAAAGCAGGAACAGGGTACACTGGGCACAGGTGTTCAGGGTCTGGCTGGGCAGCAGTTCCAGCCAACCCCACAACACACCCAGCTGAGCCCCAGGGACACAGTGTGGTGCCTTGGGGACAGCCTGGGTAAGGGAGGGCAGAACCTACCTGGTGCTGAGGGGAAACGTGTGAGAAACAGCCCTAGGAGCCCTGAGGGGAGAGTGGGAGGAGGGACAGTAGTTACTCCACATATCCCTGCAGGGATCTGCTGTAGCCCTGGAGAGAATGTGCTGGAGCAGCTATTTCCCTGCAGCGATTGGTGAGACCATTGTGGATCAGGTATCCACAGTGCAGTCTCTGGAGGACCCCACACTGGAGTAGGTGGATGTTTCCTGAAAGGATTTAAGCCTGTGGATTCCTCACACAGGAGCAGGTTTATCCTGAGGGGTTGCAGCCTGTGCAAAAGACCCTTAGTGGAGCAGGGGAATGGGAAGAGTGTGAGGAGGAAGGAGCAGCAGAGAAAAGCTGTCATGAACTGACCACAGTCCCTATTTCTCATCCCCTCTGTGCACTGAGGGGTGGCAATTAGTTAAATTTTCCCCAAGCCAACTCTTTTTCCAGTGATGAGAACTGGTGAATGATCTCTCTGTCTTTATCTTGACCCATAAATTTTGCATCTTATTTTCCCCCTCTTGACTGCTCCAAGACCAGTTTTGTTAGAAAGGTGAAGGTGAACTCTGAGGATGGTATTCAGTATTTTAAAACTTTAAATTTTAAGCACTGGTAAGTATCCATCCCTTTTCCTTATGCTGAGCAGCCACCACACAGGACTTGTGTTCCCCCCGTTCTGGGAGGCCAGGGGACATTAAGTTTTTTAACACTGAACACAGACCACCAAACCCTGCTGTGATTGCTGGCTCGTAAGGTGCAGTGCATGTGTTATTTACTAGTGGATGGAGGTTTTCTGTGTTTCAGGGAAGGTGATGGAACTTCCTTGTGTAACAGCATGTCAGAGGTACCTGTCAGCAGCTGTCCTTCATTGTCCTGCTGCTTTCATCAGTGGCCCCCGGTAGCCAAGAGTGACATTGCCTCCCTGAGAAATTTTACATGTGGACTGAGAGGGCTGTCATCTTGCTTTTGACATCTTGTACTTAGTGTTTAGACACCTTGTGCTTAACAGACTTCCTAGCTTTGAATTTTATTTCAAATAAAGTATTTGTTTTCTGTATTTGAGGAGAGTTAACCTGAGGTTACAAAACTGTTGGCAAGTAAGTGTAGTTACAGCTGGGTGGCATGGTCTTTCTGCTTGGCTGCTGGCTGTGTGATGTGCTGAAATGTTACCTAAAATATGCTCCATTAAAGGTAGGCTCTCAAGTTCAGTGTAGATTAAGAAATTCCAAGTGTGTCCTAGGTGCATATTTTTAATACAACAAAAATCCTCCGTGATGAAGATGGGTGTGTTCAGTCCTCTGCACAGCAATGCTACCTCCTCATGAGTAAGAAGATGAATACAATTGAAAATTATTACCTTTGTCTCTGTGTCCTGGTAATTCAAACATTCAACAGTGTTGTAGCACTTTCCCAGCTTTCAGATAGAGCCACTTTATCTTAAGATGAAACAACACGTGGAAGTAGATCCATCATATTGTATGGGATTGCTTTAGTACTTGTATCAAATGATAAACCCCAGAGTGTTTGCTCTTGGAAATGAACATTTATTGAGGTTTACTCATTGCATGTGCAATAAAAAGAGGAAAAACTATGTCAAAACCAGCAATTTAGTTCAGTTTAGTTCAGCTAACTCAGTTACAGCCACAGCTTATGGTAGGCTGTGAACATACAACAGGTCATATACAGCTCATGTAGGGTCACCCAGAGTATCTTGTTCCCAAATAAATGGAAGACAGTAGGTGAAATGAGGTTTATGGTGGGTGGGGTACTGAAGGTAGAAGTGCTTACAGCACCAGAGCCACTGTGGAGAAATAGACTCTTAATCATGTGTTTACATGCTTCTACAATCAATTTAATTCAATTACTATCACAAGCGTATCATTCAATTTTAGCTCTTTGGGAGGACTAAGTACAGCCTGAGGAAAGGATGAATTCTGAATAAGAAGAAGATGCAACTGAGTAGGAAATTAGGGTTAACATAACCCTAAGATAAGTTTCTTCAAGAAGTAAACGAGGATGAGTTTTTCACTAGAATGGAACATGCTTTTAAGTGACAAAGACTTTAGGCAAACATTTTTCACGCATTTTTAAAACAGATTAATGAAAAAATTCCTAACTGTGATTCCTCAATGACACTTAAAAGGCTCAGTCATTTTTACATGCCTTAATTTAAATAATAAATGAATTAAAATATTAAAAAGTGGGGAAAATTCCCCAAATAATATACTAAACACTACATGCACCCAGGTTATGAACCTACCCCAAAATAACACACCTTTACCTACTTTTATTAATCAAGTTTTCAAACTGTAGGCTCTGTATTTATTGTGTGTAGCACAAAAAAATTTCCTGGAAAATCTGAATTAAAAAATGGGATCAAAAATACTATCACTATTCCCATGTAGGGTTGTTTGGCTGAATATTGCCATAAAGATACAACAGTGGAAATCCTTCCGTGAAGGATTTTAATCTGTGTTTCCCTATTGGTGCTCTAATACCAGAGTAGTTTACAGCTGAACTCATTAGGCCCTGGACAACAAATTTCCAAGTTTTTAGCACTTCTTCTGATCCAGATATTAAATCATAACTAACTTTTCTTACTGAAACTTTTTTTACAGACCTGGTATTTTACATCAACCCACTACTATTCTTGTGTTGCCCCAAATTTAAGTACTAATCTTGAATGCTACATTTTTCACCTCTTAAGCTGTTGTTCCTTTTCCATGGAAGGTTGCAAGGCTAAGCCTGGAAAGCTCTATTTCAACATCAGAGCATTTGGGATTGTTAGAGTTACTAAAACGAAAAGCTCAGGTCAATATTTGTATCAGGCCTCCTTATGAAAGCAAAGTGTTTGACATCTGCATCATATTAAGGCAGTCCAGTTAATGGGAGCTCCTGTAGGGTATAATTGAGCTGCAGGTTTCTGGCAGTTCTGCAAGTCAGACTACCTGCTTATTTAGGATCTAAAATTTCATTTCTGTGGTGATTTTTGTGAGTGAAGCTCATAGAAGGGCCAGAGTTTAAACATGGATGTCAGAGCCTGAGTGTCGTTTGAAAATTTGGACCGTAATTCAGAAGCAGGAAGATGTAGCAAGTAAATACAACAAATATAATCATAATTAATACTGTTGACATAGCATGGTGTATTCTGGGAATTTGTAAGAGCTTGAATAAAAGGCTGAGGCTCATAGCACTACATGCGATGAAAATGCAGAGCAAAAGGTGATCGTTTGTAAAGAAAACAGCAATTGAAATTATAGAAGATGATAGAAAACTGATGTCTCATGTGATGCTTTTCTAGAATAAGAAACCTTATTCTAAGCAGATGTATTTTTAAACTATTGTCAGATTTCATTTATGACAGATATAACAAATCAGATAATATTTTTGCTGAAATTTCTTAACTTATACTGTTGTTGCAAATGTTTACTCTGCTGGAATGAGTTAAAAAAAATTCAGTACAGTAAGGATTATAAAATAAGACAAAAATATGCCCATGTTAAGAGATAGGGGATTTCATTTTCTTCAGTAGAGCACTTGAAATTTGGCAGGTTCGTTGCTACAAACAAGAAACATATTCATTTTTCTCTCTCAGTGAACACAGAACACAAAATTATACATTTTCTTTAAGAAACCTGCCTCAAATTCTTCCATGAATACTTGAAATTTTCTGATGTTATCCTCTAACAAAAGCTTCAAATTACCACTAACATACTTGACATTGTGGAGTGGAGTTCTTGAATAGAGGCCACGCAAAGGTTTTTAAAAGGGTCATACCTTAAAAATTATGTCACCATTCTGCTCTCTAAAGGCTTTGCTTTTAGCAGTGAACCTTATTTTTGTGCTATATGATGTCATAGCCCAGACATTAATGCTAAAGAGGAAAAATAATAATTAGCTCACGGATTTACAGTTGCTGGAGTTTGAATTTTAGGTAAAGACAAACACAAAGAAGGTTATTGTTGATAGCTTTTTTGTTTTGACAGAGACACTAACAGTGGTTTGGCTGGAGAAACATGTTTTACTTAATATTGCTGGGTTTATTTTTTTTAGTGCTTCTTTTGCTTTTTTTTTTTTTTTAATCTACTATAGAGAATCGAAAGCCACTTCTTAAGCTAAAATTATATTTTAAAATATAATTTCGGTATTGCTAGTTGAATTCATAATGATATCTTATAAAATATCAATCAGCTTTTAATACATTTTTTATAATGTAATATACAGTATAATTTCTGTCACTACAAAAATGTTATTGCATGACTGCATTGAAGGGCTGTAATTCAAAGACATTTATGGTATACAAATGTAAATAAAAAAACCCTTCTTTTTTGTTCTTTTGAGTAGTGCTGAATAGAATATTTTGTGAAAACTGATATACAACAAAGCCTGTCAAATACATCCATTGCATTAAAATTTTCCTTGAAAAAATTATTTTTTTTTCACCTTGCTATCTGTAGTATTATCTTTATCAAATGTAGGAAGATGTAGGGGAAAGCAGGCATCTGTAGGTATTGTTATCTGGCTGTTATAAGGAAATTTGGGCTGTTTTGAGTGGCAGATACCTGAGAAATAAACAAACATTTAAGAAATCATTATACTAAATGCATAAAGGGGACAAGGTTACAGTAGGCATAATGTGTTTATTTATATGAAATTGTTGTACAAATCAAGGTGCACTATGTTTACAGTACTGCCTGAATTATCTTTCCTCTAGTGATCTTTTTTTTCTTTAAAAACAATAGAATCTGAAAGTCACTCAGGGGATATATTTTATCAGATTTGGAAAACATGCAGTTCTAATAAGTTGGGTAAAAAACACCTCTGGTAATGAAGAACACCAGCTTTGCTGGGAAAGGTATAGTTCCCTAATTCAAAGTACGCATTAGAATAGGAAATCAAGATTTTTTAAATATCAACTGGAATTTCTTTTCCTTTCTGATTCATCAGTATTTTTGTGCACTCCTGGGTGAATATGTCCTAAGCATCCTCAAACTGATAATGGTCTCTAGTGCAAAGGCAAAACTTGCAGAACATTGGGCACCAAGTGGAAAATGATTTTATTTCAGCTACCAGTGGCTGATTACTAATAACACAGACTTACTTTGCCTTCGTGATCAGAATACTTACATGCTTTTGTAAGCCGTCTACCCAGAATTCATAAATAGGAAAGAAAATAACCCTCGAAAGCCAAACAACTTCTCCTTGTCGCCATATGCTGCATCTTTTCCCTCTAGGTTTTGTATACTCTGTGTGCTGAAGAATGGTGTCTTTTCTTTTCGTGTTGCTCTGTCGGCGGTCATAACAGCTATTCTCTTCATGAATATGTAAATCCCATGCATAAAATCAGAAAAATTGGCATGGCGATTCCCACTATAGAATGTGCCCAATTATGTCTGCTAATACGTGGATAGTGATGATTTAATCTTTGGACTATATGAGCGGATTCAGGTACAGTTACAAGAGCTGCAGTAATTACAGAGGACCCAAACACACAAGCTGGGTGCGTGCACATGCTGGGGGATCATCGGGCTTTAATAGGAACTGGGCATCTGATGCCTGGCTGTGATGGAGTATTCGTAGATTCATTTACAGGCGCTTTCTCTGATGGGTAGTGACAAGGGAGAAAAAAGCCCTAGGTCTGCAATACCCTTCCCTTACTAACTGACACTCATTTGCATTTGAATTTTTTTTTTCTTTTTTAGTTCCTACTGAATGCTTGCAATTAGAACGGAACGAATAAAAGTTTGGATAAATAAAGGGAGAAAAATGGTGACCGCATTTGCTCGGCGTCCTTAACTCACTTGGTTTAACAGGAATGGGTGTTGGAGGGGGGGAGGAAGGACATGCAGAAAACAAAACCAAAAAGGCACCACCAGCAATTGATGCATTTTTGTATTTAAATAAGCAGGCGTGCTCATGCATATTTATATGACGTGCATGCCTATGCGCCGCTCTGAGCAGTGGCTCTGCGGCTCGGCTGCAGTAATTAGGCTGATGTAATTATAGCAAAACAAAGCAAGCTTAGGCTGATGGTGGGGTTTCTTTCCATACAGTGGGAACATTTAAGACATATGCGTATTCCAGTGTACAAAAAATGAACCTGCACCGCTGTCGGAGGCTAGGAGGACAGTGTGGCCAGTGCACCTATTGTGTCACTGCTGTAGAAAGCAGCTTAGCGATTGGCCACTGTCTGCAGCACATAATACTGACTGGTTATAAAGGACTTGTCTAGAGGAAAGCCTGTAGGTACTCCATTGTCTGGCAAAGTTGATATGACTGCATTCTTTTTGCAGGGGGTCAGACAGCTGAACTGTAAAAGCTGCACAGATTTTTTTTTTTTTTTTGTCTTCCTCCTCTGTCTCTCTGTCTCTGTCTCTTCCATACAGCATTTTTCTTTCATGCCCTGTCTCAGTCTGCATATTTAAAGAGAATGCTAATTAAGATCCCTTGCCTTAACCTGAAAATAATGACTTGGATGTAAATAGAAAACTGGCGATAGTTTAAAATATTCTTGCGTAGTACCAAGATATCAGTTACCGTTCTAGGGGAAAAAAGGAAGAATTATTTTTTTTTGTAATCAAGGTAAACAAAGAAGAGTTATTGCTTCTCTTTCTTCCTTTCTTTCATTCTTTCCTTTTTTTTTCCTATTTTTCTTTTTTTTTTTAATCAATTATGCTATACTATTGCAAGTCGGATAATATTTTATTTCAGAAAGTGTGCTAGCTACATAATTTAAAAGTCCACAAATCAGTTGCAATTTAGTGCTTATTAATCCTTCTTAGGATGTAATTCGGTGAAAGAACTGCTTTAAAAAAATTCTTTTCTGTATTATAGACGGATCTAACAACGCAGTCTGGGCTCCGTGCCAAAGGCTGGTATTTCACAGCAGCGACCGCCTTACAGATGAGCTGTGGGAAGCAGGAGGGAGACTCTCTTAGGGTGCCACTACTATGGAGACACAGCTGGGCTGAACAAGATTTGCTTCAAACGACAACAAGAGAGACAGAAAGAGTCTGGTTCGACCGCTGCCCAAGCAGGCAGTAACCAGAAGAGCTAGCAGCCAATCCGGCCATGCTGCACTGTTCGAAACCAGCTCTACATCCCAGCCAATCAGTGACATCACTGGTGAGAAACTCATTTACATCATGCAGTAATGAACTTTGTTTAACGTAGCCTTTTTTTCTTTTCTTTTTTTTTTTCCTCACAGAGATTAGGTCCTCCATTAATTATTCTGCCAGCATAATTTGAATCGCTATGCAAAACGATGGCTACAATTTCTTGATTTTTTTTTTAACGGTGTGCTGTGTCTGTAGGTATCCATGGGCATTGTTCCATTTTTTTTTTCTGTTGGCCCCATAAAACCTTTAAAAGTGTCTTTAATTGTTAATATTGTGCATATATTTTTCTTTCATGTATGTTTGTCTCCTTGTAGTCCTTACCTAATGTGGTACTGCTTCCTCCAGTTATAGCCTGAGACTACCTTTAACTGTCTTGGAAGGTAAAAAGGGTGTTGCTGCAGCATTGAGTTTGCATCTTTAGCTGCCATCACGGTCTAAGTACTTATTCTAATGCTTCAGAAATCATTTCGCTGTGGCCGTTTTACATATCTGGCTTTCTCTAAAGGTTCTTACATGCATCTGTTACAACTGAGTAAAGTTCAGTACTGTTATATTTCATTCTTCACCACTTTCAGTCAAGATGTCATTTTATTAATGAATAGAACTGAGATCATTTCTGAACAAATTTCACCCCCTTCCTTCCACCTCGACACAATGCACCTGATTTGCATCCATTTACCAGAATAACTGAATACAAGAGCCAGTATGAAAGGAAGTCAAGGGAGACCTTGCATACTGCTTCAGGGTATGTTGCAGCAAAGCAAAATATAGAAATTTTGTTTAGAATGTGCTTAATCTACACAGAAAAGATTAGATCTTAGATTGAAAAACTCTTATCTAGCCAGCATTTCATATTAGGAAATAAGTTTGCTCTGGGGGTTTTGGGTGGGTTTTAAATTTTTTTTTAATAATAAATGTGCACGTTTTCTTGAGATGTGTTCAATTATAAATGGAAAACATTTGGGCAAGCCAACATTGTGTTGAACATTTGGATTTAGTTCTTTGTGGGTAAAGTAATTTGTTGTGCGAACAATTTAAAACCAGCCCAGGATACTGTGGAATGCAGAGATTTCAGACTGCATAATCTAATGAGGCAAGGTTTTGCTCTTCAGTATTCTAATAGCTGAAACAGAATCAGATATGAGACAAATTCGATATTGTGTTATTAAATTAAAGCTATATCTGCTGCTAGTGGGCTTCAAGAGGTCAAGTCTTTGGTAAAGCAAAATTTTATTTAAAGAAGTAGCCTGAAATAGAATGTTTGTTACAACATGATAACTTGCCCTCTCCTCACACACAATAATCTACAATTTGTTTACGGTGCTTCAGTTATATATTGATCCTCCTAGTCACTTTGAAAATACAGAGGATTTAAACACTAAACCATAGCTCTTTCAATGCGTGATGCATTCCATCATCCCATCATCAGTATTCTGTGTGCGGCTGTCCTGATTCAGCCACTGGCTCCCCTGCTGCAGATCCTGTAATTTGAATCATGCGTAATAATATATTATCCTACTGGGGGCCTTCTTTCAGTAGGAGAGTGGTTTTATACCTTCTGCTCTAAGAGAATTGTTGGCTCCTTGCCATCTCGTAGCCATTATTCACGGAGGCAATCAAGATAGTCTTCCTTAAGGAATAACATCTGCACAACTGCATGTGCCAGAAATATGAAGCCTCCCCTCACATTATAAATTTGGTTTTCTTGGGAGCTGGAATATTTGAGAATACTGAAGCAGAAAAGCTGGACTTTTACAGGAATTCATCAAAAGTGTATTGAACATGCCATGTGCTGAAATCCAGGCTGTGAGGACATTTGGACTGCTAAGAGAGAGGAAAAGAAAATAGAACCTGGTGGCTGTTCTGTGATTTTTGATAATATCTAATCCAACTCATGTTTTTGACTTAGCTGATGATTAGTGCTGTATTAAAAATGTGACGTTTGCCTTGTTGACAAGGTAATTTTCTAACTAGGATGTTGATGGGATGGTGTCATCTGGGACTGGAGCTGCATTTCCCAGGTTGAGAATCTAACCTGATTTGATGCATTCAACAGGATGCAGTGTCAGTAGTCACTGAATGAAAAACAGATAGCAAAAGGGACCAAGAGTGTAGAAAATATGAACACTTCATAACAAAGTAATAAATCTCAGACATGCAGAAGCTGAACACATGAATTGTGGTCACACAACATGAATTGTATCTGCTCTGTAGGGTAAAACTCTGTAGGGCATCCAAAGGTGAGTGAAAGCAGCTGCTTAGGGCAGAGAAAGAGGAACCCCAGACCTGTGCAAGTCTTTCAGCTATAGTATGTGCACTGCTGCCACATGTAGCAGATAGACCAGCACCATGGCCCACAATTTTCTTTTGTTCACATAAATGTCACCCCTAAAACACAAACAAAATATCCTGAGACCTTATTTTTACAAATATTCTTTTTGTGTAAGAATATAGAGGAGTGATATTTTCTGTCCTGTACGAATTGTTTGACCATTCCTGTTAACGATAACAGATTTGTCGTTTTTGATTTAGGGAAGAGAGAGGGGAAGTACTGGGGAGAGAAAGAAGCAAAATCTGATTTAGCATGTTTATCTCATCCTGAAGCTTACATATTTTTCATTGAAGAACAGCAATACAACCGTAGTAACTAATTCTACACAAGCTGTGTTTATTTCAGTACTGTTGAGGTGTATATAGCAGGGGAGGATCTTCTTGTTGTCATCATCTCTTGTTTTACCTTCTGGAAAACAGAAATAAAGTCTGTAACCTGGCTGAAAATCAAAAGTGCTAATATTTAGGAACTGAAGTTCTTCTGAGACTGTAGGATTGATAGTTAAATAGGGCTCACCTGGTGGCTAACTTTTAAAGAAGCTTCTTAGAGGGGAGACCCTCAACACCTGTCATATTTAAAATACTGTACAAAAAAATTGGAATTTTTTAAATAAACAAGGGAAGTCCAGTAATGTGGCTTAGAAATGAGATAAAATTGCAAATAAGGTAAACAGGTTGGTGAGTGCAGCTTACTTCCTGACTCACTCCATCTAGAAGGGAGGAAGAGAGCTTCACAGGCCATTGATGCTCCATTGAAGAACATTCTCCATATAGTTATTAAGTTTTCAATAATAGGGATCAATAGAAAAAACAATACAAAAAGTCATAATGATTTGATGAATCACAGGAAGACAAATCACCTTAATGACAGCTGAACTCTGACATGAGGAAACTGACTAAGCAGAGAATGGTATTTACCATAGTTCACCCTATTTAAAAGAAGAGTTGTGTCATTCTGAAGGATGAGCCAGCAAATAACAGCTACTGGAAATGACAACATATTTCTTTTCTACTTTTGTGAACAAATACGTTGTACTCAATTCTGTTCTTCTGTGGTAGCATTTCTGCTTTCTGATAAAAGTCCTAACAAAAAGTCCATTCCACGGATTTCTTCTTTCAAAAGACTGTTATTTCGGTAGCTGCTGTTTCCAAGTAGGACATCTACATGAAGAGGGTATGGACACTTAAATTTGTTTTTTGCCATTGCTTAGTGTATAAACAACCTAGTTTTTACAGTTCAAGCTATACCATTTATATTGAAAACAATGAGACTGGACAACAGAGGTGACACTAATAGTGAATTACTGCATGTAAATTTTTCTGTAATATCAATTATTTTTATACTTTATGAGAAGGTTCCTCTTTTCTTGAATAGTCAATATTTAAACATACAGTTTCATTAAATCAGTTTTTAGAATTAAGGGTGACAATACTAGGAAAACACACTGTCGTGGTTTGACCCTAGCCAGCATCCAAGCACCACACAGGTGCTTGCTCACTCCCCAACCAGTGAGATGGGGAAGAGAATCAGAAGGGTAAAAGTGAGAAAACTTGCGGCTGAGATAAAGACAGTTATAGGTAAGAAAAACACACACCAGTAAAGCAAAACAAGGAATCCATTCATTGCTTCCCATGGGCAGGCAGGTGTTCAGCATTCCCAGGAAAGCAGGGCTCTATCATGTGTAATGGTGACTGAGAAGACACATATCATCACTGTGAATATCCTTCCCTCCCTCCTTCTTCCCCCAGCTTTATAGGCTGAGCATGACTCTGTATGGTCTGGGATGTCCCTTTGGTCAGTTGGGATCAGCTCCCAACTCCTTGTTCATCCCCAGCCCCTCCACTGGCCATGTGAGAGATGGAAAAGGCCCTGACTCTCTGATCACTGCTCAGTGACAACAAAAGCATCCCTGTGTTATCAATACTGTTTCCATCACAAACAAATCCAAAACACAGCCCCACACCAGCCACAAGGAAGGAAATTAACTCTACCCCACCCAAACCCAGCACACGCTCTAAGGAATCAGTGACATTGTTACCCTTTAAAAGGGCTGCACATCCCCTCTTTTTGCAACATGCGACATTGAATTGGCTTCAATACTCCATATAAATCAAGACTAGAATACCCTGTATATATTTATCTAAAGACAGAGGATATTGAGCTGTCTGGATTCTCTTATAGGCTACAGCAAAAGGGTAGAAATGGTAGAAAACTGTAAGAGAATGTCTGCCGTGCTGAGTTTGGTCTAAAAATCTAGAAGTACATACATATATATTTCACTTGGCCATATAAATATTCTTTGAGTACAGATTTTTTATTACCCTGATTTTGTTTTAGCCATTACTGAGATACACACTCATTTAAGACTGTGTAGGAAAGAGCTTATTTATGGGGTACTTTGATACTGAATCAAAATACGATCTTGGGTAAACAAGGTCAGTTACTATTTTACTGTGACACTTCAGCTTTCCTCACTTTAAATTAGGTTGTGAGAAATGGAGTGTGATGGCTCTTCTCTGTATGAGAAAAAGCCTGGAAGGGACCCAAAACAGTTTTCTAGAAACAAGTGCAGAAAGACTGGTGAATATAGATATAGGAGTCACCATTTGTTCAAGGACAGCCCTACAATATTTTAAAGCCTGGTATCAGAAAAGGGGCTATTTCTTGGCCTAAATGCTGCCCTGAACTGTCTTTATTTTCCTGGTGGCTAATGGGAGGGGAGCTGAGCAGTGCCTGCTGCACTACGTCACCCTGAAGGCTGTCAGACAGGGGCTTTGATGTGCAAGGCAGCAAACTGCTGACTTCTGGGGTTGTGTTTTTATTTCTTCATGCAGTTGTTTTCATTTTTCATGTTAGATGTCAGTGCTGTATTGCGCTTAGTGGAAATTTCGGAATCTAGACATGTTTTATTAATGCACCTATAGTTTTTCATTTTATTCCTGCATTTAAGTGAAAGGAGAAAACATCTTGTTATAAGAAAATCCATAATGTGATAAATTTAAGGCATTGTTTACAGCAAGGGAATTTGAGCTTTGTGATACTATCCAGCAATTATAAAATCAACCACTAAGACTTTGTTATGAAAACTATCACTTAATATTTTTGTAAACTGTCTTTAGAAGGATTAAAAAAGTGACACTGAGTGAAGTGAAAATCACAGAAGAATACCATGATTTATAACAGCTTATGTTTTGGATCTCCTTTGAGATCATGGAGCAATGAAAGCTGTCTCTGAAGGGCAAATGTAGAGAATTATCTTTGCCAAATTCATAGATTAGAAGGCTGGATTGAGGAGGGTTGGATTTCTTTTTGCATGAATAAACAAGTCCAAAAGGCCCAATGGTATGGACATTTTAAAAACCCCTTAGATTTGCAAGATAATTATTAAAAAAAATTAGGATAATCTCAGGCAATGTATAACCATAGAAAGGGGGAGAAGCAGACCAAAACAGCATGGAAAGAAGGGTGCAGTTCTGATTAACTATCAGCTGCAATATGAACCAAGTTACCTTGGTAGTGGAAGCAGACTTGATTTGTTAACAAGTTATGAGCCAATTTACCTTTGCAGCCAGCTAATTAGCTGAGTTAGATCCCTCATGCAGTTGAGATAAATTCAGTTTCACCAGATGGCTCTTCATTGTATCCAAAATGGCTAAAGAGAGGGTCACAAAAGCCAAAATTATCTTGAAAGTCATAAACTAACCTTCATTCTTACAATTCCAATCTAGCATCAAAGTGACTGGAATGAGAAGGAATTTTCTTCAGAAAGGCCACATTTTATAAATATTTTATATGACATGCACCAACTTCCAAGTCTGGCTGGCAGTGTACTGGTTCTGGCAGAATATACGTTTTGTGCAGAATTTTACTTGGAAAAAGAAAAGTGGAGGACATTAGCTTTGAGGGCAAAAAGCTGGAACTGAACCACCAGAGAACTTAACTGTGCTGCAAGACTTCATGAGTGCAATGTCATTGTTTTGAAATCTATTGCTAAACACATCAAAAGCTGCTTTCACACTAGTTGAATCCTTGACGTTGAATGCTTTCATAGCTGGAAATAAGTTCAATAAATATGTATGGAGATAGAAAAATGCCTCTATCAAAACCTGCTCAATATCTCAGAGGTGTAATCAAGTTTTCTTGTTCACTGCAAAGATAAATTGGTATTTTTTTCCTCTAAATCTGTTCTTCTGTTGGTAGTTTGGAGGACTCTGAGAGGAGCAAGAAGCTTTGGGCTGAGGCAGCAAGGTGAGGATGACTGACCTCTCAAAAGGGGTTGTAGCAAAGAAGCCAGGCTTGCCTGTTCCTGTTATTAGCAGCTTGATCCTTGGGATTAAACTCTGCCCAGCCACTAAAAAATCTAAGGGATTATTCTTTTATATACATCATAAAGGAAATACAGACTATGGGGCTGTCATTCTTTTAAGAGAGGCCAAGTGGCAGTAAGAAACACATTTAAAGCATTTTGGGCTTTCCAGGGAAGGTGGAATAGTGCTTGGTTCTATTAGTGTTGGTATGAGGACAAACCTGTAAGACCTGTCCTGAAAAATACACTGATTTGTGACCATTTTATTGCATCTGATCTAGTGTGCAGAATTTGTGATGTTTTGCACCTGGTAGAGTGGGTGGGGAATTTATAACTGTGTAATGAAAATTGCTGTTTCTGTAAAATCTGAGCTAGCTCTGGGTGATGTTTGTTACCAAAAATTTTCAAGTGTAACACGGGTAAAGAATGGAAAAATTGTATTCTACCCCAGGTCAAGTCTCCTCAAAACCAATAAAAAAATCACCTAATAAAAATTTTGCTTTTGATCTGGACTGACAAAATTGCACGTAGCAAGTTCCATTTTAGCATGTCATATAATCAGAAGAGTAGTTGGGCTTATTTTCTCCTTTATGATCCATGCTAAAAACAAGGAACAGGAGATATATTAATATATACACACAAAAAGTGGTACAATGGAAAATTTCACCTTAGGACACTCCTGACTACAAAAATGATCTTTGTTCCAAAAATTACCTTTCTTCAAAGAATGTTCAGTCAAATTCATGATGAAAACCCTGTGAAGAACTGTTTAAAACATTGGTATTACCTCTAACTCAGGAAATCCCTGACATGTGAATTGCTGAAAACTAGGAAGTTATAGCCAGGAAATATGTCTGTGTTTGTGTGTCCTTACTTTTTTCTCTAAGACATCCATTTAAATTTTCCTCAGTGTCATCTTCAGGAATCAATTGACTTCAGCTATAACAAATAAAATACAGTTGAGCACACGGTATATGCACAAAACCGAAAACAGCTAACCACTAAATTGTTCTTTTTAGGGAATTTTGATGGTGCATAAAGCATGTGGAAACACTGTTGTCAATTAAAACAAGGTATTTGGGTTTCTTGAATGCGCAGAGGTGTTTACAATTTATTGGCAAAGTTGAAATATTTCTGCATTTTTAAATCCTTTTGGAATGTCCCATTCAGCATCAAATTTTTGAATTTGCCGTACTTTGACCATCTTGGTAATGAAAGAAAATCCAAATGGTAAAACACCTTTCAATGTAAAAATTTCTTATGTTGATAATTTTCAGCAGGCTGCTATATTAGAGTGTTAGGCCGTATTTCCCTTTTCTATTAACTGAAGGATGCTGACTTGTCCTAAAGCCTACCCACCAAATACCTATGAAACAACCACTGTGTGTGTGAAATATCTTCTTCTTAGATTCCCATTAATTTCTCCCAGGAAATTTATATTCTATGGCTGTTTCCTGTAGATTGCTTCAATTAGTCTAAGACTTTCAGTGAGAGGCAGTTATAATGCTTTGGATCTTTAAGTTATTAACATATCATTCATGGTAATACATGCAAAATCTTGACAATGATGTAGATTTACTGTCCAAGCAGAATGGGCTAAGTACATGTAAATATACATATTTTTAGTGAAAGCTCTCATTGTTAAACCAGCTGCTTTAATTGCTCTACAAAACTGAAATTATTTCCCTTTGTTTCTTGTCTTGCAAAATATGGGCATAGAATTAAGCCTATGATAATGATGATTGCCATGCTAAAAAAAAATATTTACATTGTAAACAACACCCAAGCAGTAGTTAAAGCTGAAAACAAGATAATAAGGAATGACAATCTGTTGGTGTTTTGTAACAAAATATATTTCCACTTAAGTCACTGAAAACCAACAAAACGCTAAGCGTAGTTTCCACAATTTTTAGAAAGTTACAATGATCAGAGAGATCTGGAAAATTCTGGGGTTTAATGCTTCTGTGGAGATGTTTCTAAATAGTCAACATTGTGTCATTGTAAAAAATTATAATAATTGAAATTGCAAATTGTTTTGTGAGTTCTTTTTGAAGACTCTCTGTGGTTCTGCTTTCAATCCAAATTTGGAAGCCAACATCAACATGAATGTTGATGTGACTGCAAAACATTATGTTGATAGAGTTACATAATTTGATTATGCATATTCATTTTCTGGCATGTATTTGAAACTATATTTGTATCTTCTGTAAAAAAATTTGACTTACATGACTGCATAAAGTCGTGTCCCACAGCTGTGTTTTCCTGTGGCATTCTGATACATATCAGAGAAAGCCTGGGATTTTATTGCATTATCAGTCATTTTCACTGTAGGGCACAATGATAATCACCTGTCTCTTATTGGCCTGTGTGGAAGTTGTGAGATATTTGAGACAAAACTTGCCTTCTTGTGCTATGTGTTTGTTCAGAGTCCAGAGCAGGGGGCCAGGGGAGCATCCAGGGGTTCACAAGTCACACCTGTGGTGGTGTCCAGGGAAATGGGCACAGTAGGTGGAGAAATGGAGTAGAGAAAGTTATTTCCAAAACTCTGCCTACTTCCTTCAGTGCTTCTGGCAGACAGTCTTTTAGAAATATGGCTACTCCAGGATGTGGAGACAGCCTGAAATGCCAGCCCAAGACAGGGCTGAGCAGTCACTCTGATCCCTGTCCCTTGCCTGAAGTCAGAGGTCTCCAGCTGCACATGAGCAGGTGTTGGGAGGGGTGGGTATGTGAGATATTGTGCTATTGGCAACTCTGTGTGTGGCCTAAATGCCAATATTTCTTTCCTTCCTTAATTTACCTGCTCAGCCTCCTTTTAACATTGTTTCTTTTATGCCAGTGTCTGTGGAATACAGAAATGTATATCCTCACTAAAATATGTCTCTAAGAGAGCAGGGTGCAAATTTTGTGCGCCTCACAACTAGTTGCCTCATCCCTAACAGTTAGTCTCTCCTAGCCAGTAGATAGATTATTCCTTTTCTCTCATTTCTTTTCACAGTTCCTGTTACCTGTAGTGCTTGTTATTAGTGTGACTTATTAAAATTTTTCAAAGACTTCTTTGTAACTGTCAACTCCTCGTACCTTCCTACCAATGCAGTTATTATTTGAATCTTGATATTCATTGTAGCAATCAGAGCAATGTCTTGATGTCACTGCAGACCTAAAGGAATCAGGAGCTTGTGTTGTTGCTCTACAATTATTTAGACAAAAATCCTTTCCAAATGACAGAAGAAAAAAAAAAAAAGCAATGCATTGCAGTGTATTATGAAAAGAATGTTAAGTGTTGGAAGGGGCCTTAAAGCTCATCAAGTTCCACCCCCCCTGCCATGGGCAGGGACACCTTCCACTAGGCCAGGTTTCTCAGAGCTCCATCCAACCTGGCCTTGAACACTTCCAGGGATGGGGCAGCCACAGCTGCTCTGGGCAACCTCTGCCAGGGCCTCATCACCATCATGGTAAAGAGTTTCTTCCTAATATTTAGCTGAAATTCCACCTTTTTCATTTTACGCTCATTACTCCTTATTCTATTACTGCAATTCCTGATGAAGCCCCTCTCCACCTTCCCTTTAGGCCCCTTCCGATACTCCAAGGTTGCTATCAGGTCTCCACACAGTCTTAATATTTATGTTACAGCAAACTCTGTCAGTTTCAGTACATAAATCCCACTTTATTTCTTTAAAATGTGGACATTCTCCTGTTGTTCAACATTATCATTGTACAAGAACGCGTAGATTCTTCTGTACAATCATGTTAATAACTTGTCCCTGTAAGTGGTGTTATTTTGCTCTACTCAAGAACTTTTAAAAATAGAGTTGATCACACATTTCCTAAGCACAAGGATGTAAATCAAGGATGTTTGACTCACAGTGCTGAAGGGTACCAAATCACCTGTAATCAGAGATCTCTCTGTTTATCTGGACTCTTATATTCTATTTTCTGATCTGTGTTAGTAAGGTGCTCTCAAAAAGTGGTACAAATATATAGAGAGCATTACTTTGAAGAATTCAACCGTAAACAAACACATCCTTTACCACATTTGGGAAAGGAGGGACTAGAAAATACAGAACTGGTTTTTAAGGAATTAGCTCTTGAGATAATCCATTTATCAGCTCTTTTCCAACCTTTATGTACAGCTGGTGTATTAGACAATTTGTTCTCTCTCTTCTTTGTACTCATCATATTTTGAACTTTGATAATAGCAAGTTTATTTCCCATTGTACTTAAAACAATTCAGTCCATTGGTTCTGTCCTCCCTGCTGGTGGATCATTTCAGCAAGTCTCTCAGCGTGCATTTTCACTTTGATCATCCCCTTTCCATCCAGTTTAAGGGAATTCGATGGATTCTCAAGGGAGCTCAAGTAACTGTTTGGATTGGTTTTGTTGAGGTAATTCACTCATTGGTGAAAAAATGGAACACCGACCAGGAAATATAGGAGCATACTCGGATTCTTTTTTCGCTGGGATAATCCTTGAAAATAAAGCCTTGTATGATGTAAATTCATGCAGAATCATAGAACTAAGTGCATCTGGTAAGCAACAGGCAGCAATTCAGCTCAGGAAAATGTATTTATTGCAGGCAAAGGTCCTGTGAATTTCTTACTTAATATAAAACAGTTTAAGTGGCTTCAAGGAAGTGTTTGAAAGAAAGAAGAGTTAATGTCACAAGTCTGTTTGAAAAGGTTTGGTGGGGAGGGTTTTTGTCTCTTTGACCTGATAATCTGAAACATAAGCAACCTCCTTCAGTATGGAAATCTCAGTGTTAGATGTTTTCTCCAGTACCTAAGTTAACTTCTGTTGAGCTGTTTCTACATGTTAAACTTGCAAGGATTCACACGCCCTTCTTGTTTCGTGGACAGAAACGTGCCTCCAGCTTCTACCGTCTACCCTCCTTTGTTAGCTGCAGTATTCTGTGCTGCATAGATAACCTTAATGTTTATTTTTTGCTACTTAACCCTAATAGGCAGCTTAAGCTATTGTTTATCCTGTGTATTTGTGGCCAGATGCTAGAAATCCTGATAAAATCCCACATCTAGGATCTTTGAAAAATAATGAATGAATGTGTAATTGTAGCAGTCTGCTTTCCCACTGTATGTGGATAAAATACTTTAAAGGACCTGAAAGATTTCAACTGGCTGCAGAGACCACACTTGCATGATAAAAAATAAGCTTCGTGTTTATATTTATTGAAAGAACTAACATATATTTGGTATTCACCAATATCCATTCCAGCTCCTGTTTCTCTGAGTAATGAGTCAGTTGCATGCTTTCTGTCCGAATTTGGGGCTTTTGGGATCTTGGAAAATGAAACATTTTTTAAAGGAATTATCATAGAATGACATAATAGTTTGCGTTTGAAGAGATCTTAAAAATCATCTCGTTCCAACCCCCCTGCGATGGACAGGGACATCTTCCACTAGACCAGGTTGCTCAGAGCCCCATCCAACCTGGCCTTGAACACTTCCAGGGATTGCCTCAGTCTTGTTTTAAACTCTCTTCTTGTCAACCTTCTGCTTCACAGTGGTGTTTGTAAAAGTCGTTCCATTCATGTGGTAGCCTCAAATGTATTCAATGACTATTTATTACAGGAACACACAACAGACATCTGTTAGGAAGAAGAAACCAGTGCATTTTGCTAAATTAGCTATTGGATTTGCCTGGCCCAATCAGAGACGAGGCTTCAATATCACTTGTGAGAATGCTGGGAAGTGCTATTTAGAAAAATAAGCTCATTTTCTCAGCTGTTACGTGGCTGTACGTAATCATTATAGCAGCACCTGAAAGCATTAATGAATTTCACAGATGAGTTTATTTCTTTGGTTTATTACAAAGATAATGCAATTTGCTAGCTGTTCCCTGGTGACTTGCTCTGTTCAGACATGAGTTTTGGAGATAACACCAGGTACTGCTATCTTCTACTAGAGGAAGTTTGCTATTTTCGCTTGTGCCTCTTGTTTGTCTTCTGTGCTCTCTTTATTTATTTTGTTTTTTTTATTGAATTTACTGTTATGGACAGTTGGTGAATAAGAGCCAGCCTTTAACAGTGCTAGAACTATGTCTCCATGTAGATTTAGATGGTTATGTATAAAAATACATTGTGTCTAGCTTTTGCATTAAAAATTACAGTATATTGAGAAAGGATACTTGAAATAATATTTTTGCATGTACGTGTTTATAATATTCATGTTCTTTAATAATATTTAAGAAAAGCACATGTGAAGGAGCGTCTGGTATTGAAGACAGCAAATTTGCTAAAAGTACTAATTCTGTTTGGTAATGTAGGATGAATGTGTGTTGTTAGGGGAATCATAGTCGATAGTCCTGTGATTCGTTGATTTGTTGTTTTATTTAGTGAAAATAGACTAGGAAAACAGTTTAAACTTGACTTGTGCCAAGAGATCAGGTACAAGTGGAAAGTCAGTACAAAACACTGTGTTGGTTTTGTACAAAAACCTAATCAGACTCATGTTTGGCCTGCACGCTCTGTATGAGTATTATGTGATGCTAAGAACTTCTTAGTTCCCATTTCCTGATTTGCTCAGTAGTACAATGCATTATCTTGATCTGTTTTCTGTGAACGTAGTGCTAGAAATCTTTCACACAAGCATTTTCCTGGCCTACTTTGGCCTAGAAAGGAAAGAATCCTAGAAATTTTTGGAGCATTTGAAAAATTGTCCAGACTGAGAGAAAATAATGTATTTATAGAGAGCTTACTGAAAAACCTAAAAATACCCAAACTATGATGAGCTGCAAGAATTAGTTGAGAAAATGCTTGGAGAAAATATGGGACAAAAAAAGCCAGGACAATGCCTGTGTGTGACTTGCTCAACTTTTCCCTTCCAAAAAGAAAGAAACAATCAAAAATTATATGCAAAAAGTTCTCAAACTTTGAAGGAAAAATTTTGGCCCAAATTAAAATATTTGGGCGTTTTTATAGTTACCAGATAGCAAGGTAAAGAGAATCTTTACTAGAGAAATATTTTAATTAATTTATTGACATGTTTCTTCTTTCAGCTTTTTTGTTCAATCAGAAATTGAGTATATTTTGTTCAGTTCTGTTCTACGGAGGCTAAAATGTGAAGGGAGTTCTAGCACCTCCTAGAAAGCTTTGGATAAGATAGTATAGGAGATTTACTACCACATAATGTCTTTATGGCTGGTAATTCAGTGATGAAAGGGATATATTCCTTAAGAAAGAGAGGAAAGTATTTCTCTTATGGCACTGTGCAGCATTTCAGATGAAGCACAAATAATTGGGATGGGTAAATGAACACAGAAAGACTGGGAAAAGTGGCTAAGCCTTTGTGTAGTCTTAGACAGTGTATGTGTGGCTGCATATCTAATGTTTTTGGGGAGTGGTTGTTAAGTTTTAATGCTCTTAGGAAGATGGGCCAAGGGATACCAGAACTCCTGTGCAGGAGGCAGTTTCAGTTGTGAAGAGCAAACCACTGTAACAAAACAGTTGGACTCCAAGGCCTCTGCTACACACAGGTCTGTCACAGGTAGAGTTGTGGATTGAAATAAAGGATTTCTGCATATGGAAGTAGTGTCATTTTATGTAAGAACTTTGACTTCTGTCTTCCTTGTTCTTCCCATTCTGCTGGGAAACCCCAATGTTCACACTTACATTGAATCCCTTTTGGAAAGTTCAACATAACTATAAAGCAGCTTCTGACTAGTGAAAACAAGCTGTGGTTCTCACATAAGAGAGTGAAGCTCATTGAGGTCAAAACGCAAATCCAGCTTCCTGAAGCAAAGCTTTTTTGATCTGATGGCTGTTCAAGATGGCTTTCCCTTGAAGTGCATGTTGAAGCAAGAGATGTCTTCTAGCCAAAAATATCCACAGAACCTTCACCAATATTCTTTTACTTTTTGACTTTGTTTCGTAGTATGTTTGTATTTGAAATCTTGTGTGAATGTAAGATTTCTACATTGTACAGCAAAAAAAAAAAAAAGAAATGGGGAAAGTGAAAGGAAGAAAGGTGATTTGATAGGAAAATGATTTCTGAATAACATAGAAAAAGGGTTTGGGAAGAGATAAAAAGACAAATTTCCACCAGAAATCAGAGCTACTAGCAAAGAAATAACGTCAGAATAGGAAGTAGTAAAATTATTAATTTACATTGTTTTGGAAGTTGTTTCCATAGATTTTCTCATAAACTCTCCTAATGCACTCTGATTCTGCTGTTTTTACTAAAGTCTCTGGCTCTAATTAAAGCAAGGAGATTTGATTTTGGAACCTGATTGTTACCTTGGAGCTGTTCTTCTGGGCTCTGTTAATGCTTTGTCAAAAGCGTCCTTTAATATGCTGAATTTTGCAAAAAATCTTGTTGGAAGCTGTTCCTTGTTATTGGATTTTGACATCTGTTCTTCATCCTCAGGAGCAAAAAGTGCTGAGACCATGAAAGGAAGCTGGCAGTCAGGTTAGGTAGATGGGAGAGAGACACATTTTTCTCATATGGAGAATATCCCTCTTTTCCCCTGTGTGCAACATGCAGACATTGCTGTCAGGAAAATGGATGTTTCAGCAAAGCACCCAAGGGCTCTCTGTCTCTGGGGGCACAAAATTACCTTCTTATGTTCTACAGGTGGTTCCTGCATCAGTGTCAGGGAATGTAATTCAGTGAGCAAACCTGGAAACTTTGAGCTGTCTGTGCCCTCCTGCTACATTGACTCAAAAATACTCATATTTCACGAACTGCTAGAGTAAAACTAATTGTTATTTTTAAAGAGTAATTTGGGGACATCTTTGTTTTGTTATAGAGGGTCATGCCTTGGAAAAGACTTCTCTTTCTCCTTTTGTTTTTTGCTCTTGTTAAGAAGAGAGGAAGATGCAGGCAGATGAATTGGTGGTTTCAGACCAAAAATGCTATTAGTTTATCCTTTCTTCTCAAGATAAGTGACTGCATAAGTACTATTTATTTTCCAAAGTAGAAACCAGAGAATGAATTTTTTTTTTTTTTTTTTGTGAATCCAATCACTATAGACTGTGGCTTTCTTGGCTGGATCCAAAGTTGGGTTTAATTGCTATTATGGTTTTTAATTGCGGATTTCACTTTTATTTGTTGAAGTCACAGCTTTTTGTATTTATCAAAGAAAGGCTACATGAAGAGATCATAGCAGACATAAGAGATTAAACTCCTAGTCTCAATTCAGCGAAACAATGCACATATTGTCACTAAAACTGTTTCTTTTCTCCTCTTTAATTTGCTGTACCTAATTAATTATAATGTACAGGCAATAAAAATCCCCAGCTTTTATCCCCAAAAAATCCCCAAGCTTTGTAAGTTAGGGCCTTACTCTACCACTTTGTCTCACTTTGAACAGTCCCTTTACACAAGTAATTGTACTGTTGCAGTGACTGGGATTTCTTACATGGCAAGAAAGGACTCAGGCAAGGAGGATGTTTGATTCCAGACTTCAATTATGAGACAAGATGCTTCGAAAATGTTTAAGTAGGTGGGTAGCGTGGCTGTTTTTACAGATGTGTCGTGCAGAAGTTAAAGCACTCATTATTTGAAAAGCAAAAGATAAGTGCTTTCAGCTTGGAAGGGCAACACGATACTCTTTCCTGAATGCTTCCAGCATTGGTCTTGCTCTGTTTATTCTGAAGCGGAGATCCAGCTGATGATCGTTGAAATCAAGTAGTCTGACTTTCTCTTCCCATTCATAGCAAGTAGAATACATTATGGAAAACTTGTTAGGACAGTTGTATTCATCTGTTACATTTTGGGAAAACGGAGCATTCTCAATCCTCCATCCTTTCTCATGTGTGCCCGTAGGCAGACATGTCATTTCACTGACTCCACCTGCCTCGTGTTTCCCTTATCCATTTAAGTTTAACTGGCTGCTGGAAAACTTTCACTGCTAATGGTGGCTATTGAGAAGTGTGATGGACTGATAATTAGTCTTGTGGGCAATGTTCCCTTTTAAATCTAAGGCAGGTTTGCTCAAAATGTATCCATCTTCGGCTGAGCTTACTAGTTGTGTAAGGCTTTGATTTAGACTCTGCCAGAGGTGGCTGAGTGTTTTCAGTTTGCTTTGGTTTCTTTGAGAGCCTTTGGCAGAATTCTTGGTTTCTTGGGTTTTTCACAGCACCATCTTTCTAAAAACAACATAGTAGCTCTTGAATTATGTGCTGAGATGATCATCCTATCTAGCTCTGAATTTAATCTGCAAAGTGATAAAAATGAGAAAAATACAGACCATTATTGTTAAGACTTGATAGTAATGCAGAAATCTTTCCCAGAGCTGTGGCATTTTTAGTTCAATCTGTGGAGTTAATATTGCTGGTTTTGCCAGGTATCCTTATGGGAAAAGAAATCCAACTTTACATGCAAGTCTGGTGATAGAATGACTTAAACTTGTGCTGGAAACGGCTATAACTTGTATGTCTGGAGGTATTCCCCTTGAGGTTCAGACTACCCTATAGCTATCCTTGCTATTATATACCCTACTCCTCTTAGGAGTCCCATTTTTTTCTGAAGGTACAAAATCAGATTAATTCATAGTGTCTCTGTTTATGCATAACCATGAAGTTTTGCAAATGAAATGTCACAAGGTGTGATAGGTCCTCAGAAAAGCACTGCATTTACGAAAAACACTTTAAAGATGACTTCTTATAATTTTATATGCAAGTAATATACATTGGAAGAATTGGCATCAAGTTCCAGACTGCATTTGAAGTGGGTCCTTCTATAGTCTCTTAAAGAATAAGTATGTAAAATGGATTTAAAATTGCATTATTAGGGCTCACAGTTCCTAGAAGTCCCTTTTTTTAAAGAAATGGGACTATTGTATGTTTTGTCTTGGAAACCATAAGCAGAATATAGCAACTGTGCTGTTAACACTTCCAAAACTGTTATTATATTTTAAAAAGTAAACAAAAGAATGACCACACGCAATTTTTTTTTTACAAGGGGACTGTGTGTGGTCCACTAAGAAAAAATAATATGCAAAATGAAAAAAATCTTCTAATAATCATATTGGGTGTAGTGGAGGTGATGGCACATATTAATCTTTCTGCCTACCAGGTTGTTAGTAAGAGAAATTAAGCTCTGCTACTTTGATTTTTCCTTAGTGTTGTCAAAGGGTTTGTATGAAGGAATGTGTGCATTTATCACATGGTTCCATAACGGCTTCCTTTAGAATACCCAAACCGTTTCAACAAACTTACATTCAACAAATGTAACAAATCTTAACTTTCTAAAGTGTTCCTTAATTGCAATGACTGGGCCTCTTACTTCCCAAACTTTCAAGTCAGGAGCCATGAGCCTTTTACCTTTTAGAGGCTCTGGAGCCTCTAGCTGCATGCTGGTCAAGAACCAAGGTACCTGCTCTTCACAATAACTTGGGTAACTCTTTTCCAGGCTTACAGGACAGTGTTAGTTTGAACTACCACATGTAGTAGAACCATAAACTAACAGGCATTCAGTCTTTGTTCCAAACAAAAAGTCCCTTTTATTTCAAACAGTATAAGAGATAAAGTAGTGTACTTCCACACCTCGTTCCATCACACCTCTCAGTGAAAGAGCCAGAATTGATTATGGCACCAAGAAGTCTTCATTTCTCTTCATTAGTGTATTCTAGAATGTAATTTCTCCAGTTGTATTTCTCCTTCTCTCCTTTAAAGAAAAAGGAAACCATCACCTCACTTTATAAATTCTAGTTATTTTTTGTTAGATGACCTTCTGACTGGTCTTATCAGATTATTAAAAAATACCTAATTATCTAAAGTATTGCTAACTACCAGTCTCATGCAACAAAAATCGGGAAGAGATGCTACTACTCCTCCTATCCTAAAGGATGTTCAATAAATTATTCAAAGAAACTTTTGTCCAAACAGTATTCATGAAGATTTACTATTCCCTCTCTGCCAACCCTGTCTCATTTATCCCGTGGTTGGAAATTTTCTCTTGGTTTGATGCAATGTTCACAAAGACAGCACAGAAGACAAATGTGTTTCATTCAAAAAATGGTTCTCAGGGGCAGGTGCAGAGAACTGATGTGGTCAGAGAAGTCAAGCTGTCCCTAAGGAAACCTGTAGGAATATGCAGGAATACTTCAGTGGCCTGTGTGGATGAACAAGAAGCTCCTGGACAAACTCAAACACAAAATGGAAGCCTGCAGAGGCTTCAATTGTCCAAGCCAAGCAAGAACAGGTAGCCTGGGAGAAATACAGAGGAATTGTCTGAACCACCAGGGGTTAGGTTAGGAAAGCTAAAGCCCTGATAGAATTAAGTCTGGTCAGGGACATCAAGGGCAACAAGAAAAGTTTGTAAACTCTTACAGACTGCTATAGTTAAGGGTCCAAGGGTTTAAGCTGTGACAAGCTCCCTTAGTGTTTGGATTTGTTTCTTTACCACTGCATTAGCAGCTCTTCTTAACACTGGTGTCTTAGCACAGTGAGGCTGCACTGGTGTAAACTGGTGTGACCAGACTGTGAGGACACACCCAGACACTCAGCAGTGGGGGGAGATTCTCTCCTGAAAGTGCTGTTCAGATTGAGCAGACTGTGGAGCAGGGGACACATCTGATGAATAAAGAACAACCTCTCCTCCTCTTAGTGCAGGAGCTAAGAAAGATGCAAAGTCTTGTAGCCTCACCATTTTTCTTACACTGTAATGAGATTTTACCAACCTTAGCTCTTATGACATTGCAGATACTATTCAAATCATCTGCATAAAATATATCAACCAAACTGTACTTTGAAATAACAGATTACATGGATCAAATTAAAAGAATCAGTACAGAATAGGGTTGGCTACCAATGAGTGTCCTCTGGCTTCTACATCTCATTTGAGACATAAATTGCAGTGTTTTTGTGGCAATCCAGCCTTCCAACATGTACATCTCAACAGGTCACTTTCCTGATTAACCTTCATTTGCTCAAGAGAAAGGCTTCAGCACCGGCCACCACTCAAACTGAATATTTCATATACTGATAATAGAAAACATAACTACTAAATCTCTTCCATAGTGATCATTAGTCTTTGTCCTGGATTACTCTCGACTTAGAACAACTACCCTTTTTCTGTACTACTCCTATCGAGATAAGAACTCAAACAGAGAAGAATAATGCCCAGTAAAGTCGGAAAGCTCCCAGGGCAATAAATCTGCCCTAGAGATTTTTTTTGTTTTTATTATGATGTTGCATGGGTTTCAAGGCATGACTGTTGTCGCAGTGCCAGCTAGAAAGGTGAAGACTGTCTTGGTCTCTTCTAGACAGTTACATTTGTGTGATGATGTGTGTGTTGTTTGAGTAAACTTCCATATGTAGTGGGCTTATTATTTTTTTATCATTTCATTTTTTCATAATTTCATCATCCCTGTGTTCTTTAGACTAGAGTAGCTTTCCCAGTAGAGCCAGAGCTGAGGATGCTCGTGGCTTGCATACTGGCATGCACCATGATAGCACTACTGTTCTCCCCCTTCTACCTTTGTATTTACGCACTTGGTTTTGGCAGATCTTGAGCTTTGACAGCATTTGCTCCACCACTTTTCATTTGGATCTGCCTGCCACTTTGTTTTTATTTCAGTACTGGTTTCTCCTTCACTCAGCAGCTATGCATGTGCCCAGTCCCAAATTAATGGATTGGAAAGGGCTTTCCATCAATAATTTTTTCTCCAATTGCAACAATCCTGAAATGTGGAGGGGTGAAATTGCATTTTCATGTCGTCTAGAAAGTTGCTAAAGAGACTGAAAAACTTTGCTCAGCATTCTCTTTTAAGCATATTTCTCTGTGATTGCTTCAGTCTTCCCCTGCTCACTGTGATAAGTTGCTTAACTCCACATTGCTTATTAAGCATTCTGCCACTTGTAATTTCTGGTTCTAAAGACTACAAATACAAACTTAATGCTCTTGGAAATAGCTGCTTTTGCTTGTGCCGACACATGATGCTGTGAGTAACAAGTTATTTGTATTCTTAACTTCGCAAGTAAAATTTCTACCTCATCTAAAGAAGCCACGCTTGAATACCGATACTTCAACATTCAGTAAAAATAGCAACAGCTGCCGGTTGTGTCATTGCTAATGCATGTGTCTTTCTTTTAGTTTCCCTTCCTATATATCATCTAATTAGTATTCCCCGCAAAGTTGATGAAAGCCAGCATTTTATTTCTTGCTTCTGTGCCCACAAGTGAGCTTGCAGTGTGTCAGACAGTTTGCTTCATGCTAAGGTAGTCAGAAGCAGGAAATTAAAGCAAGCAATTCTGTTTGGTTTTAGAATAAAAAGTCAAATTGTATTTATGTGCAAAGAAATCAAGATCACTTCTAAATAAACAGAATATTTCCTTTCAGATATTTCCAAACAGAAATGATCCTGCAAGTGTAGGATAGAGGGTATCAGCTTACTCAGGACTTCTAAAGTCATGGTGCCCCTTAGTCCTGCTGGACTGGCTGAGTCCTGGTTTCAGATATCTGTGAACCACAGGCTAAGCTGAGCAGCTTTGGCACTCCACTAATGCTGTGCTTAAAGTCCTGCAAGTACATAACAAGTTTCTGATATCTTCTGGCAGGGAGGTGACTTTCAACTTTTCTACTTTATGTCCATATTAATAAAAGAAATAGGATCGGGTTGTTATTTTTAGTTCAGGCATGCAATTGTCTGTGCTGTTTAATTGTTTGTGTGCTCCCTGACACAGTTTTGGCTTGTGGCTCAATCTGTTTTAAGCAATAGCACAAGCCAAGTAATCTGATAAGGCAGTATAGATATGCATCCTATTTTTGGTGACCAGAATTAACTGTACAGTTGTGAGTCTTGCCATTCTGTCTTCTGGAGCTCGGGCTTTCCCAGTGAGACAATGCAATGCTTCCCTTGGTCTTTCAGTACCCCTCTCATGGAGCTAACAGGCTGGGCTGTCAGGGAAAAGGCTAGACTTGAGCTGTCTTCCAGGCTTCTAGATCCATAACACAGAGCCTCAAACCCAAGGAGGTTTTTTGCACAGGAACCTTCTGAGGAATTGTTGGAAATCACCTTGCGTTTCCTCAGAAGTTTGTTTAAATTCATGGTGTTTTTGTAGGTTTTTGTTTGGTTGGTTTTTTTTTTCATTTAAGCTACTTTGCTTTCATAATTTGTTTTTCAAAAAGAATTTCTGTTTCCTTTTGCAATTCCAAACAGCAACATTACTCATCTCATGACAGTCCTGCTGAGAGTGAAATGTGGAAGTATTCTCTTCAGGTAATTGATTTTTGAATAGAGAGTACCAGCAAGCAAAGCAACTTCACAGAAGTGATCATTTTCATGTTGTAGATCTGAGACCACCAGCTACCTTACCTAAACATGGGAAAGTCTATTTGCTGCTAGAAAATAATTTCTTACATTTTCTAGACAACATCAAATGAGTGAGAAAAGGCAATAGAACAAATTAGGCCTTGCTCTACACTGTGGAGATAAACCCATTCCCAGCACTGAATCCCAGCTTATTTAGGCTCACCCAATAGTATTGCCATAGCACTGCATATGGCATTGTAACTCAACTGATTCTTCTTCTGAAAGGACAGAAGACCTGAGTCAGTCTGTTTTCCAAAAATGTATATGGAATTTACAGCCAAGTGTCTTTGCAAAACAGTGGGCAAAAAGAAAAACATCCACCCCTCTTCTGTGATCAACTCCCTGAGAGGAAAGAATAAGAAATATCAGCATATACTAAAAATAACTTTAAAAAAGAAGAGCTAACAAAACCCTCAAATCCACAAAGCATTTCAAACATCAAGGTCTGAAGTCAGTCACAGCTTAAATAAATGTTAGACTCTCAGAGATGCTGACCATCCACAGCTCCTAAAAGATTTTAATCAGCGGTTTAACTCAGAAATGAAGTAGTTTCCACTTGATTTTCAAGTTTAAGCAGTACCGTTTTAAATGTGGTATGAGAAACTTAAATCAAGTTCTCAGATTTTTATAAGTATGATTCTATGTTGTGACAAGAATCTATGTCCAGATGTTGATTAAATACAGTAACCTGTTTAATAATTACCTATAAAATTCCTTGCACAAGACAGTGATACCATTAAAGTAATATTTAAAGTTCCATAAACTTCATGAATAAAGGCTGAACATCATGACCATGTATGACTTTGAGAGCAGTAAACAAAGTCCTTTACCTTGGATATGTAACATAGATCTATAAGTAATGCTACACTTAATATGTAAAGAAATTTTTCTTCACTTTTTCTAAACATGGATGCCAAGCTGCCAAGGTTTAACTGTGGAGAATTTTATTCTCACAGCTGCATATGTAAGTATAAAATTAGGGCCTCTTTTGCACCATTTAAACTGGTGTATTAAGAGCAGAACTATGCCCAGAAAACCTCATGTTTATGTTAGGTAACAGAATTGAAAGGAATTTGGTGGTTTTGATGTCCAAACCGAGCTGTGACAGGAAATAAGATGACAAATTTGTTATAAATGGATCTGCATTGACGTTAATTATGTTAGAATGGGATCCATTGCATTCTTTGCTTTCTTCTTGTTACAGAAGTTGTCTTCTAACTCATATGGCTGTATTGACAGTGCTGTTAGTAAATTTTGATTGGAACTTTGGACTGAAACAGACAGTAAGTGCTCAAATTCAGGTTCCCCACTGTAGAGGACATGCTCAGCAGATGAGCTTGGAACTTTGTTTTCATATTGCACCTATGTTCAAGCAGCACTGGTTAATTTTTCCTGGATGCACAGTCCAAGTGTCACAGTCCAAAACTGTGATGACTTGTGCATAGCAGCAGGGTCTCTAAGTTCAACTGATATGTCCATATTAGATTTACCTCTAAGCTTTAATTATACTTCTGTTTTTTTCTGAAGTAACTTTTTATCAGCAGTTAATTGCCTCCGATTTGGGCAGCTTTCAACTACAATTTTTTTGCATTGTTCTGTTGTATTCTCCATAACTCTTTACAATGAACATAAGGAGTGATCTACAGATGCTGTCTTGGGATATACTTCTACAGGGTTTTCTAGAAGAAATGTCTCAGTGAACAGGTAATAACCACGTAGGGAAGGGGAGCTATTTAAATTAGGTTCTCAAAGATCCAATAAAAGAAAACAAATCAAAACCCTCACAGATTTTTAAGGTTGACACATGTGATTTCTGCCATGTTTTCTTTCCTGCTGCAGTTGCACTCCACATGCCTTTGTATGAGTCTTCTTTGAAATCAGAGGCAATCTCTTGATGTTTCTCATGATGAAATATGATGAAAAAATCTATATGATGAAATAGACCTGCTTCTCCATAACCCCATCACTTTTTTACCAGCAAGGGAGCATTCTGCTCTTCATTTTACCTTAGTGATTCTTTTATTTTCAAATAATGTTTTCCTTTGTTACTTGAAGATCTATAAATGTTTTTCTCTAAAACAGATTAGATCTACTATAACTTTAAAGTTATCCAATTTATCCACTTCACTTTGAAATTCAGTGTAAAACCAAAACTTTGAGCTCTGTTTATATGTGGCATGATATACCAACACTGGCTCTGAGAAAATTTTAAAGGTAAACTCTATAACAAATCAGGGATGGCTCTGAGCCCTCTTAAACATTGACTTCCGTTCACAGCAACCTTGTGCAGTTTTGGAGCTTGTCAATCTCCAGAGAAAGAAATAGATCCCACAAATTACTGTGAATTGCTTTTCCAAATCTGTTTCTGCTTGAACTTGCTCACTTTATTTGAATGTAAACTTGATTTCCTTGTCAATTCAATTTCTTTAGTAGTCTTCTTTTGGCTTGTCTTTCTGTGGTTGCATTTTAAATATCTTGTGTGGGTAACACTTCCTCAGAGTCTTCTCCAGACTGGGGGGTTTGCAATTCAGATTTAGCAACTGGGTGTCTAGTTTATCCCCCTCCTTTTATTTTTTAAGTTTTCTTTCCTCTTCTCTTTTAGAGGCCAGAGAATAGGTAATGTGCTGCAGAAGATTCTGCCTTGGCTATTTCACTCTTGAAACCACTTGTCTGTTTGACACTTAAGGACTTATCTGTACATCTTTAGGTCTGTGGATAGTTGCAGAGAATTCATCCCACTTTGGAAGGAGAGGGAGTAACAGTAAAATTACCTAAAACTTCATTAGATTATTTTTCATTGCAAATAAATAAAAAGATGCATACCTGTTTACTTCAGTTGAATTAACATATTGCTTAAAAACCCACATTGTATTATGGTACAAATGCATGAATTGAACTTTTAGGATTGTAAAAGTACATTGCTCTAATTGCAGGTTGGTACTTGTTTCATCCAATACGTCTGAGAATTAATTAAGCCCCGGAAACTGAAAAAAACCTGTTCTGTGAATTTAAAGAATATAAAAGGGACTGTCCACAAGATCATTGTGTCTTGTGTAATATAGTACAGTTTGAAAGGGGCCTCCTGAGGTCAGTTAGTCCAAATATCTGCTCAAAGCAGGGTTAAACCCTATTTTTTCTTTAAATTTCAACAAAAGTTCTAGACAATAACAGAATCTTTCTATGAAAATAATTTCTAAGAGATTCCAAAAGATTGCTGACAATGTTCTGTGACAATTGAGTTTGTCACAATTTGAAGTTAGAATGAAAAGTTTCAAATATGACTCATCTCTTTTGTAATGAAGGGATTCAAAACGATTTCCTAGGTTTGTGGGGCTTCTGAACACAATCCATTATCAGATTGGAAGCTGCCGTTCATCTCCCGATAATGGGTGTCACTAAATAAGGTCCACTCTTGCAGATACAGGTTTTTTTCATGTGCTTTGTATGCTGTCGAGGAGGGAAGGATATTGTAGAACTAGGAAAGGTGGGACAGCCAGTGTTGGAGTCGAGTACTGTCTTTATCTACACTGAGTGATGTTCTTCTCTTCTCTAAGCTCATACTGACTCAAGAATTATGGGTAAGGCAAGGCTTTTACGTGTATCTGGGCATGCCTGTGTAGTGAAATGTCTTTACAGATTGCTTCAAACATTAAGGATAAAAGCATCGGAGAACTACTGGAACAGGTTGCTCAGAGAGGTCATCTATGCCCCATCCCAGGAAAAATTCAAGGTCAGGTGGGATGAGGCTCTGAGCAACCCGGTTTAGTTGAAGATGCCCCTGCTCATTGCAGGTTGGACTAAATGACCTTTAAAGGTCCCTTCTGACCCAAACCATTCTACAGTCCTTTGGTTTGATTTCAATCCAACATAGAACTTAGCTTTCATGTTCTTAAGTGCTCTGGCTGTCCCAGGAGAAAATACAATTTCTGACTGCTTAGGACAAACTGGGTCTCAGAGCCACTCCCCCGTGTGACATTCTTGTAGGGTTTAGAACTGGTTTCATGAGACCTGGAAGAAGAGAATCATAAAGTGCTAATAAAAAATGATGGGCATATTTTTGACTGTACATGGAGTAACTTATGCCATTATGCACTTATTAATAGGTAGAGGGTGTCTCAGCTCCTCCATTGCTATAGTTATCAAAATTATAGAAGTGTGTAGAATAAATCCTTTTCCAGTGGTAATAACCTGAACTTGTTCTCTCACATTCTTGATTTCAGTGTAGTCAACAAAAAAAAATTATTTATCTTACTTTATGTATTCACCCACTAGTTCAATTCAAAAGGAAGATCAGCTTGCAATACCTCTTGAAGTTTTAACTCTTCAGGTTTCACTAAGTTCTTTTTAATTTTAGTTTTAGTTTTTAAAAATTTATTTATTTTACAAGGGCTGTGCAGGGTGTCAAGGACAAATGGAAAAGTAATGAGATTTTTAAGATATTTTCTAGATGGAATTTAGAGCAACACACATATTTATGTACACCCAATGCAGTTCAAAACTAACAGTTCTTATTCAGTTAAGCCCATTAGGACTTCTGGGTTTGATTCCTGAACTTTTGCCTGAACTGTCTTCTCAGGCAAAAGATCTTTGATTTCTCAGGTAAAGCCAGTAGGCAGAAGATAATAAAACACATTCATCAAATTCATCCACTACTGGTACCAGTAGTTGTGAGATTTTTAAATATCTTTTCCTTTCAATACATGGCTTATTTTTAATTAAATTGGCAAGACTTCAATTATCTTAAGTAACTAAATACATTATGTATTCATTTAGAGACCCTATATTGAGGCTTAGTGCGAGTTGCACTCATTTTGTCAAATTTTAGGCAGAAAATTTCTCAGGGGAGTCCTGCTTTCTGTCATTCAAAAAGCTTTTATAATCATTTAGTCCAAAATGGTGATGTAGGCCGAAGTTTGAATCCCTGGCATATTGCTATAATGCTGCATTAGCTTAATCCTTCATTTTCTTGTCAATTAAGGACTTATCTTTATTCACAGATTCACTTATCTGTTATTCTTAGAGTATTTTAATGCTAGTAGTTAAAATCCCTTTGTTTATGGCAATAAGGCACCATTCAGTTTGTGAACTTTATAAAACCAACCTCTGCCAATTTTGCTGTTTGAGAATTGCTGTAAAGAAGTGTTCCCACAGTAATTACTTATTCCAGAGATGTTCACTAAAGAATGAAGTAAGGGGAAAGTGTATAAAACAATTGTGCACCAACTGAGGCAAGTTTTACCCAGCACCTTCCCAGCAACTACAGGGCACTAAAAAAAAAAAAAAAATCCTTGCAAAACAGTACACAAAAATCTGTTGTCTTTAATGCAGTTGCATATAGTGACTTTACAAATATTGGCAATTACTTAAGGTATTCACATTTAAATTAGATCTGGCCAAAAGGTTGGGAAAAAGTGAGGGAGGAGGAGCAGGGGGGGTTGGCAACAACTTTTCAACGTGGGCCTCAGCTGCCCATCATTACTCACTTTCAGTGGTTTGGGTCATGGTTAGTGTCACTCATTTTAATACGTACTTCGTGACATTGAAATAGGAATGGTGAGGCTGAGATAAAGAAATACATGATAAACAAAAATTTTCACAAAATCTTTCCAGTTGGATATTTCTTATGGCAGATGAGCTGTTCTTTTTTTTTTTAAGCTTTGTTGCATTTAAAAATGTATTTTAATTTTAAGTGTGGGGTAGGAAGGAAGTGAGTGTACTATTAATATTCAATGGCAATTGTGGAAAAGTGCCATGAGTTTGTACTTGGAGCATTTCATTTCAGCGGTACTGGTAGAATGCATTTAGACCAGCAAACTGTTGTTGAAAGCTTTGTGAAAAATTTAATGAGGCCAGGAGTTTACCCATGGCAACTGCCCCAGTCACTTGAAGCATCACTTCTGAGACACAAGTGGCAAATCTGGAAGCTTCTATTTTTGTGCTACCTGAGCAGATCTGATCAACAAAAACTGTAAAACAATATTGTGGGAGTTCAGCACTCCGCACAAGTGTTGATTCTTATCTTCACCTCTGGGAAGTTTTACCTCGAGTCCGAATAGATGAGAGATCCCTGCATATGCTGTTTCAAGATGTTTATTTCTTCTTATCTCTAACTTGCTCTCAGCTCTGGCTGCATGTCTGATGCCAGCCGAAACCAAGCGGGGACTGCCCTGTCTTGGGCCGTCCCTGTCCTTTTTGTACCCTTTCCAAGATCCAACCATTCTTCACAACATATTTATTATTTACTCTTTTATACCAATTAATTTGCACCTATTCTAGACACGTAATTTCTACCTCTTTTTCATTCTACCAATCATCTTATGCCACAACTACTAGAGAACATGAAGGAGAAGAAGAAGAACAGGGTAACGCCCCAAATCCTCCAACTTAAACCCTTTGTCCTCATATTAAAAATCCTAAAATCTACTTTTTAATCCTGTAAAATACTGAACTACTACTCATTTTTACACTCTCGTGGTTTGCACTGATTCTTGTAATGTTGGTAACTTTTCCCGTGGGCTAAGGTCAAAGATAGTGTTATTCTGAGCTTTTTACCAGGGTCTGGGACCCCCTTGCCGGTGCTCCCGACCACCCAGGACAGCCCGAGGCATGTCCTGACCTCCCACAGCAGCCAGAGGCATGCCTTGGACTCCAACACAATATTTTACTTCAAAAATGGAGCAAATTCTGCCTTCGAGACTCTCAGTGTAAATGCATCATCTTTAGTGTAACATAGGAAAGAAAGAAAAGAAAACAAGTCTGTTAAGTTCTATTCACATCTGATTTTTAGTATTAATAAAGAGGTAGACATATTCTGCTTCCCAGACTTCAGGGGCCATATTGCTTCATGGGCAATAAGGAGCTTGTCTTACAAACTCTGAGGTGATTCAATCCTCTTGCTTTTATCTAAGTGAAGAAGAAAATTTAAAAAAAAGGAAAAGGATGCCTGTTCTAGTGACTTTGTTCATCTGAAGTTGATGAAGATTTCTCCTGATAAGCTGCAACACTGTTAGGGTGCTTCTTATCTTTTCATTCATTATTGCTGCTTCAGGAATAGAGCTAGAATAATTGACTAAGCAAAACAAACCTGCTTGTAATTAGTCACATCCTGAACACTTGCAAGAAATTATCCAAAGATCCATTTTCAACAGTAATTTTCCTCAGAGAAAAGCTTTGCACACTGGTTTTAAAGACCAACCTTAATAGATGCCTTCTACTTTTCAAAATATTTCATAACTGGGTAGTAACTGGACTTTAACCTAGAAAAGTGGGTTCTCTCATTATTGGTTTTTGCCAAGGATGAACCATTATTCTGTCATTCACTTTTTTGCCTACAGCTTCATGGCAGATGATGACCTGATGCCACATTTTCTGCAAGATGGGAATTGTCAGCAGAAAGATCACAGTTTAAAACTGATTCCTTCTGTCTGACTATCTGGTATGCTGCTTGAGACTAAATTAGTATCTTTTCTGAGAGTGTCTGGTTCTGAGAGATATTATATACCTGTCATACCAGACAGATAGACATTCTGTCTTTGTTGTGAACCACAGTGATCTCTAACCAACAGAGATTACTAAGAAAGTATATGGCTGCAGGTTCCAAGTGACCTGTATACTAAACCCTAAGCCCTGTGCTCATCTTCCTGGTGAACTCTGACTCCAACTCTGCATTCCTCCCATGTTATTTAAAAAAGGCATTTGCCTGCCAGAAGCACAGCATGAGCAATAGCTGTAAAATGTTGCCTAAGGATGGAAATGCTACTGAGAGAGTTTCACAATTGGGTTAACTTTTCTCTTGCAAGGAAAATATTTTGCATGGCATGTGCTTGAAAACAGGCACTGTCTGTTACCACTGCTCTTGCCTTTTAATAATTGTTTTTAACTGTTTTTGTGAAAGTTGGGTTCATGTGAACTGTCCTTCTATTTTAATTATTGAATGTCTCAATAATGTATATTGCTTCACAGGTTTTAATCCCTGGCTTGTTTTGTAAGGCATTAACATATACTTATTTTACATTACATAAACCAGTACTGTGTAAAAGCAGGTGATCTTGTGCATATGCAGCTACCCCATTTTGCAGTATTTTCTATGCCATTCCTTCTGGAATACTATGTTAAATGCTATTCTGGTAATAAAAGTGTAGATTGTAAACTATAATCTCCTCAGCCATGTCATGCTTCAGATTCCATTAAATGATCCCCATCTTATCTTTTAAATGATCAGCACAGCAAATACTTAACTCTAAACTTCTGGATAATTCAGTTGCCACAAGCAATCATTTATAAACTGATTCTTCTCCAGTCTGTGGAGCAGTGAATCCATCTGGGTCCTGCTATTAAGCTCTATGCAGTAATCCAAATGATGGGACAGGAGACAACCTGAGCAGAACTTGATAAGTTAATGCACTTGCTAAGTGCATCTTTCCTCGCTGTATTGAAGGTGGTTTTTATTCCTTTATTGAATGATGAGTGGTCAGCAGAAACAGGTTGCCAGTTAATAAAATTTTCTTTTGACAAGGTAAGGGGTGCATGTCCTAAGAATTAATATTGATTGTCAGTTAGATCAGCCAAGAATTGCATCACCTAAATGAGCAATAGTTGAACCCAGGTGTTGATGCTAGAGAGTGGGAAGAAGCTCACTAATGGCTTTCTGCGGTGCAGTCACAGAGTAGCTGTGTGCAAAGGGCAGCCATCAGGCCTTGGAACTTGGCTAAGGAGAAGATCTGCAGCTCGGAATTCTTTCCTAATGGAACCCTTTTCAGCAAGGTGCAGAATCTAGCCATGAATGAAACCCAGCTGCCTGAAACTGTAAGGTGCACGTTGTCTTAGAATTGTACTATCTGTTCCCTTGTATAGTATGGCCAAACCTGGCACTGGAAGTAGATAATATTTTTCTTTCTCTGCTGTGGATCTCAAAATCCGAAATCTTTTGGGTGGGTGAACCATTTTTGAGAGTCTAAGCAAGAGCATCGATTTGTTTCTAAAAACTCCTAACTGATAAGTAGCTTCCAAAAGATCTAATAGACTGAAGTGAAGCAGTAAGAAAGCACCTAGTGGTGTTAAAACTCAGAATAAAAATAATTTTAGAGAGATGGTCATAGTGACTTTCAGTGGAGAAGTGTAGAACCTGAATTTGAGAGGATGTTATTGATACTTTGGAAAGCCTTTTAACCACATAACCTTCAAACTCATAAATATGCTTTTCTATGCCTTAAATATGCTTCTTCTGGCACCTCTGCATCTTATGAATTGCAGTTACAAGGATTATATCCCTGATGAGTGCTTATAAAGGATGTTATTCCATGTGTTTTATATAAGTTAAATACGTTGGAGCCACAGATGTCCATGTCTAGATCATTTTACTACATGCAAATATGAGAAATGCAATAGATTTTCCTGTCTGGCTGCCTTTTTCAGACCTCAGTATGCCTTACAAATAGAACTGCATTAGTTCAGATGCAGGTAATGTCTTTGTCCAATGCTTTACAGTGCATAACTTCAACATCATGAAATGCAGCACATTTATAATGAAAGGAGCATGTTCGGCACTTGCTCTGAGATGAAACAATTGCATCAATGGCTTTTTTAATATTAATTTTATATTTTTTAATTTATTAAAGTTTGTATTTCTTCCACTTTTATGACAAAAAGATATGTTTTGCAATGACATAATGAAGTTCCCTTTTTTGTCGGTAGTTTCTTGAAAAAGACTCTCTAGCTTCACTTTCTGTTCTCTTGCAATACATATAAACTTCAGAGTATCTGGGTTTATTTTAAGCAGTTTTAGAGGCATATGGCTCTCCTGTCATAATAGATGTGAGATTTCCCAGATATTTTTTGCATGATTCAGCCTGAACAACTCTAGAGCTTGAACTTTTCCCTGCTCAAATTTTTCCTTCAGGTGTACTCTTGATGTGGATTTGGTTACACCTACTGAAACATATTAGATATATGCAGGACAATATCTAGCCAATTAGTAAGTTTATTCTTCTGAATAGAAAATGAAATGAGAGCAAGACTGTACAGATTTCCCCAAGTAGCAAAATTGCATTGTGAAAAGTATGGATATTTTAACGCATTATATTCTGAAAACATACTATATTTTTGTGGGTTTTTTAAGAATGTTTCCACTTCCTAAATATTTTAGCATATCTTTTTAAAAATTATTTTACTACTTGTTTTTTTAAAAAGAATAATTTGATCAAGTTTTTTTGTTGGGTCCAAGTTGAATTTGGTGTGTTGTACGTAAGAAAAGAGCCCAGACCAAACAAACCAAACCAAAGGCCTGTAAGTCCTGTCCTATTTCTGATCTGGGTAAATATACAAAAAGTAGTCTGTAACATATTCTAGTGTGAAAGGCTTGTGATTGAACATCCCCTTTGGTGAAGACAGGAGAACCTATAAATGTGGACCCTCTAAATGGGTGATTTAAGGTAATATTAGCCTGGTGAAGGCAGGGCCATAGAATATCGATTAAAGCTGAGGTAATTTGGGGAGAGGGGAGGTGTTCATTAATAAAGACCAAGCCGTACAGCTTTCATTACATTCAGTGAAGACACAGAACACTTTTTTTCGCAGAAAGGGAATCCCTCCCCACCAAACTCAGTGTGTCTTGGCCTCATTCCTCATCCTGCAGCTCCTAAGGTCACAGAACACTTTTCTTCTGTTTAACAAACTTTCCAGCCCCAGTACTGAGTCCGTGGCCCACTCTTACGCTCCTGAAAAATCTGTAAACCTCTTTACTAAGTCAGTGGAATACTCACATATTTGGGAAAGTTTTTTCTGGTGTGAAGAACAGAAGCAGATGGGACATGAGATGGCAACCATATAAACTTAAGTATAATGTCTCCTCTTCACAAGGAGACTGAATTTGTTTGCTTTTAGTATTCATGGGACTGACTGTTTTCTGAGTGTTTTACTATACGGGTATTATTTTGTTGTCATTACAGAATATGGGGTAAAATTTCCTTTGTCAAAGCCTGTAGAATATGTCTAATATTTGCTAGGCAGCGATAAAGTGTGTCAGCCTGTCTGCTCTACAGAGTCAGCAGGAACTCAAGTGCCTGTTCTCCACCGTGAACATTCCATTTTATTTTGTAAAATTTGTACTTTTAAGTTTTCCCGACTTCACCAGACCAGTATCAAGTCTGTTACAAAATGAAGTTTTGTTAACCATTCTTTTATTAAAAGGATGAGTTTGTCCAGTCTTTGTCAAAGTTTGAGAAAGTAGAATTGTATCTTTACTGACAGGGGGAAAAAAAGAAAGAATAGACACTAAATGAAACCCAACCCAGAAGATAGTTTAAATTATCTGTATTTCCACACTTGGATGGTAACATTTTGAAGATACTGGATCCCTGCCTGTAAAAAGGTATCAGTTTGCTTTCAGCAGACTACTGTGTTCACAACATATTTATGTGAACAAAAAAGCAATAATAGCAATATTTCAGTGATTATTGACTATGTTTGGCTTAAAACTGGGTAGCAGTCATGGCTAAGATGTCCTTCGTATGTAATGGAATGATGAGCTAGTCTTTCTGTGGGCAGGTGTGAGTTATTGCTTTATGGCTTTGGTGCATTTTTTTCTTCAGCTGCTGGTTTTGGTGATGATGCTCCTGCTGTTCTATAACATTCTGGTAGCAGTTACAAACCTTAGCCATGGAAGTTTAAACTCCACTATAGTAAAGGCCCTAAAAACTTCAGCTAGAAGACCTTTTTAGGTTTACACAATTCCTTAATCTCTGTGGGGCTTGCAAGAACTCTAATGAATGGTGCTAAGCTCTGCTCTGGTTAGCTGGCAAAGTTGTAGCAATATGGACTCGAGTATGGAGCAGTTTTAACTTTTCAAAAGGGAATCCCAACCTGTCTATGGCCACCTGTGAACTTTTCATGGAGGTATTTCTGCTGAAGGAATAACAGGTCATGGTACCAGTAGCATTAATAGAGCTTTAATAATTCATTAAAAATCAATCTGTAAATGCATTTTTCAGCACATAAGTGTCAGTAAGATAAAGAGCTATTCACTTCTTCATTTCATTGTTATGTGTGTGGGATTATCATAGTACTATTTATAAGTTCTGCTTTTTTCATTTCTCTGCTTCTAAAAGTCTTAGAAGTCAGTATTGCAAGGTGAAATATAAAGATAATCAGAAAACGTAAAATCTACCTGGTGAAAATTACCAAGTAATTTAGAAAGGAATAAATACAAACACTTTTCTTGGATTAATCTGGGATGCTGAAAGAGCATCACTGAATTTTGTAGGAAGTGGCAGATTAGGAAGGATGCTGTGAATGTTTGGTGATTACAGCAGTAGCAATAAAGTATGAACCATTTGTGATGGGTAATTTGTAGGCTACAAACATAAGCTTACATGGAGAAGACAAGTAAATTAAAACCTTACCGAGCTAAAGAATGGAAAACATGAAGAATTGGTCAGGTAAATAGTGATGTTTCTTCATCCTTTCTGTCCTTGCTCATTCTTTATGGATCAAGCAGTTGGCTGTCCTAAGCCAGAGGATCTTTGTATGTTTGTGTTAATAGGCTGTGATTTACTTTCTTGCACATATTTGCAACCTTTTTCTTGGTGAAATCTACACTTAGTGAAGTGCTCTGTGGCAATGACTTCCAGGAGCTAGATATGAGCTGCTTGGAAATGTACTTCTCTTGTAGATTTTAAAGCTGCTGCCTGATAATTGTATTTGAGACTCCCTAATGGGAAAGAAGGAATAATCATTACCACATTCTCTATCCTGCTAGTAATTTTGTAGCTTTCTAATTTCTTTTATGTTCTTACACCATAGGTCATACTGTTTGCTTTTCTAATGTAGACTTCTGGTACATCTTTTTTTTTTTGGCAAAGTTACCAGAGTTGTGGCTGAACTTTATCATGTCTTTTGTTCCTTTTTCTTTTTCTTTTAAGTTTCTAGTATTCTATTTGTCTTTTTGCCTCCCCCCAGCATATGTTTGTATTCCTATAGGTATGTAGACAATAACTGTCTTTAGTTGTAATAGCCAATTCAGATTGCATCATTTTGTGTGTGTATATTTAATTAGGTACAGAAGGTATATATACACTTATATGCATACATATATATATGCATAAAAATGTATATGTGCTATGTCAGGACCTGATTTGAAGTCTGATTGAAATCTGAGAGTAAATCTGTGGTCTCCTGCCACACTGTGTCTTTACCAGAAGTGTCTCTTGATTTCCACTGCACTGAATTATAAAAGAAGGTTTGTAAAACTACATCAGCAATGCATGTGATCTGTGCCATGTGTTTAAAAATTAATCTTCAGGTTTCCTTGATAGGAGTGCAGGTTAAGTGCTTGAAGGCTAGTTGTCACCCCAGAAGTAATTTTGTTTGTTTTCCTGTGAATTTTTTGTTTGTTCTACCTAGAGAGATGTGACAGACAACTGCTCTCAACACACCACACTTGGTGTGTGTCTCACAGGTCTAGTGGACATCAGGAATACTTAAATTTCTTTATCTACTTCTCTTCAGTGATAGGTACATCAGGGCCAGCACCCTCGGGCAGCAGAGTCTGAGATTGCTGGAGTGCCACTCATGATGGCCAGGTCATGGCTAATCCAGAGACACATGGTGGCTTAGTCATTGCTGCTGGCACGGTGCTCTCCCATCTCTAACTGCATCCAGGCAGAAATGGGAGAAAACTGAGTCACACTTTCCTTTCATGAGAAGACAGGCAAATACAGTCTGCTCTAAAACATGGCAAAGCTTCCCTAAAATTATCCTCTGTAGAAACCCAAGGGAAATTTGAAAATTTTATTTCAAAATATTACCCATCATGACATGACTAATTTTAAGCTTTGCCCGGGAGTCAAACATAGTCACTTTTAGAAATATATTGGCTGCACTTGACCATATTGCTGTCATACCTGTCAAAATATGCTACCTTTTTTCCTAATCCAGGCATGTTTGGAATGTGTTAGACTATTAAGAGTAGTCCAGGTGAATGTGCTCTGTTTTGATGTGTTTGGAGGGCAAATGCTGCCTGAGAGAAGGCAGCTGGCCGAAGGAAAAGAGAAAAGAGTGCAGTTGTGAGGCTGGAAGTCTCCCAAGAGCCATCCTCCCGACCAAACCCAGTGTGTCTTGGCCACGTTCCTCATCCTGCAGCTCCTAAGGTGACCATCTCTGATCCCAGGTGCAATCCTCATGGGCTGTAAAACATCAGGCACTTGTAATTTGCCTTCTTGACCTTGCTGTGTGATTTATGCCCTGAAAAACTAATTTATGTTTTCAGCCGGTGTGTACCCACCATAGGCTTTTTACTTGCCTCAATCTCAGCTCATAATAATAGTATGGAGTGCCAAACTTTTGTCCACATCCATACCAAATTCTCTAAAGTTCCCCAGCAGTTAAACTGAGGAAACTGGGGAACTCTTACTGGGCAATTCTTTATATTTTTAAAATATATTTATTTCTTGGTTTGTTTGATTGTTTATCTGGTTGGTTGGTTGGTTATTTATTTGTTTATTTTTAACCACAATGAGATTGTTTTATGGTCTGGGGAAATGGCAAGTTCATGTGATTGCTCTTTTTTCTTTTGCATTTGTCCTTTTTTTTTTCTTTTTACACTGTATGCTGATTAGAATGTAATGTGGCTGTTGTTTAAGTGAAGTGGCTACAAGTTTAATGCAAATGCAACACACTTCAGAGCTGTGTACGCAGTCCTTTCAAACTGGTTGGATTTGTAGGATGTTTTGGTTTGTTTTCATTTGGAGTTTTTTGTGGGTGTTTGGGGAGTATTGTGGTGTTCGGGGTTTTTTGTTTGTATGTTTGGGGTGGGGGGTCTGTTCCTTTTGTTGTTTTTTACGTACAAGACAAAGCACAGCTGCTGATGAGGGTGTTCCAGAGCAGAGAGGGAAAGGAGACTGTGATACTCGGGACCTAGAAGAGAACTATTTCTCATTTAGACTGACATGGAGGCATAAATGACACCAGAAAAATATCCTTCATCTTCTGAGTACCTTTCTGACTTCTGCCCATTTCCCTCGGTTGCTAATTTCCCTCCGTCTTCCAGAAGATTCTTGTTCCTGGGGGACGCAGGGGCTTCCCGAGGCGCTGGCCGCTAGAGGATGCTCCTGGTCCGGCGTTGGAGAGCAGCGTGCCCGGGCCGGGCATCCTCCTCCTTCCCGGCACGGCTCCCAGCCCGGCTCCCGGGACAGGACATCGCTTATCGGGCCTCACCCGCACAGCCTGGGGTGTACACACCGCAGCTTTGTGCTGTGGAGAGCCGGGATGCTTCCTCTGTCTAAATGGGAAGGAAAATCCATCCAATTCGCAGGCAAAACTGCAAAATGCTAATGACAATCAGAGAACCACACAGTAGGAATTTGAGTATTTTTCTTCTGGTGAAATTCTTGGGCTTATTCAGGTGACACAGTTAATGGCATGTTTGCAGTGTGCCCCACAGTGTCAGAGTCCTGCTGTGGATGATCCCACTCTGGATGTGATTTAGATGTTCAGCTAGCTTTCGTGTTTTGTCCAATCTTTTTAAGTCATCCAAATCTCAGTGCTTAAATGAGGCTTGAGGCTTATTTTTCAATAAATATCATAGAAAAGACATTCTTAATTTTAAAAAAAGGGATTGTTTAGAATGTGTAGTTTTTCAAGAAAGGCACATGCATGAAATTAATTCCATAGTTTCAATTAAAAAAAACCCCAAATATCCTCCCCCCAAAAAACCCTAACCAATCAAACAAAAAAACTAACCAAATCAACATTGCCTTTAAGTAAAAAGGAAAGCATGAAGTTAAAAAAGTTATATATAGAAATCTCCCTCTAGTCCTCTATTGCCCTTCCAAAGTTCTGTTGTAGCATAAAGAAGTTCTCTGGCACATAAAGCACAGGATTTCATATGGCAGTACCATGAAAAAAAATAAGGTAGAAAGCGTATTTTTAAGGTACCAAAGTGGAGTACTCAAAGGTCAAAAAAATGGCAGATTTCAGGTAATTTAAGATGGCTCATTTGTTCACATGCACAAAGTAATTATCTTCTGCCTCTTTCTCTCTCCCCATGTCCTCACCTCCTGTGAGATTTCTGCCTCATCCAAACCCCAAGTTAGACCTGCTCAGGTATACCTAGGCTTGTGCAGTGGAAGTGACTGTTCATTTCTTGCGGTTGGACAGCGTGTAGTAGATAAATCAAAGACTAAAGGAAAGGAAATATATAGGTGAAGAGCTAGATAAGACTGAAAAATAGGGCTGTAGTCTTGTCCCTGCCACTGATGTTTAGCAAAGTCAGTAAATTTTTCATATCGTGCGTGTATTCCCCAGCTCCTGCTTGCTGACTGCGAGATCCTATGCTCTGATTAATCAGAAGGTTGAACACCCACGTCTACTCATGAAGTCACTAGAGAGTGGTTCTGAGTCTACAGAATAATGAGTAGTGCTATCTGCTCTTGCAGCTCATGTGCCCGATGTCTCAGATTTGGTGTACCTGTGTCTCTCTCCCTGCCCATCTTTTGTCATCTGTACAAGACGGATGCTGACTTTTTCCAGGCTACAGTGAAAATAATACAGCTGAATCACTTGTATCCTCTGATGATGAGCACCAAACAACTGCCTGGGCAAAATAAATACATTTGTCTTCAGAACAGGTTTTGAGCCACATATAGGAAATAAAGGGCACTACAAAGGATTGCAATATGAGGAATAGAACAAAACAAAGAAGTGGACTTCTCTTAAAATGAGCATTGTCTACCTTGTGCATTAAATGAAGCAACATTAGTGTTGTATATTAAAGACTATCATAAGCTATTTATTAATCAAGGCCAGATAAGCATTTATGCTGAGTTTAAATTGCACATTAACTCTGCAGTTTCCAAATACGTACATACTGAATTCTGTATCTGGACTGATATTGCTTATCGGTGTGTGTAGAGTAAAAAAAAAGAAAACAACCCAAGTATCCTCACTAACAGGAGGCTAGTGTTTTCTGATAAGGAAGTTTATTCAACTCCAGGTAAGCTTCTAAAATATGGTTTAATTACAATTTTTTCCTCTTCTATTTAGTTCCTTGAGTAAATTATATAAAAGTGAATCCATTTCCTGCTACAGGGGTGAAAGAACTTGGCTGTTTTTAGAGCAAAACTCATGTAGGAATGGGTCTGTTTTCTCAAGCTGAGGAATATTTCACTGTCCTTAACATGATGTTTCTAATGAAGAAGAATAGAGTTCCTGTGTTCTTGTCCCTTATTTCTGCATTTCACTGCCTGTAAGCAAAACAAATCATAATTTTAGAGGGGTTTCCTGAGCTTCCACTACATCTGCTTGTCTTTTGCTATAAAAATAAACTGGAATATACCTGCAATCCAAATAGAGATAAATAAAAATGTTAGGAGACCAAATAACCAAGAAGCTGAATTTATCTTCTCAAGTAATTTAGGAACCATACTCTAATTCACTGTTCAAATTGTGTTTACAAAGACATTTAGCTCCTAATTCATTCCCATTTTTCAGAAAACCCTTCCAAGAGGTGTAACAGAATGGTGGCTGTGGAACTTATTAAAGTATTGTTATTATTTAAAGTAATTTTTCAACAATTTGTAGATTCATTCCTTGAACTTCAGCTTGGAATTAGAAAAAATGCTGGAGGCTTTTGAAATTTCACATCACAGAGGGAAAACATAAGGGGATTGCAGAGCAGAACAGATTTCTTAAATCAGGTTAGGAAATTTCCATCAGTACCTAACACTTTGAAAGCTACTAAGGTCAGAGTTACTGTTATTACTTTAGTGTTTTTCTGCAGTGATAGCATTTTGTTACACTATTGAGTGAGTTACAGTGTGTTTCCCTGGTCTTTTAGGTTTGGTTTGATTTCAGTGTCTTGGCTTGAGGTTGAATATATCTTTAGTAATGTCTTTTTTTAACATGTCCATGTTTTATGAATAAAAGTATTTGAACAACCTTTACTCTAATCAAGCAAAACTTTTGTGAAAGAATATATAGAACTGAAATTTGGTCCTCTTCATGGTCTTGGAGCTGTGAAAGGTAGTGAGGCAGGAGGGGAGCATGAAACATAGGGAGTCAGCACCACCTTGTACTTCCCAGGGTAAGGTGTTAGTGCTGGTGTTTTACAAATGTGTTGTTTGGGGAGCTCAATCAAAGCGATTTCAAGAAGATTTCACTTTTGGCAGAGGTGAGTGGCTGCTCAGGGCTGGAGACCTGGCTGGGTCACCATGGCATCAGCTCATCCTGGTAGTGTCTGCTGATAGGCAGTGGTGACAGTGGGAGCCCTGTTTCCCCATTTTTTTCTTGGTTAATTCCAGGGAAAACTCGTTGGTCAGAATGGTCCCGTTGGTAATTTATGATGTCATGTGCAACCAAATATGCACTTTGGCCATTTTTAATGCGTTTTGCTAACGATAGGTCACACAGTTTCACTGGAAGGTTTTAAAGATTAAAGTCATCAGAAGAGGCAGCCCTGGTGACTGATATTCTCTGACCCCATGACCTACCAAAGGCCATAGTGCCACACTAAATAAAGCTGTCTCAAGCTTATCACTTCTGTTGGGCTCTAACACAGAGTTTAAAAAGATGATCAGGTTTGACTTAAAGACTTTCAGGATTTATCTAGCATGTCCTAAACAGGCAGCTTTAATTAAAATATATTCTTTGTATAAAAAATATCATTCCTCTAATAGGAATTTGTCTAGTTTTCTCTTGCAACAAATTATTTTTTATAAATAGTGTTTTCTCACCTACGTACCAGAAGGTACTCATTGACTGGATTAAATTTATTTTTTAATATATACAGCTCTGTATTATGCATAGAATGTGATCTGGTAGTAAGACGTCTCTCTTTTTTATGATATAGTGAAGTCCTCCTTGTGAAGTACAAATATCCAAGAAACTGGTGGGCTTCTCCCATCTGTGCAAGTAAAGACCAGTCACAAAGGCTACAATTCAGCATGACAGTTTCTGTGCCTTCTTTCTGTATAAAAGGCATTAGAACAGCACTCAGCTCAGTCCTCAAGAAACAAGAATAATAGAATCCTTTTGATTTCCATTCTTTGTTGCCTGATATCTTAGCAAAGATAGGTGTAAAATGCTGGGATGGCATCATGAGTCACCAGTGAAGTAGGTACATCAGGTGCCACAAAGAGCAGACTAAGCTCCACTAGTAGAGCTCAGGAATCCCAGCAATCATGTCATGCTGGAATGGACAGGATTACAACAAAGGGAATGTTCCAGTTTTCATGTGTCCCTTTGAGTTGTCTTAAACCTGGCCCCAGTACAAGCAGGGAGTACCTCCTTGTTTTGCTTGGATGTGAGGTGCTTTGTGTGTCAGGAGCAAGGGGAACACAGAAGTCCCCAACTGCTTTCTCGTGTCTTTCTGCATGTGGCCCTCACTCAGAAAGTTTTATTTTTTTATTATATTTTTATTTACTAACTCAGCCAACTTAACTCTTAGATATCTTTACTGTACAGCTGTTCTCCAGTAGGAACTGATTATATTGTGACTCTTCATACAACATACAATATGTATTTAGCCCTGAAGATTGCACTGCTTGTCACTCTAGCTTTTTAATTTACTGTGTTTCTTGCTGCTGGCACCTTTGAAACTCAGTGGAGCCCTGCAGGGGTGTCTCAATCTCCTGTTTCCTATCTCCTTTGAGCTATTGCATTACAATTATCTGTCAAAGATGAGTGGGAGTCAAGGAAATGGAGCACCTCAAGTGGCTGACACTGCTGAGGAGATATCCTTCTATTTTTGCTGAGTGTTTACATACCTCTGGAGTACGGATGTGGCTGAGCTAGATTAGATGCACAGAAAGTTTGTAACATCTTCTTCATCTTAGAATAATAGCAGTTCTGATTTTATATGAAAATGATACAATTTTAACAACTGCTATGACCTATACATGCAATTCCTTTCCAACGCCTTCCATGGGTGCAGTCACGATGTTGTCTTATGCCAGGCAGAACTGTATGTGCACTGTGGTTGTGCTCATTTAATGTGGTTAAAAAAAAAAACTATTGCAGCTCTTGAGGATCAGGTAAGGAATCCGTCTGAGAAGGAGGAGTCTGTACATACTGTTTGCATCCCATGACCGTTCCATAGCAGCATCAGGAATGAGAATATAGGGAAATGGAGCCATCACAAGGTGCTGCTCCCAGTGGCAGTGACTGGTGCTGGAATCAGTTCTGTAGGATCTATGGTAAGCATTTGGCAGAAGTTTAGCTAGTAAAAGTGATTGCAGCTTAAGGGAAATATACATTGGAATACCACAGAATACACTTTAAAGTACCAAGAGCACTGAAAGTTTAGCTACTGCAGGTATCCTACGGTCTGCAATGCTACATACTTTTCAGGTAAGACTCTCCTTTTTCTCATCATTTTGTCAATGTGGGTTTATTAAATTAGATTGAAGAAGACTTTATATACGTATTTTTTTCTTATTCTAAAATAAACCACAAATTTCCTGTTCATGTCTTAAAAATTTTGAAGTGGCCAAATATTTGTTGACTCCCTGGTTCTAAACCCAGTATTTTATTGCAATCCCCAGTTAAGTCAATTTCTTCCATGATTCATTTCACTTGGCAACAGAAATGTAAGCTCTGGCCTCTGGCCCTAATGAAATCCTTTAAATGCAGTCTACATAGCAAGAGGTGAAGGGGGCAAGGCACAGTTTAATTTCCCAATAACACTTTACGGCAGGCTTTGTAAATGTACTTGCTTCTGGAGTTTTCTAACACCCCTCCCTCTGAAACTGTAGTCAATTTGCAGCTGAGAAGTTGCTGTATTCAAATTGCTTACATGAGAGAGGTTGGAGGGCAGTGCAACACAGGACCTTGCTGCTAAATTGCTAATCCAAATTGGGCCTTAGTCAATCTTGGACAGAGTTGTCAACAACCAGTGACCTATAGGAAATGAGTTGGGAGCTTCAGTCCGGCTCCCAGAGAGGTGTGCACATCACAGGAGCAATCAGCTGGCACTAATTGGCACCCTGTGTAGCAGCCTCAGCACAGAGGCAAAGGTCTGTGGGGGAACTGAGACTGAAATGCTCTCTCAACCTCAAAGATGGTCCCTCTGGGGCGGAGTTTAGGGCACATTTGTAATGTCGTGTGTGGAATTTTGCTGCGCCTCTTGCAGTACTACACTGGAGCTGTGGCTTGGGAACTGCACTTCCCAGAGGGTTCGTGGGGCATTTTGAATGCCACAGGGCTTTTTAAACCCTGAAATCACTTCAGCTTTCCTTCAGGTATAAACAGGAAGAGAACATTCACTAAGCATTAACCTGATAGTCTGAGGTTTCAGGTGACAACCAGTCCGGCTGAGGGATTTCACTGGAAAAGCTAAAGAGAGGGAGCCTGTATTCTTTCAAGACAAAACTTTCTCATGTCCGTGCCCAATGTGCATAAGTACTTTTGCTCTGCCAATTTTTTTCACCTGTTGGCCTCAGAAAGGTTATAAATAAGTGCTGCCTAAATAGTAAAACCATATTTTTTTCATGAGGAGGATTGTGAAGTTCTATTCATTGTAAAAGCATAGTAATGCACGGTCTTCCTATACATGGAATTGTTCCCAGATCATAATAATTTCAGAAATTTTATTATGGGTATTATCTTCCCAATAGCCTTGCATTTTAGAAGTTTATTTCTTGTTCTGTTCTGTTTGCATAGTTTTAGTCATTCAGTCATTCAGTCATTTCAGGCAAGGTGGAAATAATGTCATGAAGCCATCAGTCCATCAACACGAATAGGTTCAGTGAAGAAGCACTAAATTAAGAAATGAGTGAGGTACCTACGTAATATTTTAAGCCAGATAGAGGTGATAAAATCTATTGTCTGAATTGGAAGTTGAGAAAATTTTCTCTTGAACATCCAAATGAATAAGGAGCAGCAACGACAAATATTTGTTTGACTGTGGATGTCTGCTAAGAAGGAAAAAATAGGTTTGTGTGAAGGGGGTTAGTTTGTTTCACAAAACATTTGGTGTCTTCAGAGAGCAGCTTTTGTCTGTACTCATAGACATGACAGGAAGGCCTGCAAATAGCATGTAGACTTCCACAAATTGGAGTATACTTTTTTCCTTTATAGCTTTGCATGACTGGAGTCACCAATGACCTGCTGCAATTTTTCTTCCGCTCTATCAGATAACAAAAGAAAGCAGGATTACAGCCATAACTGAAATGATGGAGTTCTGAAAGTAACACCCCTTTCCAGTCATACAGCAGCCTCCTTTCACTACCTCCATGCTCTCTCACTGCATGATGTGGTGCACATTCATCTGACAGACAAAGATTGGAACAGCACAGAAAGTAAGGCAGTACTTGCATCGCTGAGTTTGGGATCATTGGCTGTTACAAAAGATTAGGGAATTCAGGGATAGACTCTACTCTCAATATTGCTACAACACAATGCAAAAAATCACCCTGAAAGATGTTGTATGCTTGTGTTTTAGTGGTGTGCACTGAAACACAGTGGTGCTCTGAGTGTATAAAGCGTTGCCATTTGCAAATTCCCACCTGTTGTTTCTGTTTCCGGAAACAGTATCCCTGGCTGCAATCTGGACGTTGCCCCAGGTGGTGTCTGACTTTTAACCCAAATCAAATAGTAATTGTTCAGACACTGTCTGGCTCTCATGCAGTGGGCAGGGAAGGCACAGCAGCCCTCTAGTTACTTCTTAGGAAGCCCAGGCAAGGATTTCCCTTAGGGAATCTTCAGCCTGTTGTGCTCACAGACCTTTGGTGTAAGGTTTCAGGTCTCAATCCCCCTTGACTATCTTGCCTCCCTCCTCTCTGCTGCAGTAGAGTCCAGCACAGTGATAAGCAGACTACACGATGTGAAAGACTGGGACATAGGAATGAAACTGTGACAATGACAAGATTAGGTTTTTCTTTTTGCTTTTGCTGCCAGCACCTTGTTAGTGTAAACCTAGGAATGCCCAGACTACAACACTGGAGCTGTAAATGGTTTGCCAGCAGCTGAGATGATGTTGCCGCTTTAGCTCCTAATGCCACTGAGGGGATGCAGTTATTGCAGGGTAGCTCAGATCCTTGACTGCTGAAACAGAAACCCCAGCAGGCCCCTCTGAGGATGCCAGCAGAACTGCTGCAGGTCCCAGCTGTAAACTTCCCTCGATTCCTTCTCCTGCAGTATTCCTGCAAGGTCTGATTGTACCTTGCTCACGAGTTGCCCCTGGACTCCCCCATCCCATCAGTTCCTCAAGGCATGGTGCTGGATTCAGCCCGGCTTGCAGAATCAGGAACTCTCCTCCCAAGGTATTGAACCAAAACTGTGAAACACTGACAATTCCTTGAGAACTGCTGGCTCAATCCCAGTAACCTTGACCACCTTTTGATACTGCAAGAGGTGACACTCTCCATGCCTACAAATTCTGAGAGATTCTAGTTAAGGCCCAAAGAAAAGACTGAAAGTGTGGCAGAGTGCTTCAAGGTGTACGGGCACGGGAACAAGCACTCCAGGCAGTATGGACTGCCCTGCTTGACTCAACCAAAGTGTATCTCTGCCTTCCAAGGGCAGGATATGGTGTGGGTTTTGTGCCTGAGACCCTCATTTATTTGGTGCTGACTTGAACCTATTAATTTGGCCTTTTACCTGAAGTTGCACTGTTGTCATCTTTGGACTCAATGGAAATAGTGACTTTTATACTGTGGACCTGAGCAACAACCATGGTCTTCTGTGAAAGGGGCAGAGAAGTAACTGCTCTTTAAAAACTTAAATAGTTCAATGTTATGAAGAACCATTAAGTTTTTTTCATTTGATGGAGAACAGTTAGAGTTACGATGAGGAATTCAGTTAAGAAATTATATACACATTTTTGAAAAATATTTTTTAGTAGGAAGAACTCAGGTGTACATGATGGGATGTCTGGAAGTGGGAACCAGCTAATAAGAGAGATCTCCAATACCTGTGACTATGAATTTTTACTCCCTTCTGGAACAGTTTACAGTCTTATTTTTGAATGCTAGATAGTTTAATTGTTCTAGTTCACATTCCTGGGTGACTAAACTAAGCAATATAGCTTAGTTAGAACTTTCAGATTTTTGTACGGATCCCATACTGTCTCTCAAAACGCATGTTAATCCTAGGGAGGAGCAAAAGAATCTACTAACATATGCACACTGCCAAAATTAATGATGTCCGGATTCCTGAGCTAATGTTTGCCTTTGATCATGTGTATCAGAAAATTTATTTGCTGAAGTAGTGATGAAAAGATTTCTGATCATTCTGAAGTATCAGCTGCAAATAACCTAGACTTTTTGATTTTCAAGATAAACCAGGAAATGTGGAGTATTTTCCTCCCTTTTCAAGTCTTTTTCTGTGTAGTCTCCACAGAAAGCTTTATAAAAAAGCAATTCAGAGAGTAGCAGTAGCCGTTCTTTTTCTGGCATTATTGCCTTGTATGTGAAATTGTGTGACATGTGTTAGTGTGGGGATATCTGACTGTGTTGTTATCTCTGAAAGTAATAGCAGAAGGAGATGGTAACTTTTTTCTTATGGTTTTTCCCCATTGGCTATGTTTTGGTTTTTTTTTCCTTTTTCCTTGTTCTACCTAAAAGTTCACAACTCACAGTATTTCTGTGCTCACAGAAAACATCATGAAAGCATAGTAATGATGCATGGTCATGTCTGTCTTTTGGTGCATCTCCAGCATAGAACTTGATCTATTTTTTGTACATTCTACACAAAAGAACCATCAAATAGCACTGTTTTCTGCTTTGGTTATTGCTGATTTTGCTTTGATGGTTTCCCCACTTGCTTTTTTGTTGTATGAAACCTTCCTGGTTTTTGCACTGTCCATTCACTTTATATTTTCATATGTATTTATGGCTATGTATTTTAACTGATTTATGGTGGATTTTTCAATACGGTAGAACATGCATTTCCATTCTTAACATGTGTGGAAGTTTTGGTGTAATTTTGCAGAAATCACTGATACTTGGCCTTGGAGTCTGTGTTAGATCCTTTCTCAGGAGGGTGGGGGTTTAAAATGTTTTTTTTGTGTCATTGCAAGTTTTTTTTTTAGTCAAAATGCAGCCTGTTTTTTTGCCAAACACCTTCTTGTTTACACTGACTAGCACTTTCTTGTTTCAGGACTTTCTGATGTGTGCAGCCACATGTGAGAACAAAACTGAAAGGCTTTTACTGGTTATTGCATAAATCCTATGTGATAATGAAGTCCATATGATATACTCTAGATGGAAATTTTCAGATCAGAAACTGGGGTAGAGAAAGATTCTTTCACTGAAGATTAAGGAGCGTAGGGTGGAGCTCCGCCTAAATCATGAGCGTGTTTCTTACAAGTGTAGATCATTGTGGGCTCATCTCCTAGGGTAAAAAACACAGTTATAGGGGGAAAAGTCCAAGTTCTCTATATCCTGGGGAGAAATTACTGTAACAGCTGCCGTGGCCGTAATATTTCTTTCCTTAGGATATTCTGTCTCTGCCCTGTTGTGATCAATGGCATCCAGGAATGTGGTAAAGACCTGAACTAAACCCAGCAAGCAATCCCATCCATTTCTCCAGAGCACCTGCAGGCAGAGTGGTCAGATGGGGAAGGTCCTTGCCTGCCCACACAACTTCCAACCAGCCCCTGCAACTTTTTGCTGCAGGGAGTGTGGAGGCAGTTCCCAGGATGTCGGAGTGCTGCCGGGTGGAGGCAGGGTTACCTCAGGAAGGCAGGAGGGTGGGAGCAGTTTCCACAGGTACCACAGGGTGCATAAGGAGAGAAGGCAAGGACTTCCAGCTGGGGGTTGTAGCCTTGCTCTGGCCTTGAGGGGAGGAGGACAAGGGCACCCCTGCTGCACATCTGAAGCCCAGCAATGGCTTCAGTCGTTTCTGCAGTTGTTGCAGTTTGGAATTTCCATCTCCATGCTGGAAAACTGATTTCCTTGTTACTGAGTGTGGACCACCTTCAGATTGCAAATCTGAGTTGATGTTGTCCCAGACTGCTGCCCATTGCCAAGCTGTATGGAGAAGGTGTGCTTTTGCATGCAGTGGAACACCACAGTAATGAAAACTTTAAAAAAATCAGTAGCAATTAAAATAATTTTAAACTTAATCAGCACTCTCTTAGTAAAGAATGGTTTCTTATTATTCTGTACAAGTGTGCTTGATAGATATCGGGTGGATAAAATATATCTGCTTGTGGTGTCTTTGTCCCCTTTTTAGTTTTTCGTTTAGCTCATGATTTTATTTAATGGAAGAGACACTTCTCACATATTGGCTTGACAATTTACAAGCATTTGTTTGTGCTGAATTAAGCACATTTTTAAACTTTGTGTGTTGCTGCTGACAGTTTGGGGATTGATTTTTATCCCTAGAGAGATGCCTTTTTGTCTTTAAGGCAAATTGAAGTTGACTGCTGGAGCATTCCCTGGTAAGAGAGAGAATCTACTTTAGGGATATTTTTCTACTGAGAATTCATTTTTAACTCAGAAGCTTCAGCAAGGTCATGTTTTTCATGACACTTAAAAAAAAAAAAGTAAAAAAGTTCACAGACAAAGAAGTAGCATTAACTTCAGAGAAAATAAATTGGAGCAAGTATTACCAAGCTTTTTCCCATTGTAGTTCTCTGTCAGGGAGTTGTGCCTAGATAGGCAGTAGGTAAAAATTCCAGACTTTTCTTCTGAAAGCAATGTTAAATGCTGATGAGGGCAATGGCAGAAAAAGGTTTTACCCCTCTGTGTGTTTTCATGTATCTTATGAGATTAAGTTTTAAAACTTCTGTAACATTTTTTAGGATATTCAGATTTTTTCAAGAACAGATTCATTGCTTGTCCACATTGGCAACATGGAATGGGGTTTGCAGACATGAAAGGATTAATGTAGTGAGCTGTGTGTGAGGATGCATGATCCCCACCAGACTTCGTTCATGTCAAGTGGAGCTAAATGTTTCTTTTTAAACAGTAGGGTCTGTGGCTGGACACGCTGGGCTAGAGTTACACCCTAAACTTTGTCCAGCCTATATTCACCCACCTCCCAGTCAGTCTGGCACAGTTTTTGTACACAAACATTATATTGTTTCTGTATTGACAGGAATGCTTGGAATTCATTTATGTATCTTTCCCTTCCAGGTCTTTTTTTGGCACTAGATTTGTTTTATAAGTCTGTTTTTTACAAATATAAATACAGCTAAAATAAGTAATTCCTGTGTATATATCTGGTCTGGTTCTGTGCTCCGAATGAATAGCACCTCTCACCTGAAAAACAAAGCTGAATCAAACCAAACTGGCCAGTGGGCAGGTTTGGTGAGGGCTTTTGTGGTTTTACCTGGCAGGTTACTGGTGAGGTGATGGACAGACCCCATTAAAATCTCATTTAATGCTTGTCTCTGGAATGACTGCACTCTCTTTAATCTCTGTCTTTGTATTTACTCATACTTCTAAGACCCAAGTGACTTTAAAAATAAATAAATAACCTTAGTCCTTCGATAAGGTTCCAAATGACAAATTCACACCCACTTGTTTTCATTTCTAGAAAATCAAACCAGCTGAAGCAAGGTTTTTACCACGGTAGATCTAAACAAGTTGTAAGAACCAATTTCTTCAGAAAACTTTTATTCTGCTGGTTATAAAATCTTTTTAAAGGAGCTGCATACCTGTGTAGTCTTCCTTTAAACCTTCTTTGGGATGTTCTCATTGGATTTTTCACACATTTGAGTTATAAATGTTTGAATTGTCTCAGTATGGTTTTGAAAGCCTGGCTATCAATTACCAGAATTTTCATTTGCCTCTTTATTTTTTTTCCCCTTCTCAGATTCCTCCTGCAATATTTGTGACATTCTCTCTTGGTAGTGAATGGACTAAGACATTTTGCAAAATCCAAGAAACAAAACTTATAATATTCTTTGCACTACAAAGAAAAAAGTGAAACCCTTTACCTTCAGAATTGAACAAGTGCCTTGCATACACAGCAGAAAGCACTTGGTTGGTGCTTAGGATGGGGTAGGTGAGGGGTGAGAGGAAGCAGGGACTGACGTTTTTGGTTGCAGCTGGTGAACAACATCTCAGACCTGCCCTCCTACAGCAAGGAACTCACATTTTCTGCCATGTTCTCACTTCCAGGATTTTGTTAATTAACTTCTAAAGTTTTTGCTCTGATCGACCTTGGAGTTTGGATCTTTTTTTTGAAATAAAGTTATCTTTAAATTAGAACATAGCATTTATTAATAGCAGGAAATTCCAAGTAATTATATTGTCTTACTTTCTCCCCCTATTTTTTATTGGAACTAGATGTTGATTTTTGTGAACTGTACCTTTTCTACCCTAATGAATCTTGTTTCTCTTTTGTCCTTTAGCCTGAAGACTTCTGGTGTTTAGAATTAACTTTGTTCTCAGTCCTTTTCCATTTTGTGGATGATTATGCACCTAATTAGAGGTAATTGTTTCCTTGTTCCTACAGCATCAGCCAAGCAAGCAGATCTCAGCTTCATCTGAGGGATATGAGGAGCCTCCATCCCAAACAAGGTGCAGCAAAGACTTTGGTAATTTAGTACCATTTTTCTCTCTGGCATGTTCATTGTTCTGTACCTATAACAAACATGCCTTAAATGTGTTTCTCCTGCTACAATAAGCTGTGGAAATAATGGAAACCTGGCTATTCTTAGCCAAAGAATAGCAGCATAAATGTTCTAATGCTGTCACACAGGTTGTTGATCTGGATTCTTTTTTTAATCAAAGCTTTAACATTTATTAGCTTTGTGTCAGGTTCTCTCTTGGGTTTTATTTGTAATTAAGAATAAATGCATAGTTTTACTGATTTTACTGCAACTTTTTCAAACTTCAGAATTCCAGGAATGAATTCGTATCTGTTATCTGGGACTCAGAAAAGGTATTTAATTGGGTCTAATCATGGCAAAATGCAAATTGTCATTAATTAAGTTTGTAATTGTGTAGCAGGAATGAGAACAATTTACAGGAGCAGGGTAGGAGAAGAACTTTAAGTAGCAGTGCATGGCGAATGAGATGCACAGCTTCCATTATCACCAGGAGCTGCATGGCTAATCCAGCAGCCTCAGCACTGGGGGAAATGTACCCTGGGATGTCAGGTGTTAAGGGGAAGAATGGGCCTCTCACGTTCTTTGCACTTACAAGCCGGCTGTAACCTTTTGACTCTCTCTCTCTTTCTCTTCTTGAGTTTTGTTTCCTGAAAGGAAAAGGGGGTGGGGGAACGCAGGGGAAGAAGGCTTAAAGAGTGGAAGATCTGTTTCAAAGTACTGTAGTGTATTTGCAAGCTGTTTTGCTTTTTTTTAATGGAATGAGTTTTATTTTATTTCTTAAAGAAGCAGTTGCTTTTGATGTAGAGTGTTCAGAGCATGACTTAAGATATGAATGTCTGCTGATCACCACTATCAACACTATCAACTATAAACTTTATACATGTGATTCTGCCACAAGTGTTTTGCACATAGTTTGTTTATCTTTCTAACTAAAATGAATTTAATTTCATATAAGAGCATCACAGAGGAGGAGAGCTAGTTCTGTGAATTTATGTTGCTTTTCCTATTGACCAGTGCAGAAAACCAACTCCCAAATAACAAGGAATCCCTTTTATTCTCAAAGGATCCCTTAATGTAGCATGATCACATATTGACCACATTGAACTTGGGTGTATTCCAGGTCTGAAGATCTGCATATGCGAAGAAAAACTTGTAAAATTCTTGCACATTTAATCTCCTTGCTAGCTCTGAGTTAGTAAGTGTGAAAATACCTGGGTCCAAGGAGCTGAGCATAAGAACATGAGACAAATAAGGGGGAAAAAAAGGTGGCTAGTTAAGGTAGATGTCTCCAAATTTCATTACTTTTGAGAAGAAAGAGCAGAATGTGGAAAAGTATATCAAAATTTGTATTATCCTTTTTTGAAATAGTTTATTCTGGGCTGATCGTTTTTAGAATGTAAACGTGGAAACACTAAAGGTGGTGGTTACTTCCATTAATTAAAAGGAATCTTGCTCATAGCACAGCACCCTGAGAATGCTAAAAGAGTTTTGTATATTCTTGATTGCCATCTTTGGTTTGAGGATCTCATTCCATTTCAAACTTGGTGTCTTTTTTTGTTAGAGATAATTTTGAAATGGCTCACATTGCCTTTGCATGGCTGAAATGGGGCAGCAATGGAGTGGAGCCAATGGAGGGGTGATTTTACAGCCAGCAATCAGGAAAAGGAAGAGTTCTTAGCCAGGGGACTCAACAGTGCCAGGAGGAGCCATTATTCTATTATTATTTCTAATGTGGAAGCATTGTTTTAAGTTACATTGTAAACATCCTTTACATTTCTTTGTTTTTTGTGTTGTAAATTTTCCATATCAACTTTTCCAAAAGAAAGGTGTGAATGTATGTCAAAGTGGGCTGCTTGGGCTGCATCTTGCTTTAGAAATTGTGAGTTAAAGGGAAACCTGAAATCAACGGCAATTCCTCTGATTTAGCCTGGAAGTTCACGGAGACTGGCCAAAGATGGAGTGAGTTCTCCTTTTCTTAACACTTTCTGGGAGTGACACTCTAGGGAGCCTGTCTCCTCATGGGCACTGTCCTCGCATTTTTTTCTACTATTAGGGAGTCCAACTTTTTGTGTTTTAAGGGCCCAACCCTGTAAGCTTTCCAGGAACCTTACTCGTAGAGGGCTAAAGGGGGAAGAATGATGTACTGTTATTCGTGTGTACGGACTTGTTTTTATCTCCTGGAAATTGCACAGATATTGAAGGCTATGATGGATTTGAATGAGGTTTCAGAAGATTTGATGTAGATAGGTTCCTTGTTTTCAGTTACTGAGAAGTCCAGAGTCAGTAAATATTTTATATTCAATGCTGCTTTAATTCCACTATGCAGAGCATGTGTTGAGAACCAGTATTGAAGGGATTTGCATACTGAAGATTATTGTCATAATCCATTTCTTCTTGATAGAGTTTGAGGAGGTGAAGGCCTTACAGTTGCAAGACAAGTGCTATTCGACATAAATGCAGAAGTTGAAGCAATGTCTCCCAAATCGCTTGGGTCATTTGGGACACAAATGGGAACAGAACCCAAATATCCTAAATTTCAGTCCAGCGTCTTAAATCCTGAACCCATTTTTTTCTTTCAAAATTAAAGTTTCCATGATTATTATTTCTACTGCCAGAGCTTTCCAAAGATTTAAATGCAACCTAATTTATTAAATGCTGTCTTATATGCAAGACGGAAGCAAAATCCTTGCCCCAGGGCACTTACTCAATGGCCCTGATTCTGCAATCGGATCTCTTGAATGAACGTCTGGACTATCACGAGCCCTGCTGCCTGTTCTGAGAGTTTGGCTGGGATTTTAATAGGGAAGGGATGTGGAGATTGCAGGTTGTCAACAACACCCTCACTCAACTTCACTACATTACCACTACTTTCCTACATGGTTACGTGTTTCACTGAGTCCTCCATGAGCTTTTGAGTAGCTGTTGCTCAGTTACCTTCAGTAGATGGTGAAGTTTGGGATGAACCGTTTCTTCTTCTGTGAATAAGCCTTGATCTGTGGCGCTACTTAAAGATGCTTTGCGATGCACCTTGAAATTAAAGTGCATCACCCCTGCAGTGCATTGATCTCGCCTGGCCCAGAAAGGGGTTGTCATAGATCTGCTTTTCAAATCAGGACTCCTTCATGGGTTTTTCCAAGGCATCATCTCCATGTCATTGGGTTGGCAGGATATGAAGCTGAGGGTCTTTTTGAAGTTTCCCTTCACACCAAGGGGTGTATACTTGTTGTGTGGGAATCGTGGCAAGTTACACCCTCTCCTCCCTGTGTGTTCAGGGCAGGATAACTTAATGCAGTGTTCAAAGATTCCAGACCTTTTCTAAAAGTAAATTGTTTGATTCGTTATGTTGGACAATAAAAATGAAGAGTGGAATCTGAATGCTGAGAACTAGTTTCTTGCAGAGGACTGAAAAACCGGGGATGAACTTCATTAATTAATTAAATAGTCCTATAAACATCTATTCCATTACAGCTACACACAATAGTCTTATTTTAAGAAACATGATCATGTGCTTCATCAAATATTACTCAGGCCAGTATTATTTAGTTTTTGCATAATCATAAAACAAATACCTCTTTAAAGTCTGCTTATGCATCTCACATTTCATTCTTTTTTCTTTTTTTTTAAGTATTAAAAAAAAAATTAGTTTCCTGCATCAAATGATTTGTTATTGGAAAAGCAAAGCAGAGTTTTTTCTTTACGCAAAACTCTTCTTCCCTCAAAACTGTGGTACATGGAAAGTATTTTCCAGCTTTCAGAGTTTATTTGATTTTGAACACTTTTGGTTATGTAAGTTTTAATAAGTAGCTTTGGTGTACCCCTAAAGGCACACCCCACACACTTATGTTGTGTGACCTAGGGTCACAAGTAATGGCTGCAAGCTAATTGATTGAGAAAGGCTTGTCTGACTGGGCCCCTTTGAGTCCTCCCTTTACATTCCTAAATTTCTGTAAAGGAGGCACTGGCAGCTTTGCCTGGTGAGAGGAGGGGTTGGGGGAAAGGGAGGAAGTTTCTCAGTTTCTGATTATGCGCAGAGTTTCCTTGTACTGAGCTTATGTTCTCCACCCACTACTTAGTAAGAACTCCTTAACAACTTAAAGCTTTAGCCCTGTGAGTACCAGAAAAGTGATCTGAGTATTTATTGAGCAGGGAGAACAAACTGCTTGCTCCAGGCAGGGAGAAAGCTTATGGAAATTATATTAGACCTTCAGCAAAGTGCACAGCTGCATCATACAGAAGCTGAGACTCAAACTGACAGGCAAATAAGCCAGATCACGGAAGGGGCCTCTGTGTGGCAGCTCTGAGCTACCAAGTGTTGGACAACTAGGCAAAAAGTGCAATGGAACAGGGCAGAAAATAACACACTAACTTCAGGCAACTGTTGCTTACTCATGGTGAGTCCAGATTTGAAATGTTGTTTGAAATGTAGCTATTGTTGTTGTCTCTAAAAACCCTTCCGTTTTACCACAGCGATCCTTCTGCAGAGCTCATTGTGTTCCAGGTTATTTGTCCGGATGTGCACTTCAGTTCTGAACGATACAGAAATGCACAGGGATAGACAGCCCTTTCCTTGCTGCTTGTTCTCTTGTGCTTTTCTTGCTTCAGGAGACAGGTCCTGTTTCTAAAAGCACACTGCATGGCTTCTGGTCTGGAAAGAAATAGTTTTGCAGGCAGCACTTGGTGTGCAGCTGCATGGAGGTGAATAAGTGAGCACAATTTCTGTGCCGTTTTCTGCAGTTTGAGCTTTGTGGCACCTCTCCTTTGCTCCTTATTTCGCTGCCTTATCTTGAGAATGTATGGCACGGTCACTATGAAAAGAGCTTTGTGTTTGAATTCCTGGTGAGTCGAAGGGTCAGGGCCTATGAGTTATCTGCCTGCCAGCAAGACTCATTGCTGTGTCCCTTTATTTTTCAAGCTGAAATAGAAAAAACATGTGTCCTCATTCCTTTTTTATAAATGTATTTTGAATTCAGGTTTTACATGCTGTTTGTGTGTGCTTTGTTCTTTTGACAAACTCGGGGTTTGGGAGGAAGCCAGTTTTATTCTACCCATATTTATTTTATTTATTCAAGCTTTCCTGCAGCTTTTCTGAATTCCTTTGTTGTGATGCACATAATTTTTTCTTAAAACAATATTCTGAGATTCTGATTTCTGCTGAGAGAAAAAGGATTTATACTCTGATACACGTTTCCAAAAATACCAGAGAGCTATCTAAATTTTAGGTAAGTTGCACAATTATACAGAAGATAAGGCTTTTATAACATTTGACTCGCTTAAGGAGGGAAAAACAATACTTGTGGATAAGTTCTTGAACAGATTATGTTAGATACACTAGTCATCTAGTGTAATGGTAATAAATATGATCTAAGCTATAATGTTATTTCAGTTACTGAGTTTGAAAAAGCTGCTTCATTAGCATAGCAACAGAATTCAACATTGCATGTTGACAGTAATGTTAGAAATATGTTTGTGAAAACTGCTGAGTGGATGAAATTTGGAGTAATAAATCATCAAGGCATGTCAAAGTTACTCTGTATGTGAGGTTTTAAGATGTCTGTAATTCAGAGGAGAGTTTGTTTTTCCTCCAGGAGAAGTGTGATTCTGTACAAAATTATTTTCATCATGTAATTCAGGTGCATGAAAAATCTTAAAATTATGTAGCAGTTATTTGGAGCTAAACAGAAAATGCCCGTTTGATAGAATAATTTTAATATGCAATATAAGAAGTTGGCCAGATGAGCTTTGCACAGAGGGTATGTTATTACTTGTTTCTTGATCTGTCTTTCTGTTTTTATGCTTACTTAGCAATTAGCAGAATGCTTGCTTAAAAAAATAAGATGAGTTTCAGATCTGAGCTGATCTGACGTTACAGTCCCTTTCAGGTGCAGAAGTTCATGTTGTTCACCTATTGTGTCCTTTCTTATTTGCCAGTTTGAGATCTTGAGTTTACCCATCAATTTTGAAAATGATTGTAAATAGAAAGGGGGGGGATTGTGCCAGAGAAATGCTAAGAAACACAGATTTGAATGCAATGCTGCAATGTAAGGTGATCTAAATGGACCTCATGCTTCGTGTTTTCTTATTGTGAATTGAATTTCTGTATATTTTGACTTGGGCTAAACATTGCTTTCCACAAGAAAATCTTTGACTGTGTTCTCAGTTCAGTTAAAGGGTGTTCTTTTCTTTTAGGAGTTTCAGGCTTACTCTGAGGGAAAGAAATACGTTCTCTTCAGTAACACGAATGTACAATTTCCTTCTTGGCTGTGCTGTGAGGGAGGAATACCTGCTGAAGTGCTCTTTACACCTTTAAAAACTGAAAGTAAAATAAACTTTGAGGAGGTGGTCTCCTCGCAGCTTTGGAGGCCTGGGCAGCTGGGGGCTCACCCAGCTCGTGGTGGGCACGAGGCCCTTGGGGAGCAGGGAAAGGTGGGCGCTCACACGGGGCCGCCTCCTCCGTAGGCACACGAGCAGCAGATCAATCCTTTCTGTGCTCTGGGGTTACCACTGGCAAAATAATGCACCATTGGTGTTATGACACCAGGCTAGAGGATTATGAAACATTTCTTCATGCTCTGTTGATCAGCCTGATGAAGGAAAAGGTTTAATGAGGAAAAGAAGAATTTACTGAGGATTTTATGCCTATATCTATTATTAAAAGCAGAATATCTGCTCACAGTCGTTGTGTTCTGTGATTCAAGGAAACCTGGCAATAATGATGATTAATGATGATTCTCACTGACTGTCTGAGGAGTGGTACAACTTAATGTGGCTGGCAGGAAGCTTAAACATCTATAGTATATCTCCAAATACTACTGTTCTCTCTTAGAGAAAGTCAAAGAATCATGAGCTCAGACTAAAATAATTATACCACCTTTTTTAGTTCTCTCTGACACCAGTTAAATAAAAAAAATGTAGTTTTGGAAAGCTTAAAATGTTTGAAAGGTTTGTGTTTAACATCATTAATGTTTTTCAAGGAGTAACTAGAGTTGTTTTGTGAATTACATAGAAAGTGATTTTGAAGGTTCATTTTTAGGTTTGTTCTGTTGCTCTGTAGGGAAGAAGGAAACCCTTTATTGACTAGATCTGTTCCTTTTATTGACATCTGTATGTTAACAGAAACAGGTCTGCATGACACCTATGGATATCTTTAGAGTCACATGAGAAATCATGGAAATTCAAGACTGATAGTTGATTTTTCTTTCAAAGAGAGGAACTAGTTTGTGCTGTCATGACAAGGTGATGTCTATAACAATAGATGAAGGAAAACTGACAGGTATAAGAGAACTGTAGCATTCATGGAGTCAGTGAATCACAGTGTTTTTAAGATGAATTTAAAAGAGAAAAAACAAACTCTAAGCTATAGCCTAGTAATTTTGAAAGATATTTTTTGTTAAGAATTTTAAAAAACAAAGACAAAAATTTCTTTCTTCTTCTCAACTACAACTCATTATCACATGGAATGTGATCTCTGGAATACCCAAATTAACTTACAATTCACTTTTACTTTCCAAAAACTTATTCAAACCATCAGCAGAAGACTGTCCCAGATGGTGATGATGAAGGTGGAAGAAGAACAGATAAAAGGAGAAACATTTGGCCTATGAAGTGATTTAAGTGACTGTAATATATGGGTAAAAGCAAATGATCACAGAGAAGATGCAGAAGTGAGGGTAGGAACAGTAATAAGAGAGGCAGAACTTAAAAAGCAAACCAGAGGAGATCTAAAAGTAGAATGAGCATGGCATGAGAGAGGAAACCCACCCTGTCTAAAATGATTTGTCAGTCACTGAGATGAGCCTTGGGAATTGTGCTGCCTTTCTCTGGATTTGTTCAGAAGCATATCCACTGCTGGCAGCCAGTTTTATACCTGAAGTTATAAATTCACCCGAGAAAGTAGGCTGTTCCTTCCAAAATTATAATCACAGCATTTCAGAGAGGGGGATGTGAGATGGAGCCTCTGTTTTCCACCTAACATCCTCTTATATTTCTTTATCCTCTTATGTATTTTTCTCTGTCCAGCAGTGAAGGTAGAGGTAAGACTAGATGGTTACATCTGCTGTGAGTGTTTTTTGAGCACAGGTTAAGTTTCTTTTTTTAACTCCAACAAGATCACTGTAGCTTTTTAAAAATTCTTGTCCTTTGGAAGGACTTTTGGCAATTCTGATTCTTGGGTCTGGCGAAGATGGGTGAGAAACATCAAGGGACTTTCCTCTGCCTCTCCTCTGACCAACCCATCCACTTTAAATTCTTTTCATTACCCATGGCTTTATTCAGGACTTTGTCAAATGTCCTACTGACTTTGGTAGGGATTGGGTGAGGCCAGTGGGTGAGCTCAAAACTGTGTTCGTGATGATTTTCAGTGAATGAATGTGGCACCAAAAGGGTTTAAGATTCCTCAATATTCTGCTGGAAATGACACCTGACTCCCCAACCATGGAAATACATACAGTGCTATCTCCAGCTTCTAAAATAGCTACCTCTCTGTTATAGAAATGTTTGGTGATTCACGCAATAACTAGATGAACTTTCCAATTCTGATATTACCTTTAAAACCCAAAGATTGTATTGGTATTAATTATGTAATCTCAGTTTATTTAGCAATATGATAGAGGTAGGTAACAAATACAGCTTGAAGTGCTGCAAAAAGCATCCTCTTCCCCCTCTTTTAAGCCATTTTGAGTGACAGTATTCCATTTGTATCATCAACTGTCCACATCTCCTCTTAAGCCAAAAGATGTTCCATGGACCGTAAATTTCCTGTGAAAGACCTGCAATTGGTCCAGTTTTGAACAGTGCTCATTTAATGGTGTTAAATGATAAAGGAAAAGATAAATTAAAGGGAAGGCCCTACCCTGAAATACATGTACCATTTCTGTTGGGAATTTTTGTTATTTCCAAAACACAGCACCAGCTGAAGACATCCTCCTAAGAACAGTCCTTTGTGGCAGATCTGGTTGAAGGTGTCCCAGTGCTCTCTCACTGCTTCTTCTCCCATTTCTCTGCTAACCAGAACTGTGTAGGTGGTTATGGCCAGGCTAGTGGGAGTACCTTCAAAGTGCCTTTCCTAAGGGGACCTGACTTTGCAGTCCCTCTGGACTGAGGATCAATGTCCTCTGAAAATACTGCCTGTGGTTTTAGTCTGTGTTTTGTAAGTTGTTCATGATTGTGGCCTGGTTGTCACTGAGCATCTTTTATTTCAGCCTGTGTATAATAATTTCCTGAAATAAAAATCTGTGCCCTTAGGAGGGGAGAGTAAGTTATAACATATAAACAATGAAAATGGAGAAGAAAGTGATTGGCACAGAACTTTGTTCAAAAAAACATACAAAATGTGGCACAGCAGCATGACAGAATCACCCTGCTTTGGAAATACCTTTGAATTGTGTGAGAATCAGAATGCACTTTCTGTGAGCCCCATTAAGCTTCTTTCAAGCTCTGGCTGAAAATTCCCAAGGAAGGTTTTTTTCCAGAAGTACCCAGTGTAGGCCCAACTATCCTTCCCCTGACATCAAGAAGAATTATATCAGTATTAGGCAAAAAGTGTAAAAATTGATAGTTCATGCTATAGAGAAAGTAGTATTCCTCAAATTCTTTCCTTTGTGGTTTGTTTTTCCTCTTCATTAGTAACCTACTGCCAGTGTCTGGAAGAAAACCAAGAAATTTGGCAGGATCTGATAACTTAATCATGTTTTAAGTTATATCAAACCATTTGCTTTCTATCACTTTGCTCTTCTTTTAACTGTATTTTTTGGCCTGAAATTTTCCATTGTGGAGTCCCAAACCACAGGTGATTCTTTTGTTTGTTTGTTTCCTTTTTTTTTCTTGTTAAAGGAATTATGTTGAAATTATTTTAAGAAGCAGAAGTAGGAATGCACTATATTTTTCCTTTTAAAAATGAAGTAAACAAAACCAACTCAACAAAAGTCTTTGAAAAACAGCCTTTGGAACAATGTGATCAACAGGTGGTTTGTGGACTATTTTTAAAGGGCTTGACATAAAAAGAGATCTAAATTGTTATATATTGAAGATGGTAAATTATAGCTACTTTTTACATGTGTTTTGGCAGTAGATGTGAAGGTAGACTGATTTTTTTTTTTTTTATTTGCTACGAGGATCTTAAGACAAGCTGGGCATTGCATATGAATAGCACTGAGTGTCCTGTCCTTAGAGACCATGATGCTGCAAGAACTTGGCATGAGCATGTATCCAGGGTTGTCTTAGCTGGATGCTGGGAAGTGAAAACACAGGAAGCAAGATTGCCATCTTGGAGCATCTCACATGGACAAGAAATGAATACTCTTTCCATCTTCTTTTTCATGAAGCCTTCCTAGACTGTAGTTTCAGCAGCATCAGGCTGTGTTAATTAAAAACTTTACTGATGTGTTGGGGTTTTTTTTTTCCCCTCTTTATCTCCTGCACTATATACATAATTGCAATAACTCAACAACTTCTGCATCTCTCCTGACATTACCACCAGGGGATTTTCGACAGTGCTGTCACCTGATGGGTACAGTTTGAAAGAGGGAAAATCTAGGTTAGATTAAAAAAAGAAATTCTTTACTGTGAGTGTGGTGAGAAGCTGCAAGAGATTGTCCTGGGAGGTTGCCAGCCCTGGTGGATGTCCCAGCCCTGGAGGTGTTCAAGACCAGGTTGGATAAGGCCTTGAGCAACCTGTTCTGGTGTGAGGTGACCCTGCACATGGCAGGGGATTGGGACTAGAGGATCTTTCCAGTCTCTTCATGATTCTGTGATTCTATGACTCCTTGGTAGACATAGCTCAGCTGATTGGCCCTGTGTACTTTCAGGCAGCAGCCACCTCCCAGTTCTCAACTCAAAGCTAGCAGTGTTTTGAGTTTCCTTTTATTTTTCATCCACTTATATTCAAAAACCTATTTTTTTCTGTATTTTTTTTTTTTTTAAATCAAGCCATATACTGCTAGATTATGGATTATTTTATTTTAATAATTATTTTTTAATTAAATAATTTTATTATATTATTTTTTTATACATTTTATTTTTGCATAACAGCAGATCATAGCAAATACAGCTTTTGAATTGCTTTTTGAATAGAAATATAGAAAATTCTATAGAAAGCCTCTGCTGAAATACTTATTTATAATTAATATTTATGTATTAGGGAATGGCATGTTTATGACACACAGAATCTTGACTTCATTCTATTTATTCCATCTTTTATATAATTTTGAATTCAGTCTTGTTGGATTTTTTTTGGAGGATTTATTTCCTGTATTGAATCCACCACTCTTTTGTGTTAAATTTGGCCAAAACTGCTCCTTTCCAAAGCATGTCTTTTAGAAAAAAAACTCAAAAAGGATGATGAGCAAAAGCAATGCATGACAGTGTTCATTCGTTGGGGATGGACTCTGGAAGGGAAAATATTACGGCAGGTTTTTTGACCTGGCCAAAACCAAAGCATCAAAAGCTTTGGAAGAAAATGTGACTCTTTTATCTACATTGAGCTACATGTATATAGTTGCACATCCAACTGATTTTCAGGTGGAGGAATTTGTTCTTAAGACAGTCCAGTTATGAACTGGTGGAAAGAACTTCCAACTTCAGATATTGGCATGATTGAACACCTTAATTTCCATTTAAATATTTGAAAAGGTAACCATTTAATGGGCATTTAGTTACAGAAACAGAGTACACAGTGGCATTGCATCCATCTCTGTCATTCCGGGTTTATTCAGAGTATTAAGAAGTTCTAAAGGTTGCAATCTACCTCCGGATATAGAAATCTCAAGATGTTATCTAACTTCTTTGTACCTTTGGGCAAATCGCTTAAAATATGTAATTTCTTACTGCTTAAATATTTTTTGTATTTCTATTTATTTTATAAATGAATGTGTTTCTTTTGAGCTACAAGTGCACTAACTTGATGGCATCCATCTGGAAGGTTTTTTGTTTGTTTTTAACTTTGCGGGTCTATTTACCTGTGCTCTGTGAGTAGTGATTTACATCTGGTTGGATTCATTTGTAGGTGATCATTGGAATAGCTAAAGTCAGGAAGTGACAGTCCTGTAGTTTAAAGTGCTAATTAAGGTGCACATCACACTTAAAAGTAAGTATTCCTGCTGTATTGGAAGCAGGGTCACTCATCTCAGTTCTTAAACTGAGGTTAAGATTAAGAGCCTAAAGATTTAAGAGCCTAATCTTAAAATCTTTTAAAAAAGCCCCAAACAACCCAAACTGGATTTCACAGAACTGTCATATTATCAACAGTGTTATTCTTAAATATTTGTTACTCTCATTTTCTAAGTGAGACTTCTACTAAGGTTTGTATGTTCTCCTTTTTTCTTTCCCTCCTTCGTGTGTTTTGAACCCTTTTGTGTCTCTCAGTTAAATCTGAAAGGCGAAATTCTCAATGAATATCATGTTTTATGAAAATCTGTGAGTGTATGGAGGAGAAAACCCATGATTGGTGCCAATTTTGAAGAAGAGGCAGGCAGAACATAGCTGTTATACATTCTGTTTGGCAGTGGCTTGGTGGCCAAACAAAGTGTGTGCGGTCCCAGACTCATTACAGAACAGTTTCTCCTGCCAGGTGATAGTGTAATAAGCAATGTGGAGAGATATGGCCATTTGCAGTGAGAAGAAAGAATGTGGAGTTACAGAGCAAGGAGCAGAAATCTGTAGGAAAACAGGTTTCATCCAATCTGGTGCTTACAGGACACCTTGGGTTTGCTATTGCAAAAGAATAAAGGACCGAATGCCAGAAGATCTTAAAAGGATGTAAATTGCTTGCTATAGGCAAACAAGAACATCTTGTTTGCTTTTTTTTTTTTTTCTATTTACTGAGCATTTTATAGTGCATGGAAAAATCACATACTATTTCAGTCATCACAAACTGCACTGAACACGAGATTTCTACTAATCTTTCATATGAGATGGCCAACTACATTTAAATTCTGTGTAAATAATAAAATAGGGATGCTGGGGTATGAAATACGGTAATAAACTTTAAATTGGAGGATACCTTTTCCAAGTATGAATTTAGCCAGAGCTTGGTTTTTACTTAGGTCTGTTGAAGTCAGCATAGATGTGTTTAGAAGAGGATAAAAATTTGATTTTAAAGCAGTTCAGTATTTTCTATTTGTTTACATTTAAAATGCCTACATATTCCATCTTACCTTGGGCAAATTGCGAATTGCTTCTGTAAACTTGGGATTAGTCTTTTCTAAGGATGAGAATGTTAATACTGAAAATATTAATGCTTGCCTATTATTGTTACTTAAATAATATTTTTAAAGAGCATTTTAATTCTCAGTCAAACAAGGTTCATAAATGGAAAATAATCACGACTGCCTTTTGTGATGTTATTGATTACATAGATTTGGTTTTCTAAAATGCTGTAGCTCGTGTAAGATAATTTTCCTTCTCCTAATGTCATTCAAGATAAGGGAAAACACCAACTCATTTTCATTACTATGCTTTTTGCTCTACAAGCTGAATGAGCGTCAATGCCAGATGATGATCATGAGCGATCACTAGTTTATTTATTAGAGAAAAATAAGAACATTTCACATTTGAGAATCAGTTGTCTTTTATGGACTGTTTTGGAAAGGTACTACTTCTAAACATTCATTTTTCAAGAAATGGGAATGTTACCAGTAGCAACAGAAAATCTTAATGATTTGGGTCACTGCGGGCAGAAGTCCATCCAGCAACAGCTTTTGGATGGAATTTGCTACTGAATTTAAAAGGTTGCTAGCAATTAGGACACACTCTGTGCTTTGAAATGCTGATAACAGATGGGCTTAGCCGCAGCGGCCATTCTCCAACATGTGCCATGCATACAAGTTCAGTGCTCAGCACACAAGTCTCTTCCCCTCTTCGGGGCATTTAGAGTTTGAGGGACTTCCTGGGAGCATCTCCCATTCTTGCACCTGGCAAAGCAGAGCATAAAGACCTCTGTGACATATGAAGGTCTTTCTTTTGCTCCTTTTTGGGTATTTCTGAACATCCTTTTTGGTGGATAAACCCTGGCAATTCTCTGAAGGAAAACATTCTGAGTACATGCATTAGCCAATTACTGCTTTTGAGCAAGCAGTTCTTTTCTCTTTCAGGGCTCTCCCATTCCATGTCCACTCAGTAATGAGGGGCTCGACCAGTAGTGTGCTTTTCCTTTTAGCAGCATGTTGTGATGTTAGAACTTCCTGCAAAATCATGTGTTTCATGTTTTTTTTATATTTTAATCATGTTTTTAAAGTGCTTCCAGATGTAAGCACATCTTTGGTTACAGCTTACTGCACGTACTTACGCACCAATAAACTGGAAAGGCCTGCATCCAACAGCCTTGAAATCCATGTGTGACTGTGTGTGACTTCCAAAAGCTCTGGTTTGGGATGTTGGAAGTCAGGGGGTTCAGGCTGCAGGTTTTCTCAGAGATGTTCAGCAACAGTTAGTGCAATACTTACAGTAGCTTAGTAATGTGAAAAGTCCCATTGCAAGAGAAAATGCTTTTCTTTCTCCTTCTCCTTCATGAATCAGACTACTCATGCTTCAGCTGGCTCTTGCAAAAGATAGATGAAGCACCCAGTCAATCAGAGAGGCTGGTTATGTGCTTAGGACTCCCATATATCTTTGCAAAGTACACTGGTGCACACAGAGTGAGGCTAATGTGTTCTGGGCTTAGGAAATCCTCATGCAAGTGCAGTGTGTGTGCCAATACAGCAGGCAAAATTACTTGATTAAATTTCTTTTCTCTCTCTTCATGTCTGTTCATGGCATCCCTTATCCAGAGGCCCTTGTTGTTTTCCCACCAGGCAGTTCTGCTGGGCACAAGGAATGCCTCTAAGGGAAGCAGACCACTGGAGAAGGATGAAGTGACTTTCCCACATAATCCAGTAAGTGACAGAAAATGCATGTGAGGTAGATGAAGCACGTGTTGGCATTGTAGAAGGCTCAGTCCTACCTGTGCTTCTCAGATTTTTCCTTTCCAAGCAGGAATCATTAGCACAATAAAACCCCAGCAGTTCCCTTTTTGCTAATTCCAGTTTTGTGGTAGCTCAAGAAGACCTTCATGGAAAGGTGAAAAACATAAAGCAGCTCTATATAGCACCCCTTGAGTGCAGATGCTGAGAGAGATGAAACTGCTTATTTTATTGTGTAGAACCCCTCTTGAAAACCTCCTGGGGTGTGGGAGAAGAGACCTTTGAGTGTCCTGAAAAAGAGGAAAGTCATGAGATAGGTACCTAATAGGTTTTCTGGAAGAAGTGGAGGCTTTGAGACAGATAAAAGTTCTCAGAACTTCATATGATGAAAAAATCAAGGACTTGGAAGCTTTTCACAAAGATAAAATTGGAATATTTTGTAAAGACTCAGTGAGTGAAGGCTGAGAAAAAGAATCTTAACTATATATNAAATTGGGATAATGAGAAACAGATTGATGCTGAAGTCTACTCTGGTGATGCCATGCAGGGGCATTTCTTGGTAGCTTGAGGGAAATCTTAAAAAAACCCCAAGGTTTGTGTGAGAGATGCACAGAAATGCCCGTAATTTATCTGAATAACTTAAATGTGGTAAGGTGAACTCAGTCTTGGCTTCATGCTGCTTGAGTTTTAAAAAAAGAAGAATTTATTTGGTTCACTTGGGACATCTCAAATGTTGATAAACTTGAAAGAGCTGTGCCAGTACTTCTGTCATATGGTGACAGAGAAAAACATGCACAACAGAAACGTACTGTGCAATAAATCAAGTAACACAGTTTCTATTCAGATCACAGCCCTGCGGGTAGATTATATAGAGAGTAATTTTAGCCCTCTTAGAAGTGTGTTGCTAGAATTACTCTATAAAGAGCAGAAATAACAGAAGCCTGGTAATTAAACATGCTGAATTTAAAAAAATTGGAGCGAAAATATTTATTGCAATAAGATTGAAACACTTAAAATCTTTCCAGCTAGAGTCTCACATTAGCCTTTGTGCACCAGTGGCATTTAAATTAAAGCCAGTGCGCTTCCATAAATAGAAAAGTTGGTTTTGATGAAGGCAGAATTTGTGATTAAAACAGCCTCCATTTGAAATCCCTGATTGCATCGATAATGCAACTCCTTTGTACAGTATCCTGCTGTCATACTGTTGATGACAATAAAGCTAAATATAAGTACAGAGAGTATCTGCAAATGTGTGCTTCCAGTTATATATTTCTATATGTAACTGAAGCGCTTGGGAAATTTGACTTATTTAATTCAAATGCGGATGTGATATTATGATCCCTTTCCCCCAGACCTGGCCTTGTAATAAGGAAGGAACTATTGCTTGTTTGAAACTTCATCTTTTTTAAGGGTGAATAGTGATAAAATAACAAACATAAACTGGAAGTCTGAATTCATCCCTGATGTTGCCTGCTTGTGTAGCACATATTCAGAGAAACCTATAAAGTCCCTCTGTAAGTACTTTCACTCACTTGTACTTGATGGCAAGATCTATAAAAGATGTTGTCTTCAGATTTTTTTGTCATTATTCTTCTTTTTCTATGTTGTACCTACAACCATATCTTATTGTGTATCCATACAGAGCATGAATTTTAGCCCGGTGTAGATGTCTGATAGAAATACATAGACTATATATATATGTGTGTGTGTGTATATATATATGTATAAATAAATATATAAGCAAGAGATCATCTCAAAAAGACCCTCTCAAAATGTCATCTGGTGTCTGTGGTTCTTTCTAGCTGAAGGTAGCTGAACACGTGCTAAATGGAGCAGAAATGAGAGAGCAGAAAAGGGCAATTGTCAATTTAATCAATACCTAGACCACAGTGTAAATATCTGTTGATGTTTGTAGTGTCTGGGATAATGGGGAAAGGTTTAGTTCTGCTTCTGCTTTGCAATGTTTTAGCAATGCTTGTAGCCATAAACCTGCCCTAAAACACCAGTTAAAGAGGGTTTATGAGTGCTTTGTGTTACTGGAGTGATGCAACAGATCAACACATGTCAATGAAAGCAGCCTGTTGTTTTGCCATTTTTGAAATAACAAACCTGAATAACATAAAGTAATTTGAGTGCTTTGTGTCTAAAAGCAACATGTCCCACATGTTGGATGGTCCTCTCTCTCTCTGTAAATTAAGAAGTTATTTGAGTTAACTAATTGGTTATAGACTGTTTGGCCTGTAGCATCCATTTGAATAATCTAGCAGCTGGAGCATGAAGATGCTGGAGACTCAGAATGAAAAGTGGAGAACAGCTGGGAAAGGCCTCGGGTGGCAAGGAAAGGAGGCAGCAGCTGGAGAGTATAAACAGGGACCTGGCAGGGAAGTTTTAGATGAAGAGAAAATCTGCAGCTGGGTTTGTGAAGCTTTACCTTGGTGGTAGCTGCTCCTAGATGGAGTTTTTCCTCAAGAACTTTTATTTGATCACTCTTACATCTTCTCATCCACCCTTTTGTCACATCTGTGTATACGAGTCTCAACTGTGCAGTGTATGCCATGCTTTGTATGCTGTAATTTCACTGTGTATGGTATTCTTTGCCATTCTGTTAATTTAAAACAGAAGAAGGAGACAGGTATCTTTAATATTCAACTCACCAATATGGAAACCACATCATATTAAGGAACCAGTATTCCCATGCACAGTACTTTTCAACTGTGACTCACGAGTGAGGCTTTTAAGACTGTTTTACAATTGCATAAGCTTAAGTATATGATATCATACATAAATATCATTATGTGTAGTGGGTGCTTGTAGATTAAAAAGAAAAAGCAGAACTAGAAAAGTGAGATCATTCAGGTTAACACTGTGTATGTAATCTAAATGAATTCCTGTCTGAAGTGTGATTTTCAGAATGCAAAGTCCAATCTTGATTTAAAAGGGTAGAGGACAAAGAACATGTCATCATCCTTGAGAAGGTGTTCCAGTGGTGAAGTACCACTGTGGTACAACAGGTACCCTGTGTACCTGCATCATATATATCTATATCTATACCTATGTCTATATAATCTGAATTTTACTCCTGGAACTTGTTTGTAGTGTTGTCTTTTACCTGTTAAGAACCTCCTGTCAAAACTGATTTAGACAGTGATCCATTCAGCCGTAATTTTTGAGGATAAATGGAATTGTGTTAAAGAGTTTCTTCTAGTCCTTCACTTACGAGGCTGTTTAGTGAGTTTCTTGAACTGTGCACACCAGACATTGATACAGCCTGCCAACACCAGATGCTTGACTGCCAAGTATACAGTTAATCCAAGTTCTTCAGTCCTTTTCAGGCTTCTTCCACAGAGGCCTCTGGGGATGCATTTTTCCCCTCAGCCCTGACCGTGCATCGGGAGCTCATGTTTGGCAGAGTCGTGTCCACTCTTAGTGCCAAGCCTTTTTAAGAAATGTTGCCCCCAGCAGAAACTCTCTCACTCTGCCAAGAGAACCCTACTCTCTTGTTTAATTTTTAGATTTATTAATTGGTAATCAGAGTGAAGGGACATACCCAGAGGCTCACAGAGTCTGGGAGGAGCAATCAGACTCCTAAATATCATACTATGTCCTTGCCAATGGACTGGTAATTTACTTGTTTCTTCCCCTGTACTTTGTGTGACTGCATATTTGCATTTTTCTCCTTCATGTGCTGAGGCTGTACATGCTCTTTCTTTTAGATTTGATCTAGTTTCATCTGGTGAACAGAGTATACTTTAGGGATTGCATTGTGATAATGCTGTTTCTCTAATCATGTTTATTATTATTACTATAAAATGTTATCTATGGGGTTAATTATTTCCTGTAGTTGTGTGATTAATAAAATATTCATCGCAAGTACATTATGAAATGCCTTCCATCTTGTTTAACTTAAGATTAAATTTCTTTCATTGCTGCCGAGCCCTGTTCAGGGTGGTACTCCTTCTCTGCTCTCTCTGGAGAGCTGATATCATGCTGATTTGGAATATTCATTAGCAGCCCAACCCTTTTTCCAGGGATAACTCTCGTTATGCCCATTTCAAATGCTTCTGCTTTTAAAAAGTACATTAAAAAATGAATTACTTTAAGACAAAGGGGCTTGAACCTGAAATCTACTTCCTGGTCTGGCTACAGAGCAGGAAAAGAGAGCCTCTCTCTTCTTGAAATGGATCAATGTTACCAGCATGACACTCTTGCACCAAGGGCAGAAGCTATTGTTTCCCTTTCCAGATGTAAGAAAACTATTCCCTGGTGCTAAGTAGAAGAGACAGACTTTTTTATTTTTAGGATTACTCTGTGTTTAAAAGCTACTATTTGAAAGGAGCAAGTGTTTTATTGGGAAAAAAAAGGAAAACCAAAACAAAACAACCTGATTTCTCAAGAAATCAAATTGTATGTTAAAGTAGAAACAAATCTGAAGAAGAGCTGAACTAACTTGATGTCAGTAGGTACTCTTAGGAATTTTTTGAACTGTCATTCACCTTTCTTGCAATGAAGGTGGTCTCTTCTATTATTTTTAATTATAATTTCCTCTTGAAATCCTTCACTAAAGCAGTTGTCTGGTGTGAATCATGAGGGTTGCAGCTGTGCTGGGTCCTACCAAGTGGCCAGGCAGTGAGTGTGGCCAGCAGGGAGTTGTGCCAGCATGACAGGCAGCAGTGTGTCACCTGATATTGGCAGTGACTCCCTGTTCCTGTCCCCCTGGCATCCATGACGAGCTTTAGGTCTCTGACTGCTGAAGGGACAGAATTGTTGCAACATGGTTATGCACTTTCCAGCAGCAGCAGCAGCAGGGTTGAAACTTCACCAGGGCTACTGGCTTAGGCCATGATGGAATTGTGCACATGGAGAGGGAGCGGGAGCTCCTGTCTTGAGGGGAAGCAGGAAAATCTTCAGGTATGTGAGGCCAATGGGCCACCATAGAATCAGAAAATACGCTGAGTTGAAAGGGACCCATCAGGATCATCAAGTCCAACTCCTGGCCCTGCACAGGACACCCCAAGAATCCCACCATTTGCCCAAGAGTGTTGTCCAATCGCTTCTTGAACTCTATCAGGTTTGGTGCTGTGACCACTTCCCAGGGAGCCTGTTCCAGTGCCCAACCACCCTCTGGGGAAGAACCTTTTCCTAATATTCAACCTAAACCTCCCCTGACACGATTTCCTGCCATTTCCTCAAGTCGCGTCACTGGTCATGAGAGTGAAGAGATCCATGCCTACCCCTCTGCTTCACCTTTCGAGGATGATGAAGACAGCCACGCCACGCCATGCCATGCCCTGGAGCAGTGTGACATGGGTACTTATCACCCGGAGTTTGGAGCGGTCCCTCTGGGTCCTTATGGTGACAGGGACGGTGGAGAGGTGGCAGTGCCATCTTGGAGCTCCAGCACGTTCCCTGCTGGGTCTGGAGGAGCCCCCCGGGGCCAGGCCCAGCATAGGCCTGCCATAGCCCCTGTGCTCCGCTCCCTCAGGGGTTTTCAGGCGTCGGAGGTGGTGAGGCATCCTCAGCCCTGTGACAGGCACCAGGCCTGCAGTGCTGCAGGCCAGATCAAAAATACCTTCAGCAGCCAAAGGTGTTCCCAGTACCTGCTGGCTTTGCTTGGCCACGATGCAGGGAGCAGGAATGGGACAATCTCCCTGTTTGCCCTGAAATGCAGGGGCCAAGCCTCCATTTCCCCCTGCTCTGACCTGGACCATTCTCAGGAGGGGAACACAATGATCAGCACAAGGTATTTTAGAATGAGTAAGACCAGCAGCCTCTTGTAAAATATCTCAGTTACTGGGCTGGAAGGTGTGAAGTGATTTGTTGTAGCAGTTGTTGAGCTGAAAAGCAGATGGTATCTATGTGCTATGGTGTAAGTGCAGCAGAAGCACTTGGAGGATTAAAATGATGACTCATTGGAGTAAAGCAGGTCAGGGAGATGAACAGTTCAAAGAGATGGCATTAGTTAATACAAAGTTGTTGGCTTTTTGAGGTATGCAAAAATATGTTTTACGTTACTGAGAGGCAGTAAGTTTTCTAAGTTGTAAATCTGCTCTCCAGACTATATGTTAAACTAAATAAAATAAACCCCCAGTTTTTAGTTTTTAATATTTTTTTATACTTGAGCTTTATGTTTTGCTTTTCATCCACCAGGTAATGAGTTCTTATGAAATTAGAAAAGTAATCCTCCTCTGGCTTGGGTAAACTGAAAGATTGGTTTGTCCTTAACTGATTGATTACTTTTAAATTGCTGTGAAAGCTCTTTTTAAATAGGTCAATGTAAGTGACAAAGTAAGCAAAGCTACTCCTTTTCCCTTCTTTGTTGGAGATTTCTTTAAAATTTTCAGCCTACACTCATGGTGTAGAACTTAACACACCTCTAAAACACTTCCTAAATGATACACTGTTGTTGGGAATGCAATTGAGATAATACATGTAGTGAAATTTGATGAGTTTTCCAGTTTTTCCTTTGGATACAGTATTTGAGGGGTTGTAACTTCTGTGGAGCTCAGAAGCTAAAATGTTTTCTGCTTTAGAAAGTGACGTTTTGTTGCTGTTGGGTTATTTGATTTAGATTTTTTGTTTGTTTTGCTTTGGCTTTAAGGAAGAAATTGGATGACAATTACAGCATCTCCGATTCAGAGACAAGGGAGAAAAATACAATACTTTAACAGCTACCTCGTGGGTTTTTGGGGTTTTTTAACCTGCTTTTTGAAAATTTCTGCAGCTAAAACAGGGAAAAGATGATCCAATTTTGACAGGGAATCCTATAAGTGTTCATGATGAAACTGAGTTTTGTTTTAGTGCATTGTAAGCTACTAAGCATGGCCAGTACAGTTTAATGATAAACATTCAAGCTGCTCAGCTAAAAAGTCTGCAAAGAATACTCATAGACTGAGTTAGCTGCATGTTGGAAAGGCAGAATTTGATATAACCCTAGGAGTTAGAAAGGTAACTGGAAGGAGTCATCAGCAGAAAATGTAAAGCATACCAAGGGCTCAGGTAAAGGTTTTGCTTTTTAAAACTCATCATTGCTCCTCCTTATAGTTTATCATAGAATAATAAGTAGTCCTATTATGAGGTCCTAGCTCTGCAAAACAGCCCATCTAGTGACACAACATTGAATAGAAGAGTCAAGCATATCTATTCATACAATCTAAAGTTTCTGCATAATTTGGCTATGTACTGTTGACATTTTGTAGCTGGACGGTGCTGCCACGGAATAATTTACACTGCTTGAAGTAACTTGTATAGTAATCTGTCCTCACATCTAAGGATAACACAAAGTTTCTGTTTTAAAACTAGGGAAAAGTACTTTGTAGAACAGGTCTGTTTTCTGAGCCTGTGTGTGTTTGACTTGTCATAACACCAACAAAGTAGAGGAGATAGGCACACCCATAGATATGCTGTGAAAGCAAATTTTACTTTGCTGGTGTACCATAAAAGTTTGATAACTTTGGAGGACTGTCTAAAAAGTCTGATGTAATAGAAAATACACATGAACTTCCAATAATCAGAAATGTGAGGGGACCTAAATCTACTGAGACAGATAAAAATCAGTGCAGTTGACTAACTTCCCTGTACAATCAGAAACCTTGTTCCTTTTATATGTATTTCTTTTCTGCTAAGTCAGTCCTAGTGCATCCTGTTTTGTGGGCAGCACAGGTACATTTCTTCAGAACTGCCTTTGGTCATCGGTGGCTCTTCTCCAGAGCAACACCTGCTGATCCCTGGTGTCTTTCCAGAAGAGAGGGACCATGACAGAGGGAATTTGTACAGCTTGTGGTTTCACATGTGTGGAAATGCTTACAAAGGGTATGGGTTGGTTCCCAACCCAAAAGTCGGAGGGGGTTTTATGAGGACACAAAAAAATTAAGTGGCTGCAGCTCGTGTGGGCCTCCCAGAGGCAGCCAAGGGCTGAAGTCTTTGGCCTTGCATCTTGCCAAAGAGCTATTGGCTGCAGGATGAGGATTAAGGAGAATGGATAAATATTTGGGAAGTTCAGGAGTGGAATGAGTCTCCTTTGCGGTGTAACTTGTTTAAAGGACACGGTTTGGCAGCCAGAACTGTGTGTAGGTCAGCCGGCTGCCCCGTGGGGAGTCCAGAGCACCTTCATGCACTGAGTCGTTCCTGCCTGGCTGAAATCCTGTTTGTTCCAGATGTTTGGCATACAGCTATCTTTACTAATGGCTTATGTATAGTTAAGGCTGTAATGCTGGCTATCAGAAGAGAAACACTTTCAAAAATGTGTTTGTAAAAAGCTGGGAAACCACTGAATATTAATTTCGAAAATCTCACTTCTGTTCAGTTTGACTTCCATGGCTGATGGCCCCAGGATTTTTCTTCATATTTTTGTGGCTGAGGTTTCAGTGGACTATGCCAGAAACATGATGGGTGCCCACACCAAGAAGTACCACTGGATCCTAGTGATGGTTCAGGCCAAATCACCCTTGAATAAACTTTAATAAATGTCCATTTGTTTAAAACTCTTACATTTGCTTCATATGTCTGAAACCAAACTAAAGATTTGGCAGTACACTTGAACTACATCTTTATGGGAACAGCTGTACTATGCTGAAAGCTTATCAAGATCCTAAAATTTAAAACGTATCTCTTCAGAATAAATCATAGTTAAAATTGGATGCCTCAGTTTGCTTCTCTACATGAGCAAATATTAGAGTGCAATAGAAGCAAATCTGAAAAGCAAAACTTTTTGTGCTGAGGACCTGATGTCCACATGTGGGGACACTTTTACGGTTTTTACTTTAGATTAGATTCAGTCTGGTTCTATGTACTGAATGTTCATTTATTATCAGAGAGTATATTTTTCATAGTCTACCAGTCCCACCCTTTTTTACTTTGCTCTTTTTAAAAAAATTATTTAATATGTGAGTTTCTTCTCTGTCAGCAGGTGCATATGATGTTCTCCTATAGGTTAGGGTTACGTGCCTGGCACATGCTAGGTTAGCACAATGAAATGCAAATTAAACTTATGTTGATTCAAGAGGGTTTCAAAATGAGATCCTACTTTACAAATGTCACACATTTTGGTGAGGTTTCACTACATATTTTACCGAAATTAATGTTTTACGGCCATGGAGATTGCAAGCTGAAACAGGTTGCAGGCCATCTGCTCAATATGTTTTCTGTGGTGGCAGCCAGTTCCAGGTGCTTAGGAGCTTAGAAGTCCCTATATTAGATGGCTGAGGAATAAAATAGCCCCAGGGCAATGTCTTTGAGATCCATAACAGGTTCTCTGTTTGTTCTATTACCTTAAGCAAAATATTTTGAAAACATCTTACTTTGAAAACAAATATGGTTTACTTCATGCAAATCAAGACATTGGCAATTTGAGTGACCTCTCTGTGTCTGAGCTTTAGGTACAGATGACTCAGAAACTTCACCACAATTATCTTTAAATGGCTTAGAATATGCTCTACAGAGATGATCTGCAAGTTATAAGTTTCCTGAAATTGATTGTGTTTTTTTATTTATGAAAGAAGTTTCTATTTAGCTGTATTTTTTTTTTCATTTTGCAAGTGGATGTGTCCCTCGGTAGGTTTTCAAGCTATTGGGTTTAAAGCATCTCTGGAACTGCAGTATCCATACTTTACCTCTCAAAATAGTTTCTCATTTGTAAATATTAATAAAGTAAAGGTTTGTGCCCTATTCCTGAAGAGAATTTTTGTAGTTTTTTGCAGTCCTTTTTGCAGTCCAGTAGATATCTTGAATCTCTTGGATTATGCTTTCCAAAGTTGAAACCAGGGCATTTGAAAATAATATTTGAATAATTGGGGGAAAAAAACCCAACTTAGATAAGTCCAGTGAGATGGGCTTTCAAGCAACTGCAGTGTTAAATTCTTTCTGTCTTTTTTTAAAAGATATATATGCTATTTCACAGTACACCGAGACTCTGTATTTAAATATTATTTGTATATCTTCTTTTTCCTCTGGCAACTTTTCTTTCTCCTGTTCACTTCAGCATGCATTTATGAACAAGCACATTTCATTAGACTTCTCCTTGGCATTTGCGTTTTGTTGTTTTGGTTTTTTTTAAACTGGAAATACAGTAACTTGTCACTAAAACCCCTGCAGACGACCTGATTTTGCTCCATCTGTTCCTCCCAGACTGATAGGGAAGAGCAGGATGGCTGGCAGGGATCACTTATAAAACCCGAGTTGGCTCTCACAAAACACAGTGCCCAAGACAGCAGTGAAGCTTTCCAATTGGAGCACAGGGGCAGAATTTTTCTTTTCTTCTCCTTCCTCTGCTTCATGCAAGAATTGGACAGCATTCACTGGACAGCTGGCTTAGCTGTCAAGGGGGAAGACATGTGGCAAACTAAAGCAGCTGGTTTTTAAGAACCCCTTTTTTTTTCTATTGTGAAAATGGGGCTGAATGCAAAGAGTTTATAATTTAGTGTGAGTATGGTGTATAAACCAGAATGAAACTGGAAGTTGTGTATATGGCAGGCTGCCTACATCTCTGCCCATCTTCCTGTTTCTATTCTCCAAGCTCAGTGTGAGAACACCCTGACAAAATCCAGTTCTATCCAAACCTTACAATTTTATATGCTGTTGGAGACTAGTTGACATCTGGACCTTCAGTAAAGTACTCTGCAGGTCTTCCAGCTGGGCTTTTTGTTTCCTTTATCTGTTCTTCCTGTCATTCTTCTCCCAGTAAGTATCCTCACACTCTCCCAAAACTGTTTTAAACTTTTGCTTGCTCAGAAAGATCACTCCAGAGGTTCTTATTTCAATAATATTAACAAAGTTGTCTTTGAAGAAAGGCAAAGCCTGTAATAAGGAGCAATGCCAGGAGTTGTCCTAGTTCCAATACTGAAACCAATGTGAAAATGAAATTACTTTTCTCTTTACTTTGGGAGGGGATGAAGAATAAGTCTTTACAGTGTGATTACTTAAGTAAAATGTGCAGGAGGAGTAATAATTTCATTCAGTTGAATAAATAAACTAAAAAGCTCCACCTTCTTATCAAGTGACTCTTTGGAGAACTGACACTTGGAAATTCAAAACAGTGGATTTTTATTCATGTGTCTCTTACTAAGCATGTATATTTTGAATTCTCTAAAGCAATAATATAGAGGTGAGAAATTAATAGCTTGCTTTGGAACCTTTGCTGTGGGTTTCTTGCAATGGATCTTGATTTCTTTTCATATATCCAGTAATGGTAGGGAGCCAGAAGTTGGTAGTGAGAGACCTGAGCAGTGACAAGAGGACCCCACCTGTCCCTTCCACAAACTTTTAGCCTGTTTCTCCTTGGGAGCAGAGAGCTGATTCCTGCCCAGGACATGTACTGTCTGATGCTGGGTGGATGACCCTTACTGCCTCTACACGCTCCCTCTTGAGGCGACCAGACTTCTTAGGGGCAGCGTTGAATTGGAAACAACTTTATGGACTTGCTTTTGTTATGCGAATTGACTCCTGAATTACTTGCCTTTCTACTGTGTTTATGGACTTGTCTGTTTCTTACACAAACCAGTTTAATTAGCTGTGTCAGTTCCAGTGCTTGCAGAAAGATTTACATGGTTGATCTTTGCTGATATTTCCTCTCTGCAGTCTTCGTTATGAGTAATGTTAGCACTCCACAGGGACACAAGTGGAGATCATCCTGTGATAATTTCTTAAGGATGCTGGCATTGGGGTGTGTGTGTGTTGGTGTGTGTGCCTTGCCCTTATAGCTAATCATTATCTATAAGTATTATAACTACATAAGATGTATAAAAGTTATAATAGAAAATATGTTATTTTTTATTAATTCTCCTTCAATTTATTTGACTTCAGTTATTGGTTGTTCATACCTTGCTATTTAGGGGGAAAACATCTGCTGAACATCACAAGTAAAATGCTGATTTAACGAAAAGAATATTTTGAAATATTACTGTTACAGTTATTGCTTTAATTATACAGTATTAAGAGTCCAAATTACTGTTTAAAATGTCATATAGATTACTTGAAATATACACCCAGTTTAAAAATAAAAACAAACAGGAACATTGGGTTTCTACAACGATTTCCATCAGAACTATAACTATTTTTCTTACTTTTGATTTTTCTCCCTATTTAGCCTTTTGGATGCTCTGAGTTCCAGCCTTCCTCCTAGCATGTCCCAAAACAGAATTTAGGTTTTGAAGGTGTATAAGGGAAAACATTTCTTGCACATATATGTAAACATATATTGTAGCTTCTTTTGGAGTCTTATTCCTCCATATTCTGAGAGACTCATTAGCTTAGACTGTTGTGTGGATAAAAGAGATGTTCTGATGTGTTATTAAAAGGTTGTAGGCCAATGTATTTCTCTTGTAACTAAAGAGATTTTATAATCAGAATCTGTAGTGGAGACAACCTTAATCATTATTTCAAGTGATAATGGAAGTATTGTTCTGCTCAGTGTAAAGTAGTAAATTAGGGAATTTTTCAGTATTAAACCCGATGAAACTTTAAACAACATGGACTTTTAAAACAATTTTTTTTGCTCTGAGGAGAAAGATCGGGAAAAACGCAACAGTCAAAACTGCTCTTAACTTTGGTGTAGCATATCTCACCTACTGTAGTATGTAAGTTTACAAAAATAAATATGAGGAGTGTGTTAATCGACTAAGTAGATATGGGATAGTTTAACATTCAACTGTTTACTAGTAGCCTTAGAACTATCTGTGCCAGAAGAAGTGGATAAATGCAAAAGGAATATTTTCAGTGCCTTCTCAAAGAGGAGCACATTGAAGCAATGTGGGAATGCCTCATTCCTAAACAGCATTGTCAAGGTGAGTTCAGCCCAACCACTTGAAGGTGACTGTGAACACAACAATTGGCATGTGACTTGATGTTTTAATGCTGCCAGGTTGCCCTTTATGAGTGCAGTAGTGTTGAAAATTCAGAAGGTGTCAATTCCAGCCTCGTTTAAATAGCCTCCCACTGATGTGTTCAACTACATCTCAAACCAGAAATCACACAAAATTAACAGATCTCCAGTCAAACTTAGCAAAAAAACACATGCTTTTCTAACTGGCTTTTATTGCCTTCCTTTTCTAGGTCTTTAGGGATTTTACACTGCGTATCTCAAAAAACAAATCCCTGTTTAAGTCTACAGCTTGAATGTAAGGGGTAGCTGCATTAATTACTGTGTGGTTATTACTCAATTAGTGTGAAGCTGATGACTTGGATGGAGGAAATGCAGTTCTAGTTTCTTTGCTTGGAACTTTTGTGCTGTAAGTCAATATATACTCCAAAGAACGATTTTTTAAAAAATCACATAAAGCAAAGCACAATTTTTAAACACTTCCATGCTTATAACTATGAGCTTGCTGCCAAAGGAGGTGTAGAGACGTATCAGCTCTCATTGAACTCACCGCTATTCTTGGACCTTGTATATGGACTTTCTGTTGTATGTATTTCTGCTTCTTTATGTATTTAATGTTTTAAAGTATTCTTTACATGCTTCCTTAGGAGTTTTATTTTGTCCTGTCCAGGTTTGCAATGATTTTGCCTTCAGGCTGGCAAGTTTTGTATCTGAATAGCACCCAGCCTTTTCCATTCTAAAATCTTACTTTCAATCTATTTCTGGAAAACTGTGAATTGTTTAAGTTAAAATGATCCATCTTCTTTGCTCCTTTGTTCCCCTTTTGAACCAGAAGGATTCAGAAATTTAGAGGAAACCCATCTTTCTGCTAATATTTGGGCAGCCTGTCCCAGAAAGTATATTCTGCCCTTCTTTTCATGCAGCAGGGCAGAAGGGAAGGTGCCTTTTATATTCCTACAAAAATTTCTCAGATCTGCCCAGGTAGCAAGCGTTCTGAATACTGAGCCTGTCAAAACTGAAGCAGAGAGCTCTAGGCCTCTGCAGCTGAAGAGTTTGTATTCTTTCCACATTATAAAAAGAACTTAGGACTGAGCAGAATATTTGCTGCTTCAATCAGGACCTGCTTCAGGCAAATTTGGATTTTGGCATAGAAGTCCCAAACCAAAAGCAGGTTGACTGCACCTTTCCTGGGCTCTCAGTGACTGTGTGCTTCTGGGTTTGGCTTGAGTGCAAACTAGACACAGAAGGAGGTTAATTGGGTTGGTATCATTTGAGAGATAATTATACATGTAAAGTGGCCCCAGAACTGCAATTCTGTTTAAGAAGCTGACAACTGCAAAAGTACATAAAATTAAGGTTGACCTTAGAAAGAGAAATTTGTATTTATTACGGTTACTCTGAACCAAAAATCAGGGGTTTTTTCTTCAAAATTAATTGCAAGTATTTATAGTGCACAATTAATTGTAGTTATTTATAGCACTCACTGAGTGTATGTTTTCGCTTTGGTGTGGTGATAATTACAACATTGGTATAAAATAGCAGAGCTTCAATACGCTGAAGCTTGAACAACTGGCAAGCAGTAATATCCATGAAAAGTACAGATCATTCCTCCTTGTTTCAGATCCATTTTGAATTTACTGAAGGAAAAGTAGTCCATGGATTTCCAAGGGGGTCTGCTGTTGTACTTCATAAAAGTGCTCTAGACTTTTAATTTCCCGTTTCAGTAGGTCTTGCGGGGCCTCAGTTGGTGTCTTTTGGGTTTCAGTGAGTTTCTGAATACTTCAGAGACACTGCCATTTTTCATATTCCCCTTTTTGGCCCGAGCATACCATGGTGAACTCTGACACTGGCTCTCTGATCTCTCCAGTGTAAGTAGCCCACCAGTCAGGGGAAAACTGAGGAAACAAGGTTCAGAACCTTCAGCTATTTCTTTAACTTATGTCTGAGTGAGAGGATGAGCAAAAGATAGAAGAGAGAGGATAACAGAGATAAGGAATGGCACAATTGGTTGCCTAAGTGATTACAACTGGTTTATTCACATCACTTAGTGCATAAATTAGCAGAAAAAGTAAGGGTTCATTTGGAAGCTTGGGATGAAAAGGATTAAAAGAGAAAAATTCATGGAAATGTCCTAAAAATATTATTAAACATCCACAGAGAGTAGATGCCTTCAACTGATTTTTAATAATAAAACATCTGACCTTCTCCTTTGGGTGCTTGTATATGAAGCTTCTGGATACCCAATTTATCTTGAATCTTGTTTCAGGACAAGCTGGCCCTTTCAAAGAGCCTTCTTAGATATTAAAGATAGTCTGAAACATGCAATTTCCTACAGAAGTAGCCTGGGAATACAAGCCCAGTATAAAGCAAACAAGAAAGGCTGGAAATTAATCTTTTGGAAGAAAAGCCCAATAGGAAAGAATGAAGATGCCCATCTTAACTCCCTAGTAAAAGATGTGCAGGATGATGCCTGCAAGGGATTGCTAGGCAGAGGAAAGCACATGGATGACATTTGGAATTTATTTCTCTCAAACAAAAAATGTAACCTAAAACTCATGCCCTGAAGAAAATTAACTCCTATAGCTCATAGGAACTCTCTAAACACTAGCCAGTGAATTAAATCACTGATTTAGAGGTTTCTCGGGTAGCTAAAAAATATATGAAGTCTTCAGGGCAGCAAAATCTTTTATAATATATTTGTATGTCATCAAGCACAGTGCCAAGAAGTGCTGTTTCCATTTATGCCAGTAAGAGTGTACTATGAAAACTCCTTTGGCTGTCTGTAGTTTAATTTCCGTTTAGGGTCATTTCGACCAAAAAAGTTTTATTATAGAGCTGATTTATTTTTAAATTTTTTTGCATGAGTTTGGCCCTTAATTTTTTTGGAGAAAACCAAAGTAAGAGTTCATACAGCATCTAGAATCCAATATAAAGGGGCACAACGCTTCTGTCTACCTGGCATCTAGAGCACAAAGGATCAGTAAACAGCTGAAAATCCCTTTTGTGTGGGGGATTGTTGAATGCCAATGTTTATCTAGGGAAAGGACCTGGAATAGACAAGTGGTCTTTAAGAGGATTCAAGGAATGGTGAAGTTCAAAGAAAAACAGGAAAGCATGTGAATCTATTTCAGACCTGTTTTCTCCAAATTTTTTCCCCTGTGAACAAATAGCATAGCACTCTGAGGGGTTTGTCCTCATCACTGACTGCTCTGTTATCAGTGCCAGTGGGACAAAACCTGGACGTAAGTGGAGTCAGTTGAGGTATTCATGGAGGCAGTAATCCCAGGCCTGGTCTGAGGGGAAAAGGTCCCAGCACGAATATGCCAGAGGTAGATGTTGATTTGAGGTCTAAATCCTGCTGTTGCAGGGCATGTCTGTACTATGGAACTGGTTAAAGTGCAAAGGAAGCTCCACTGCCAGTTCCTTGTCCACCCAGCACGGTGCTGTGCAGGCTTCCTGGCACTCCTGTGGGAGGAGGGAGAGCTCTCTTTATATTGGCAGGAAGAGAAGACAGAATCTTAAGCTGTGCCTGGGGAGGTTCAGATTGGGAATTAAGAAGATTTTCTTCACAGAAAGGGTGATTAGACACTGGAATGGACTTCCCAGGGAGGTGGTAGAGTCACTGTCCCTGGAGGTATTTAAGGAAAGACTGGATGTGGCGCTGAAGGACATGGTCTAATTGATGTGGTGGTGCTTGGTCAGAGGTTGGACTCGATGATCTCAGAGGTCTTTTCCAACCTAATTGTTTGTATGATTCTGTGATTATGCCAAGGCTGAAGTGAGGAAGGCTTTGTTTACATTGGCATTGTACTTATGGACAGAGCCATGGCCAGATAGCAGCTGAGCTGATTTCAAATATCTGCTGCAAACATCCCCTCGCCCGTGGGGTTCTGCCATCAGTGAGGGTGTCCAGAATGGGACTGTACTTGTGGGGGTTGCTGTAATTACTCAACAAATGTTTGAAGGATACTGCAACAACCAGTTTCATGTTCTGCCCCTCCCCATGCCACCATCTGACACATGTTTGCTAAATATTTTCAGGATTCTTCTCTGGCATTAATAACTTTTTTTTTGTTTGGTTGGTTTGCTTTGCTTTGTTTGTGTAAGTTCTCTTAATAATACTGATGTATCTTGTAGTACATCCAAGAACCTTCACCAGGAGTTAGATAACACTTGGTTATGTGTGTCTGTGAGGAAAAAAACCCACTGTGTTGACAGAATAGCAGTGAAAGGTATAAATGACATATAACTTCAGAAGTGAAAATCTTGCTGTCGTATTTGTGTAGCTTGTTATGTACTTAATAAAACAAATGTAAAGAAAGTGTCAGTTATGGAAATCTTGTAAAGTGATCTTTGATAACTAAGGTAACTTCTTGCTGATAGTTTTGCAGAGTAACCAGTTGGAAAGAGGAGAAGTTGGTTGTCTTTTGTGACAATCATTCTTTTATTCTTTTAACTTTCATCAAGAGCAAAGCAGTTACAAGCTCCTCTACTCCATGTGCTTATGCTTGGAGAGTTGCCTAAGAAATACATACTTAGTATTTCTGCAGTCATTGTGATCACAGCATCACAGTAAAGAAGAGACTGGAAGGGACCTCCAGGAACAGATGTAATTAGATCTGGTTGCTCAGAGCAGTGTTCAGTTGTGTCTTGAATTCCTCCACTGAATTCTTTCATGAGGAGATTCCACAGCCTGTCTGGACACCCTGTGTCAGTGTTTGACTACTCTCATGGTAAAACAACAAACAAATAAATTAAAGTTGTTACATATAATCAGAATTTCCTATGTTCTGACTTATGATTGTTGTAGTTCCGCTGTGAAGCTGCGAGAAGGGTCTGGCCCTGTCTTCTCTGTATCCTCTGGTCAGGCACTTGTGGATAGCAATATGTTCTCCCATGAGCCTTCTGTCCTGTAGGCCCAGCTCTCTCAGCCTCTCCTTTTTATTTAATGGATGATCCACATCTGTCTTCACTTTATGACTTTATCTTGTGGTTATATATACACTTATCTAACTTCAAATTGGTTTTGATTTCTTTTCTTTTTCCTCCAGCCTGGATAATTAAATAGAAACAGTTCTAGTACCAGTGCTTATCCTAGTACAACCCAGGATGTCAACATAGGGCACGTTGCTGGTTCATGATCGATTTTGTGTCCATCAGGTCACAGGGTTCTTTCCTGCAGAGCTCCCTTCAAGCTGGTCAGGCCTCAGTGTGTAGTGCTGTCTGGAGTTATTTCTCCCCAGGTTCTGGACTTTGTGGTTTTTTTTCCATTGTTGAACTTCATGAGGTTCCTGTTGGCCCATTTTCTGCTTCCCTCTGAATGCCACAACTCTTTGGCATATCAGCCTCTTCTGCTGCTTTTGCATCATCAGCAAACTCCCTGGCTGTGTGTTCTGTCTCATCACCTATGCCATTGAGGAAGAGGATTAAAAAACATTATCCTTGAGATCAACCCCCGGGGTAGACCACTGAGGACTGTCCTCCAGATGGACTTTTGTGCTGATCACAGCCCTTGGAGCTCAGCAGTCGGCCAGGTTTCAGTCCACCTCACTCCCACTTGCCTAGTCCATATTTCATTCTGTTGTCTATGGAGATGTTATGAGAGGCCATGTAAAATCAAGACAAACAGTCACAGCTCATTTTATCATAGGAGGCTCTCAGGTTGGTCCAGCATGATTTTCCCTTTTCCTATGCTTATTATGCCTATCATTTCCTTGTCTGCAATACATCTGGAATGTTTTTCTGGTGGATTTGTCCCAAGGCCTGAGGTGAGGTTGAGCAGCCTGTAGTTCCCCAGATCCTTCTTCTGACCCTATTGAAAGATAGGGCTGATACTTGTTTTCTTCCAGTCCACTGGAACCTGTTCAAGTCACAGCCACCTTTCAGAGATTACTGAGAGTGGCTTTGCAGGGACTGATGCTTTTTCTTGGTCTTAAAATCAAGAGCCAAACACGGTTAGAAGGGAAAAAGGGATTTTACCTTGGTATTTATTTTAAGGATCCTTGGTGCACTCTGTCCAGGTGGAGCACGCTGGAATGCACATCCAAATGCACCCCAAAATGCTCCCCTGTGGGTACCCCCGAAATGCACCCACACAATAGTTTGGGTATATAATTATAGGCTTTACCAATTAGCATATCTATCAAAGATTCCCCAATGGGAGGCTGAGTGAACCCCCCTCCCCGAGGAACTTTCTCCCCATGGACAGGCCTATCTTAGTTTACAAAATGTGTTCCAGAGAAGGCCTTGGTGTCTGAGCCTTCCAGGATGTTTGGTCTCCTCGCTTAAAGGAATACTGGGCCTATGCTGGTTATCAAACCTGAAGAATTAGAAGTATGTGGGCTAAAAGGCCCTTAAGAATACATAAAAGTTATACAAAAGAGTATATAGAGGGGGTATATATAAAAAGCAAAAAAACATCATGGCATCAGGACATCAGCCCATTCCCTCAGCACTCATAGATAGATCCCATCAGGTCTCAGGGATTTGTTTATGTCTACTTTAGTTCCTTTAAATGTTCCCTAACCTGATGCCCCTCCACTGAGTCTAAGACTTCCCTGCTCCAGATTTAAAATATAAACTTGGACTGTTGAAAATACATGATGTGAAAGATTATTTATGTTAAAACTAAGCATCCCAAACCCCTCCATAGCATAAATATTCAACACAGCCAATATGATGTTAATGACTGTGATGTAGAAACATTTTTTTTTTTCCAGGAAAAGCTTTACCTAGATATTTTTTCATGTTCTGTATGGAACATGTTTGAACTGCCAGTGGGTGATAGGCAGCATGTTCTGTTTGTTACACATTTGTCTTTGTTTCCTTCTTTTTCCTACTGAGGTGGTAAAGACAAGATTAACTTATGATCCATAGGTCCTTAAGTAAAGTTTCCATCTTTCTCTGATTATTACAATTAACATTTTTAGTCATGTGTTATTTAAACAACGGCCAGATATTGGAGTAGGTACTAAGTGCACTTTAGTATTTCTTAAATATGTTTGAACCATTTACAAATATTCCTACATCATCTTTTTTGATGAATAAAAATGTCTTTCTTTTGGCCCCAGACTTTGTAGGCAGAAAAATAACCCAGATTGCCTTTGGAAAAGGCTTTATCTTACTCTTGTAGAGTATAAGTCTATGCTAACAAGCATACCCCTGGCATACTGAAGTAGTCTCAATTTTACAGCTATCTTTATCTCTTCTGCCTACATAAACAAAAGCTGATACACAGGTAGGTCTCTTCTTGGTCCTTCTGTAAGTGACAGAAGCTTTCAATCTTTATCTTAATTTAGTTTGTGTTATTCTGCATGGTTGTTTGATATTATCAGCCCAATGCTGATGTTGAAGTTGGGTATTCCTGCTTACTTATTATCCTCTTGAATGCTCTTAAGTGGATGTGGTTTCACTGTATTTATGAAGAGGATCAATTAAGATAATCTTGGATTAATCCCATTACACTCTTTGGTCTTGTTTATGGCTTTCTTTTTCATCAAATTCACACAAACCGTGAAAAGACGTTATTCTTTTTATGGTACTGTCATTACAATTTACTATAGAATTCCTCCCTAAAAAAATGTAAATGTGTCCCTCATTGCATTCCACTGTTCACAGATACACAAAACAGGTACACCAAAGATTTTGATTATGTTACTTTTCAAATATTTTCTTTAAGGCCCTGATCTTACACATAATACTGTTTATATGGTTACCTTGAAACAATCCTGGCAAATTTGTGGTGCTGTTAAGAAAATTAACTTTAGTTTCACACTGGAGTTTTAGGATGTTCAAGAGGTTAAAAAAATGGGTCTTTCACCTGACAGCTTCTAGAGATCTTATGAAATTAATCTATGCAAAGCAGGTAACATAAGCTGCATTTACCTATCTCATTTCGAAACTATTAGCACATCATTTATCGGATCATAAAAAATACTTCTTGTTGAATGAATACTTTGATGAGAAAACCTGCTAAGAGCATAGAAGTGTATGGTATGCACTCTAATATCAAGTTGATCTGTAATAATTTTTTGATGTGTCAATATGTGGGGGAGTAATCTGTCTCATTAAAAAAAAAAAAAAAAGTGAGTCCGATTCATTTTCACTGGGTCAATTGCTGTTCCTAATCCACACTCTTTGTCAGCTTGCAGGCTTTCTTGTGTGTTGTGTTTTTATACTTTTGCTTAAAAGGCAGGTAAGATGATACTGTTAGCACTTTCTGCTCTTGTTTTTTTTACTTGGAACAATAATGTGATAGACTTAAAATAGCTGCTTTTAGCAAATTCTATTTTTCGCATGTGTATTCATGGGGAGACAGATGGCTAAAGAAGGATAGAATAACTTTGATTTATTTGCATTAACAATTTTTTTCTTCTGTTTATGGTGTTGTCTTTAGTGTCATACAAATTCATTCATGAAATAAAAACTTTGATAGTCTTCGAGAAAAAAAATTCTTGTGCTCTCTGAAACATGGCACAAATGTTACAGAAATGTAGTTTATTGTGCTAAGTTTTGAAGGAAAAAAATGCCACTTTGTGCTCTGAATATTTAACCAAAGGAAGATACTCTCAGGAGTATCCTGTCCACAGTATGAGTTAATCTCCAGTGGTTTTTATTTGGATTGCAGGAATGATTCTTCCTTGCAACTTTGTGCCTATTTCCTAGTGGAATATCTTTGCTGTATTTCTTCTTACTCATATCATGTGGCTTTAAATTTTGCATTCTAATTCTCCCTATTTCAGACCAGGGGTTTTTTTGTCAATATTTCTTAACAAAATTTCATCCATACTCAAGTAATAAGTCTCTGGTTATGAGTGGGTGTGCTGTCCTGAGGTATGCAGGAGGGTAACTGCTGGCTGCCTTAGACTTGCAGTGAAACCTCATCCAATAATATTGTTCCTAGCACCTGCCATACAAGAATATTCCAGGACTGGGTCCTGCAGGCACTCAATATGATAAAGAGGATTAATTCCAGTAAATGAACATACACATAAGGACTAAGATCTTTGGTAGTTTTGTACTGCTTGTGTGTGCATAAACAGTTTATAATGATTTTGTCTCCTAGATTTTCTTTTCAGTGTTTCAAACTACTACAGCATTGGGAAAACTATTTGTGTATTCCAACTCTAGAACTTAAAAGAGGTGAAGTTCTCAGAGAATTAGCACTGCAGAGTTCATAGAGCCTGGCATTGCTCTTTTGTTTGTCTTGGAATATTTGAAATCATGATTAAAGCTGCTCTTTTTCTTCACTTTGGTAAGAAGGTTTTGACGTTTTAGTGAGCCTTGAATTGTGACAAAGAGGCAAACCCCAAACTGCACGTTACTCTTTAAAGGATTCAAAAACAAAAGTGTAGTGGGAAGAGCAATCCCATCTAATCCCATGTGGAGAAAAAAAAATTAAATAAAAGAAAGAAAACAGACCAAAAAACCCCCAACAACCAAAGCAATGTTTTTCCCCGCTCCTTCCAGCCCAGCCGGAGCAAAGTGAGGCATCTCCTCCCCCCTGGCCCGACCTGTGTCTGGCGGTACCGAAGGTGGGATGCAGGAGGTGCAGCCCCCGCGCTCCCGGGCAGGGCGCTGCTGCCGCCGGCGCTGCCAGGCGCGGTGGGCCGGAGCGGAGCACAGCGGGCAGGCTCTGCTCTCTGCCCTTCCCGGCCTTTCCCGGCCCTTCCCGGCCTTTCCCGGCCCTTCTCGGCCCTTCCCCGCCCGCGTTCCCCGGCGGGTCCCGGCCGGACTCGGGGCAGCGCTCCCCGGCCCTTCCCCAGCCAGCGGGGGTCGGGTTTTCTCCCCTTTCGCTCGTCCCTTTCCTCAGCGCACGGGCGGCTTGGAAATCGGAAATGATCTTAATTAAATGTTTTCTGTACAGAAACAAGCGGACCCTTTTTGTGCGCGAGGCGAAGGCAGCAGACCTTATCACAAAAGATAAAAGCAAATATTTATCAGGGAACAAAAGATGTCCACGGTTGCGTGCAGCGGGGGGAGATTTTTCTCTTTCCCGGTGAAGATGTTTAACAGCGTAAGATGTTTATCGGGACTCCTCGTCGAAATTCTTTGTTTCCCTGCAAGATCTACAAAAGAAACTGTTTTTCTTTCTGTGAAGCACATAATGAAGCCCATGAGTTAAACTGCAGAGAATGCAAACACCTGCTTGTCCCTCTGTTGACTTTGCGTTTCAAGAAGGTCTTTTCTGTTCCATATGATAATGGTTTGGGGGCTTGGTTTTGTTTGGTTTTTTGTTTATCCTGTGTGGAGAGAAATGGTCGTATTGCCTGTCCTCACTTTATGTCACTTCTGATGCAGTGATTGTCTCCGTTAAAGGAATACCATGTTGTTAAAACAAGTATTCCTTCTTCAGAATCTTACGTGTCATCGAGTGAATAAGCTATTACATTTTACTTCTTTCCCTGTCTTGGTTTATTTTCGTACATTCTTTTTTTTTTTTAATACTCTGTTTGATGAGCTATGTGTCTTACAACTTTACATTTTCAGCCATGAATGAAAGGGAGGAAACATTAGAATCCATGTAACCCCTTTCAGCATTTTCGCCTGTTCCCCTTAACTATTTCATACACAGAAGCACAATATTTCAGATGTACTTGAATGCTGATTATCCAGTGATTTCACACATATGTATCCCTAATACAATATGGTTTTTAGTTGCTATTTGAAACGTGCAAACACTTTTATGAGTATTCATCCCCAACAGCTGAGCTATCAGTTACCTACAAAGTCTTGCATAAAAATTTAAGATTTTATAATATAAACCCCCACTTTCTCTAACTTTTGAAGTGACTACTTGTGATTAAATTTATTCACATGGCAAATGTTCAGTCTCATAATAAGCATTGTAAGTTGATCTTATTGCACTGATTTCTGGTACTGGACAACATAATTCATAGTAGTGCCTGTGATCTGTATTTGGGTTTTTTTATAGTTCACAAGATTTGAGGAATACTTTAAAATACTTTTCCACAGCAATTTAGAATAGAGCTTTACAATAACATGAGCTTTTAAGTACAGTGCTGTAAAGTAGAAGTACTGAGTCATAACAGAAGTGCTATACCCAGACAAGGCTTGTTTGCTGTTTTAATATATTTCATAAATATTGGGGGCAGGGGGCATGCCTGGCTCTTCGCATGACTATACTTGTAGATAGTCCTATTTGTCTGAGAAAATATATTCAAAGTGTTGGGACTCCTGGGAGCAAGCACTTGTGGAATCGAAACCTTTCTATTTCATATAAATCATTATGTTTTAAATTAATAATGTAAAATAAAGCTTTGTATTGGGAGACATATTGAAGTATTGTTCTTTTTTTTCTTTATTCATGACCCTAATATTTTTCTCAAACTTCTATGGAACTTTACAGAACTGCCAGTTTTAGAAGAACAATTCCTAGGTGTGTTTGTAAATTATTTACCTTTGTGCAGACCTTAAAGTTTTAATGAAATAAAATTATTTTAGTTCTAATTTAACAGAAGAGTTCTTAGATAAAGGTACCCTATGATTCTTTATTTTCGTGTGTGTATTTCAATTCTGATTACAGAGCTTGCATCCTATTTTCATTTTGTTACTGAGTCCAGAGAGTTTGATACTCTTTTCTTGAAGTTGTATAGAGAACCAGTAAATTAGATGGTCTCGGGACTTTCTTGAAACAGATAAAAATATCCTTTTTTATTTTTTCTCAGTTCAGAGTTTTTTCTTTCCTTTACCAGAGATAGAGGATGTTGTATTATAATTTGCAAAATTTCTCTCTTATACTAAGGCTTTTTGTATTTCTGATAATACTAGAGAGTGTTTCTGGAAACTAAAAAATAGAGTATGTAGTATTATGATTTTTTCCATTTCATCGAATAAAATTATTATCTAGGCTACCTTGGATTGAACTACTATTACTTTCTCAGGTTCTTTGGCAAGACACAAGTACTTCAGTAGAGAGAGATTTATTCTTCAGAAGCACAGAGTATATTCTGTAGACATATATTCTGTAAAATATTAAATGCCACATACTTCTGAACTGCTTTTGCCCTCAAGATAAGTTTTCTTCTTAAAAAAATAAAAGAAACAGAGACTGCTCCAACTTTCTTTGCTAACAGCACGTGCATTATTTGAGGATTTTATTGTTTTGAGTTTTATAAATACTGTAGTTGAATTATTATTTCTGAAGAAGAAGGAAAGTAGAAGGTGGGGAGGGGAAACGTATGCTAAGTTCAGAGAAAAAGCTCATCTTTTAAGATAACTTAATTATTTCATAATAATATTATGTAATAATATTTATTTCATCTATGTATAAAAGAATTTGTAATGGTTAACATGGTCAACTCAGAAATAATGAAAGCCATACTGCTGTGGAAATAAATTCACTCCAATGTTAGGAAGTCATTTGTACAATGGTGATTCATTGTTGCTGGTGATAGCAATACTGACCATTCTGTAGGGTGGTTGGTGGTAAAAAACCAAATTTAAAATTTGTTTTCCAATGCAAGTGAAGTATTTAGAGATGAAAGGGAAGTATATTAAAATACTAGTATTTTTGGCACAGTTTTTTACAGATGGGACTCTGATTAGTGACATGGGAATAGTATATATACTGAAATATTTGAAATGCTAATTCATTTTTTGCTTCAGTTTTCCACCTGCCAGCTGTAATTACGGATCTCATTTAACAGATGCTAACACAGGGAGTAACTTCACTCCTGGAGTAGTCCCACTGAGACATGGAAGAAAAGTTAAGGCTCAGGTGCTTCAGCATTGGTGTAGGTACAGTTCTAGGAATTCGTTGAATGCTGCTATTAAAGACTGTCTGGTGCCTAGGTTATAAACCATTTGCATTTTGAATATATTTAGTTATACATAAACTAAGTTATGCACTGATATTCTTTATCAAGATTAATGGAAGCCTTTAGATTTAAATTTATCACTGTTTGCAATCCTTAAACTTTCATTATTTGTTGTCAGAGGTGAATGAATCTGAAGTGTTTTTCAGCTCCACAGAGCTCTCATAAAATTTGAGAGGTGGATGTGAAATGGTTTATGAAACTATTCAATTAGTTTTCTATTATTTTGCAATGGGATGTATTATATACAAATAAGTGTTCTAATGACAGTAAGAGTGTCTCTAAATTTCCTCAAGTCTTCTTTTTGAATTTAAAAAAAAATCTGAATAAAGCCTCTGTTTAAAAGGAGCTTTGTACAAGAAAGGGTTCAGTTGGCAAAATGAACCGAAATAAAAACTTAAGGCTTCTGTCAGTGACTTCCTTCTGTGAAAATGATACAAAAACATTAAAAAGACAACCTGTTTTAGTCTATTTATTGTTAAAGTATAAAATCAACTAAATACACAGAATAAACTTTGTTGTTTGTTTGTTGTGGGTTTTTGTCCTCTTATCAATATTTAAATATTTACCATTTATAGTTCTGTTTTTATTTATTGGAAAAACTGTATTTCAATTCAGTGAGAAACCCTATATTTTTCAATCCAGTCTGGAAATTTAATGTTGAACTTTCAGATCAAATGAAATGTCTTTGTAATTGTAAAATTAAAAGTCATTAATATCCTGAATGACTTCAGTCCCACAGGACTTTTCAACAAGGATTTTGTACGAATGGATCCAAAAATGTTCTGTGTAATATTAATGGAAATTACTTTAAATTCTTTGTTGTGTAATAGGAAATATGTTCCTTTTCTAACACTTTCTGGCTGTTGAACAATTCTTCTAGAATTTGTAATAGCAATACGATTTTGTAAATTCTGGGACAGGGTGATATTTTTTCCTTCACTGTAAGGACAGAAAATCCTTACAGGACAAAGAAGTGAAACCCTGAAGGAATGCACTACACAGTAGAACAAATCCTCCTCAATTCCTGAAAAGGAGCTAAGCTTATTATCTTGTGGTTTTTGTTGTTGCTGTTGTTATTATCATTATTATTATTATTATTACTATTATTATTATTTTTCAAAGTAATTTTAAGATGCTTTAAAGGTTAATGAGAAAACAGAAAGCACATTTTGAAGTAACTTCTGGATGCTTCAGAATAAAGGAAAGAACAGCCTGGTTCTGTGCTTCCTTTTGAAACTTAAACTTGGGCAAAAGTGTTTTTGCATTTGTTCAGATGCCTTTTTTCTTCTCACTTTGAAAGGACTGTAATTGAGTAGGGATTTGTTTTGATAAGAACTAATAGAAGTGTAATTATAAAAGGGTGAGTAGAGATTACAAAAGACTGTGTTGTTTCAGGTTTTCTAAGTTACCCAGTCATTTTTTTTTAATGTTTTTGCTCTCCTAATACCAGTGCAAAAAACGAGGGTGTGAGTAATGCAGTACTTAGAAGGTTAAGGTGAATTTTCAGGCCGAAGGCAAAAGCAATAAAAAGTATAACACGAAACTACATATCGCTTCACATTAATGTTCAGGGCCAGACCATAACTATGGGAAGGATAACAGAGTGGGAAGTAATGTGCTGTCTGGGCTAATGTGTTTTTTTTGAAAGACACAACATACCATCTTTTGAGGCATTAATAGGGATTAAGTAAAAAAAAAAAAATCCTTGTTTTTTCAGCCAATGCAATTTATTGGCTTGTTTTTTTTCATGCATTTTCCAAGATTGTTTTCTTTGCAAATTCAGAGATAGAGACTGGGACTGAGGTGGCTAATTATTTCACATAGTTTTATGAAAGATAACCTTCCCTATTTTTCAGTCCTTTGTCCCTTACATCTCTTACTATTGCAAGTTCTTATTTGGATACTTCGTTGTTAGAAGTATCCAAACAAATACAGAGCCAAACAAATACAGGAGAGATCTCCAGCTTGCCCCTGTGCTTTGCTTTATGCAGTCATGTCTGTTTTCTTGGTGTGTGAGTGGAAGGTAGCAGCAGTTTAATCAAGCCAGTGTACGATGGGCTCGGGGAGGTTTTGGCCTTTCACTTATTCCTTGAAAAGAAGGACCAATCTCATACCTGCGGCATCTGGGTACAAAAGGCACGAGAATACTCATCTCTTGGGTGAGATTTCAAACCAGTGGCAACCTATTCAGGCCAGAAGGGAAATGATTCTCCGTGTAGAGCTTTGAAATGACCTTAAAACTCCAGGAGAGTGACAGAATGGTTTTGGTGAATAGGCAGGAAGCCAAACGAGAAATTCCAAGGTGTTTGCCTAGCTGTGAGGAGGACTTTGTTTTTAATGATGGGAAGGGGACAACAAAAGAGGAATTTAGGCATCTGTTTTCTCTGTAGTCTGAGTAGTACCAGAAAGGTGTTCCTGTTTTGTATGCAACATCAGGAACAGAATAAATGTATTTGGCTCAAGGATGTCACTAGTAGCTCTATTGTAGTGAAAGATGTTTGTTAAAAAACTGCGTGTTGTTGATAAAATTAGTTTTAAATTGATTTGTTTTCAAATTGGTTTAGCCATTCAGATTCAATTTTATCTAAGACATTGAGGGATTTCTAGACAACTCTTTCCTGAATAACACTATGGAGCTTTTTGGCATTATACCCAAATTAACAGCATGCTGCGTCATTAAAAAATAAAAGAGCTGCAATTTTTTCTTGGCGTAGATTTCTGCAAAGCAACAAAAGACTCCCTATGTTGATTGCAAATATTGTAAAGTGTTTACTTTGCTTTATAAACTTGGAGCATTTCTTGTTTGAATATATTGTATGTGGCCTCTTAAGCCCTTTTCCGTTTTTCTGCTTGTATCTTGTTCAGTGAGGGTTTCAGGTCTCACGCAAGAGAGATTTTTGAAGGACAAAACCAGTGTGCCCAACAGGAAAAGCAAAGGCAATGAAGGCATTTGTAATCAGGATACACATATATTAGGAATCTTGCCTTTAGTTAATATCTATTGTTTTAGTGATGGAAAGTTGCAGTTTTCCAGTGCCCTCATTTCTCCATATTTTGAAAAGAAATAAAATTGACCTGGCATGTGAACAAGTAGTGCTCTTCTTTATTGCTACATTGAAATACTAGAATTTATTTGCTGTTAGAGATTTGCTCACTATTAGACCAAACACAAGTTTCTCTTTTTCCTGTTCTAAAATTATTCCGAGAAATCTCCAAGCTTCATACATTCTAGGTGTTCCCACCTCTCAAAATTATTTATTGAAGAACCCCACGCAACTTCCCAGTGAAATCTGTGTGCACCAAACCTCTTCCCACATAATCCCATACGAGCACGAAACTTTCCCAACCAGAAACTTCAGGTCCTATGAAAAAAATGGTTTACAGCTGGTTAAAAGCTTCTCAGAAGTATTGATAAAAACGTCTTTTGCTGGCTCAGTAATAAAGGAAAAGGTGGGGATGGAGTATCCCTGCCTTGGGAAGGAGAGGATCTGGCACTGGACTTATTCTGTGGGGCAGTGCAGGGAATGCATTCCTCAAGTATTGGGCTTTAGCCACTCACCAGAGCTGGCTGAAAGCCAAGAATTTATTTTCACAAAATAGTTTTGTGCTGTTTAATTTTGCTTTTGCATTTCATTGCAACAGAAGCAAGGTTTTCATGTGTTTTGGTGTAGCATATGGGTAGAGGGTGCACTATATGGGAATAGGAGAAGCCATCATGGAATAGCTGATGGACTGGAATCCCATCCTATTCATGCCTCCTACTGTGCATGACCAGGGCAGGGATATAGACCTGAATCACCAATTTTGTTTTCTGTTCGGAAAATGAAGAAGTTCTACTTTAAAAAATATGTTCTTAAGAAATGCTCATATTTTTGCTTGTATAGCTAATTATTTTACCGGTTCATTGTTGGTAGCATTCAGTGGCTCACTTTTATACCATATCCTGCTGCTATGCAGGATTATTTTCCAGATATCTTTCATGTTGAATAACACACAATGTCAGACAGAATTGACATTTATGAAAAATAGAAATATAAGTGCTAATGTTCTAAATGTGAAATTCTGGAGGCAGTTAGTAAGAAAGTTTAATCAACCATTAAATAATCAATAGTTACTAGTTCAAAGAAGGTTTATCAAAATTTTAATTTCTTTGGTTCCAGGATATTGGAAAATATAATTTTCAACAGCCTTAAGGAGTTAGAAGTCTCACTCCCTTTGAATTTAAAAGTAATTTGAACATTTTATTACCTCAGGCTTCCTTGATAATCCCAACATGCATGGGTTGCATCTGTTGTTCTTTTATCACTGAAAGCGGTGAATTGTGGATTCTGAATTGCTAGTTCTTCAGAAATACATGGATGTGGATAACAAGAAATGAAACATTCTGCGGTAAACTTTGAATTCTTAGAAAACTTTGTAGAGGGACTTAAATGTTGCATAATGAGTAAATTCAGTTTAATTTTTCTTCTTGCTTCTCTTTAGGGTCCATCCAATTCTGTGAAAAAGGCCATGTGTTAAGGATTTCATAACCTTTTTCTTTTTGTTAGCTGCATAATTTAGATAAGAGAACTCCTTTTACTGGGAAAGATTTTTGATGTGAAGACTCTTTACTGAAAAATATGTATTTTTTCTATTCATAGTGCCAACAGAAAAAGTTCTTGTTGTCTCTGTCTAGATATCTAAATTTATCTTTGGACTGTTGTCTTGAATTACGCTGGAAAATATTCAGACTAACTAACTAGTCAGTCACTTTTATCTGATTATATTGAGTTAATCAGTCTAAATTTTCTGGGAAAAATACTTTCAACAAATAAAATTTTCTGAGTATATGTTACCTTCACTTTTACTGTCACATTCAGCCACTTTTCTCAACTCCTTGACTCTTATGGCTTCTAGGTTATCCGTAGATCCGTAGTCTTCCTTAACTTCAGAAGCAGTTCATATGGATCCATGTGAAACGTACTTGCAGAAAAAAATAATATATTATTGTGCTTTGGGTTTTGGGCACATGAATCAATTTCATTTCAGATGAAACAAATGTGGGAGATGCTCCCCAGCCAGGCATTCAAACCTCAGAGGCAAACAAGAGTTGAAATGTTCTTAGCATGGGCATCAGGTCCTCAGTACCAAGACATAGCCAGAATCACCTTGTACCCTGGCAGTTGGAGCATTTCCTTGAAAAGGGAATGCTTGTGTGTATTGACCCCTTCATGCACAGCAAAGAAATGGCTTAACCATCATACTGTCTGAGCAACTGGTCAAATAGTCTATTTCTGTATTTAAAATAAGAAAAAAAGAGTTGGAGGAATGAGCCAGCAACATTGCCCTTCCCCTTCCATGGTTAGTTTGACTTGTAAAGTAAAAATGGTAAGGTGGAAGGAAACACTGCTGAAATCTGGCCCCTCTACATCATCTCCTGAGAGAAGGTGCCCTCCTACAGTTCTGAGTGAAGAGTATGAAGGATAGGATTAAGTCATGTCCTTAGTATTCCCTATTGCCCAGCTGGAGACAGTGATCTGATAAACATGCTGAGGACTTTTGTACTGTCTTCTTCCCTCCCTCCCTTCCTTCCAATCTCCCTCTCTTCCTTCCTCCCTCTGTCCCATCCAGTCTTTACTTCCGTTAGAGTATTGCTGAAGGACAGAAAGGAGAAGGAGGAGGAGTCCTCACCCTTTTCCCTGGGCTGAGACAAGCTCTTCCATCCCTGGCTGTGGGAGTGTTACCACTTGCTGTACAGCAACATCCCAGCTCCAGCTTGCTTGGCCTCCTGGGAATCCGACTGGCAGGTGAGGTAGCTCAGCCTGCTGTGCCGTCCTGAGATTTCAGGATGTTTGTGCTGGGTCGCTCCTACAGAATGAGTGGGAGGTGAGTTGATTAGATTTAAATTTCCAGATTTAGAAATGCACAGTCCTAGTCAGAAAACAGCCTTGGTCTCTGTAGAGTATAGAGACTCCTGAGTAATGGTAAAATAGGAACAACCCATCATTACCCGGCAGTAGGATGAGATCTGCAGGGAGGACAGTTTTCTCCCATCAGGAGATGGGATGTATTCAGCATGGATAGGGAACAACTGTGCCAGGCTGTGAATCTGCTGTGGTAAGCCAGAAGTTCCATCACCAGATTCTGTCATGTAGAAACTCTTAAAAAATTCTTAAGTATCCTTCCATCTGCTCTGCTCCACAGTTCAAACTAAAACACACTGCAGAAGACTGTCCATCTTGTCAGAAGTTGGCATTTTTAAAAGCAAAAGTAGTAATATAAGAATGATTTGTCTCTCAAGAAACATTTCCTTTTGATGATTAAATAACAGTAGAATAATAGAGATCTTTCAAAGCATTTATGCAAAACTTATTATTAAACCCCAAATATAGTCTAAATTCAAAAGGCAAGATGGGGCTGCTTTAACGTCCTCTGTTCTGTGGTTTGTGTATCACAAGACGACAGCTGTAGATCAGAGGACAGACGTGCTCCTGGCAAGTGATGGGTGTTTGTGAGCAGCAGCTTCCTGGGAGATATTGACCGGGTCACGGGCAGCTGCTCGGAAATTTGTTAAGTAATCTATCTAATATGTCCAAGGAGTAGCACATCCGAATCAATCCATCCAAATGCCTCAGGAATATCAATAAAGAGATAATAAATCTGATAATTCTCTGTGATCTGCTCTGGTGTGAAGCTACTGGGGAAGCCTTGTACAATATGAAGATTAATTCTAGTACACATTTGTTAGGGTGACAAATGCTCCGTGCCAGAACTGTGGCTGGTGAAAAATTCATTTCAAATTAATTTCAAACTTTATTTTCTGCAATAATCTGCTGTCATAAAACTGAAGGGCAACAAATGACAATTGCTGAGGATGTTTTCAAAAGGGAAATACACCCTAGGTTTACAGAATGAGTTTTCCGGCCTTTTTTCTCTTTCTTTTGTGACTCTCCCACTTAATTTCTGTTCAGCAAAAAACCATTTATTTCTTTGCTATTGCTCTAAATTTTAAACCACAGTAATGATAACAATAAACCTTTAAGTATAACATAGTAAATACAAAGGCTAAATAAATGTATTTAGGTAGTTAATATCCTCCCCTGATTAGGTATATTAGTTCTAAGTCCTTTGTGAGAAGGAAAAAGAAGTTCCATCAGGCACAGTCCTGAAAGTCAATATTTTTTGTTTCCTTTGACTGTGGTAGGTATAAAAACAAGTATATGATCTAGAAATTATGCCATATATAATTTATTTACTATTTTTTCCATTTGTCACACCATCTCAAACACCTTTAGAAAAGAATCTCAGCACTTCTGCTTCTGACTCAATGATGTGACAGAAGTGACCTTTCTCAGGGCAAACTGGCACTCTAGGAATTTTTTTTTAATGTTTGAAAAACTCAGAATTCTGTTTGTGAGCTTCATTCTAAAAATTCTCAAAATTGCCTGCATCTTTTCAAATTAACTCCAGATGCTTTGAAGATCAAGACTGGTACTTTAGCCGTCTATGTCTTGGCCAGTGAAAGAAATTTGTATTTATTTTAAAAATAAGGAGCAGAAAATAGGAGTTGAAGTTTCAGTTTACAAAAATAAAAGCTGAGCAACTATTAATTCAAACAAAAAGCTATTTGCACAATTTGAATCTGCTAAATTCAGCATTTGGACTGTAGACTTTTTAAAACTTTCTATTTTTTTCTATATTCCTACATTTTTGCTGGACAAAAATCTGCCTGTGCCTTAAAATCGAACAGAACACTCTTTGTCCCCTTTGTTCATACCACCATCCCATCATAGTATCTACCTTTTGTAAATCCAGATAAGGAAAAATTTATGTTGAAAGCAAAGTAAATGATGGAATCCAAGCATCCCCCACCCTCTGTCAGTGAAGTCTTGTTCCTCAGAAACACGGGCTCTGCTGATGCCACTTTGTAGGCTCTTTCACACTGACTCTTGAAAAACAGCAAGAGCCCTATAATGCCTGTTCAGCCAGTGGAGGCTGTTCAGCACTGCACTGACTGTATTTTTCAGAATATCCATTTTCCCCCATTTTATACACAATTTTTTGGACAGACCTGTGATCTTCCTTTCTTTTCTGCACACTATGGAAAAATCCCAGCCTCTATGCCTCAGGTTCTGGTCTGGGAACCGGCTGAGAATGTGCAGCCCAGAGAACATGGTGTTGAGGATTCACCTCTCCAAGAGAACAACTAATACAGGACAGGGTCACAAGATGGTTTGAAGTCGGACCATGGCTGGGAGCAGAACCTTACTGCATCTTTCCTTTGGCAAGTGGTTCAAACCATGGAATTCTTAGGCAGAGCTTAATGATTTTATTTAACTTTTATCTTAGTGTTGAAAGCAGCAGGCCATGGATATTTCATGGCAGTTTGTTCCTATTATACTTACTTTAAATGAGAGGATGTACTCATTCCCTATCCAGAGGAAGAACTATAATAGCATTTAGCAATTAATGTCTCAGTATTATAAAATTTTGTTTTGGCATTTTTTCCCCATCCCGTGAGCTCTGTTGTCTCTCAGAGAATTTGATTTTCTTTTGCTTTAGGAACAAAAAGTTTGATTCCCGTTGTAGCTCGTCTGACACCCCATAAGATATTGATTTCAGAGAGCTATTTTACAGCCCCTTACTAAAGTCTCACACTTTTTAATTTTGAACGTAACTTATAGCTTGTTATTCTATGGACTTTGATCCATCTTCATAATTTATATATTAAATGCCAAGTTTGATCAGCTATGAAGTAGAGAGTGCTGGTAGTGGACCTCATTTCAGCATATTCAAAGTGGATTTGACCAAAATTCCTTGACACAGATGAATTTGTATCAAGTGTTCTTCATAACTGCTTTTCCCCCAAAAGATCTGATTTATTTTAGGGCAGAAGTACATGTTTCAGGTTGTTCTGTGCTTTTTATTAAGAGTGACTATCACTGTGAATGTGAATAGGGACATCAGGTTATGCAAAGTGCTAATGAAGGAGAATGTCCTACTGTGCTACGAGTTTTATATTGAATGGCTACCAGCTGAGACACTGAAATTTCTGTTTACTCCTTAAGCCACATAACAAAAATAACACCAGTGCCTGATGGCATTAAAATATGTATTTCAAAGGCAAGGAAAAGTAATTGAAGTCCAAGAATTATACTTGTGCATGGGTTTGTGTGTGGAGATGTCTGTGTATGCTAATAAGGAGAACTAATTAGAAGCATGTCAGGCTTGTTTTCATGTTTGGATCTTGTGGTTTAATCTTGTATCCATGTAAGTACAGATCCAGACATGACAAACACGTCACCAGTGTCATTTAATATCTTCATTAATGACAAAGACAAAGGGATTGAGAGCACCCTCAGCAAGTTTCGCAGATGACACCAAGCTGAGGGATGTGGGTGACGCTCCTGAAGGATGGGGCCATCCAGAGGGATCTGGACAAGCTTGAGAACTGAGGCCATGGGAATCTCATGAGTTTTAACAGACCAAGTCCAAGGTGCTGCACCTGGGTTGGGGCAACCCCTGGTATTGGTCCAGGATGGGGATGAACAGATCCAGAGCAGCCCCAGGAGAAGGACTTGGGGGTGCTGGTGGGTGAGAGGCTGGACATGCCCCGGCCGTGTGCTCTGGGAGCCCAGAAACCCCCCGTGTGCTGGGCTGCATCCAAAGCCCTGTGGGCAGCAGGGCAGGGAGGGGATTCTGCCCCTCTGCCCCCTCTGCTGAGACCCCACCTGCAGTGCTGCATCCAGCTCTGGGGTCCCAGCACAGGAAGGACAGGGACCTGTTGGAGCCAGGCCATAGGAGGCCACCAAGGTGATCAGAGGGATGGAGCAGCTCTGCCATGAGGAAAGGCTGAGAGAATTGGGATTGTTCAGCTTGGAAAAGAGAAGGCTTTGTGGCTTTCCAGTACCTGAAGGGAACCTACAGGAAAGATGGAGAGAGACTATTTACAAGGGCCTGGAGTGACAGGACAAGGGGGAATGTGTTCAAGTTGACAGAGAACAGTTTTAGATTAGAGATTAGGAAGAAATTCTTTACTGTGAGGATGGTGAGGCCCTGGCACAGGTCGCCCAGAGAAGCTGTGACTGCCTCATGCCTGGAAGTGTTCAAGGCCAGATTGGATGGGGCTCTGAGCAACCTGGTCTAGTGGAAACTTTCCTTGCTTATGACAGGAAATTGGAATGAGATGATCATAAATGTCCCTTTCCAACCCTGGCCATTCTATGATAATTTAACATTTGAGATTCATGAAAGGGATTTATATTATATTGGGATCATTTGCTTTGTATTTGTGCATACCTAAAATATGTATTACTTTCAACCAAAAAAAGAAATTTATCTTGTAGGAATAATTATTTAATCTCAGATACATCAATTATAAGGAAAAATATTTTATTTCTATTCTGGCATGTGGTTCACAAACTTCTTAAAATAGATTATTGGAAAATACTTCTTTTCAGTCTTCAGTCATGGAAAGAACTTCAAACTCAGAAAGACACTTCGCTGCTTCTTGTCTTAAAATGATATAATGTAACTGTGGTCTGTATACTTTTAATTAACACAGAGTGCTAGCGGGGTTCTGCTATTCCAGACAAAGAGTGTAAGAGAGATATGAAGTCATTTGAACTTAATACAATAAAATATTAAATTAGTCTCTTGTAAACTTGATTGTCACTCCATTGAAGTTATACATTTACAAATTATCTTAAATTTGGCTTGAAACATTTTGAAAAGAGAATGCCTGAAGATAATGTTTATACATTTTGTATATTTTTTTAAAATTGGGATTGTATTTCTTGTGGTCTTAGCTTACACTAAAATAAGCAGCTCCTCTCTCTCCAGTCTCCCTTTCTCTGTTGTATATTGTATACAATATTGATTGTATACAAGTCTGTGTGGATTTAGGAGCAGAAGTCAGTTTCCACTTTAGTTAATGCATTATCAGAAAAATTAATTAAATTCCAGTTATATGGCAATCAATTTGACTGGCATAGATCCCTTTACTTCACTTTTGTCTAATTCTACAGTGCTTATCTTCACAATTCTGTAATTAGGTGGTGGAGTCACCATCCCTTGAGGTGTTCAAGATGCAACTAGACATGGCACTCAGTGCCATGGTCTAATTGACAAAGTGATGATTAGTTTTCCATCATAAATGTTTCTGCAGGGTATTTTGAAACTGTTATCATGGTAGTCAACATTCTATTGTATACTGGATACTTGGCAAATATATGAAAGCTTGTAAATCTTCTCTTTACTCTTTACCTCTAAACTTATAAACTCTATTTCTAAATGGTGAGAATCAGTTTTTTAAAAAAGGCACTTTATTCTATTTATAAATATAAACCATAAAAACATAGCTTGAACTCTAGAAGTCAAGTTAATTTTGCCAGGTTGGGAGGGGGGAAGGTTTTTTGTTTGTGTCTCTATTTGTTTTTGTTGTTGTTTTTCTAATTCTTTTTCCTTCCTTGGGGAACATCCAACCTAGCAAGGGTGACTTGAATTAAGATAATCTTGGAATTATAGTGTTTCTACAGGGTCTTTGTTTCTGAAAGAACTGTGATTTGTTTTTATTTTACAGGACTGGAAAGTAAAATTTTGCATAGATTTCAGTTTCTGTCTGCTGTGATGCTCCCCTCTGGGTGATGCCATATACAGCACTGAGTAGTACTGGCAAAGGAGAGCTGCTTCTCGGAATAAGGTAGGTTTCCTTCTTTTCCACAAGGCCTGATGAAGTTCTTCATAGCTACTTTTCTGTTTAATATAAGTGAAGTCAGACAGGTATTCCAAGTCCGACTTCACCTTGACTTGTCAGTGGTTTTGGTGGCTTCCTCTATGTTGGTATTTACCCAGCAGTTATCAGTGAGTCTAGGTGTTGTAGTGGGCTACAATGCTCCATGAGCTCTTATTCATGTCACAGTTTTGTTCCAAAGCGCTCTTGGGCTGTTGTGACTGTTACCCGTGACTACAGATATACTCCGTAGTCCCTGTGCATGTGTCATCAAAAAGAGCATACCTTAGTTATCCTTCCACAGCCAAGATTATTTCCCAACAGAATGGTCTCAGGAGAGTGATTAGAGGAAGGTTTTCATATTATTTATGATACTATTATTATTATTATTACTATTATTATTATGAGACAATCTCTGGTCAAAGTGCAGTGCAATGAATAGGTACTGCCTAACGGCCTTGGTTCTCCTTTACTATTTTCTCACTTGTGTTAAAAGACATATTGAGGTGAGAGTTTGTTACTTAAACATGGGATTGGTAAATATGACACAAAACATGCAATAGACCCACAGCCATCTGGAATGGCAGCTGAGCCTTTGGCAGGATAATGTAGGGTATGCAAAATGCATGAGTTGCCTATGCTTAGCAGTCCTATCCTATATGTTAGATTTCTCTTTCAGGAAACTGTAAAAACTTGTTCAGTTTGGATTCTGATAGATTGTAATCCCAGATTCAGAGGTGATGTTGGAAGTGAGGGGTACCTGGAGACCTGCAAGGAAAGAAGGGTTGAAACGAAGCAAGTAAGGCACTAACTAGGAAGGTGTTGGACAGTAAGGGGGGCTTAATTTATTTAATTTTCCATCGATTACTTTTCCTACTTATATTCTTCATGAGCTAGCAACTCACCACCTTCAAGTGAGTGACATCTTTTCTGAGTTGTTCTGTCATGCATTATTTCACAAAAAGAAATGTATTAATTGCTGTATGTTGTACTGCACCCCCTCATTGTGTACCAAGTGTAAGGGAAAATATTACGGTCGGTATCTGACATGTGGAACTAATTTGCCTCTGTTGGAGTTCAGGGAGAGGTCTTGGCTATTACAGTGGATGAAAACATTAGGAATTACAGGCACCTCACCTCATGATGCTTCATTTGTAGTTTACATTTGTGATGATATACTACGGATAAAATGTGAGGACCATATCCTGGCCCCATTGAAATCAGTAGGAGTTTTTCTCTTAATTCAACTAGGCCATGACCCTGAGAATCTCTACTGGCTCCTGGTGAAAGATTTGTTCTATTCATGCCCCTAACTAGACCTCCTCTGAGGACTTAGTTTTTAATATTGCTACCAAATCTTCTCCTTAGGTAATAATTCACTCTTATTTAAGTTTATTTGCACTTGATTTGGGATATCCTATGCTCAAAGGAAAACATGTTTCTATACCTATATTTTTCTATCCTTAAATATGACAGTATTGTTATGGGTAATTATAGACTGAATCTCAGGAAATAGTATCTGATGAAAAGAGAAAGGACTTCAGAACAATTTATCAAAGGATAGGGTGGCAATCCTACAGGTAAGATACTCTCATGCAAGAACTGCAAGAAACAAGGCTTAACTCCGAGAGAAAAGACTAGATCGCTCATTAGCTCTTTAATCTAATCAGTTTCTATGAATGCAAATTCTTCCCTGACCTTATTGTGGATTTTCGCCTTACTAACAGTTTGGCTTTCATAAGCTTATCTTTGTCCATGGGTGAAAAGATATACTTTAGTATTATTCTTCCTTTAGTAATAGATTCATGCTCCCACAGCTGTAGCATGTACTGCCCACAGGTCATTCATAACTTACACATCCTTTGACTAAAAGGCACCAGAATTCTTATTTTCTACATAATATTTATTTTCTATCAGCTGATCAGTGGAGCTCTTTGCTCTAATGTATTCCACTTATTGTATAGAGCAGGCATAAGAGTATATTAAAATTGTTGTGAATCGACATATGAAGCTAAATTTTGATTGTCAAAAACATGAATGCTACACCAAAGCTATTTCTGACTCAACTATTTTCTTAACGCAAGTATTAATTGCTTCTGAAAAAGGGAGAGATATGAAGTGCTGAGTGTGCTCTCATTTAATATCTGGTTTATCTGTTTCAGTATCTCAGATTCATCAGCTCCTATTGAAGTTTCATTCTATTGGTGTACCAGGTTTTAGGAATTTTACAATATTTTTCATTAGAAATCTCTCCCAGTTTGGGCTGGGTTTACACAGTGTCCATATGCATCTGTATGCTCAAGTGTCTCTGTTGGGGGTTTGAAGCTGAGTGGTAGAGATTTTAAAAATCTTCTCTTCTGCATGTTCAGGCCCAAGTGTCCACATGAATGTTCTGTTATACTTTGTTACACAAAGTTATGCCAGGAAGGAAGGCCATGAAAGTGTTAAGCCATTTATTGCCTACTCCTGTGGCGCTAATTTACCACTTTATGCTCCCTGCATTTTGCATCATTCCTTTAAAACTGTGTAAAAACCATATTTTCCATCTTGAATTCCTTTGCCTTTTCTCTCATATATAAGTATCCTGGATCTGGCACTGCCTCATGTCTAAGATGGTTAACATTGCAGAGGGGATGGGGATAAGGTAATTTTCACTGGGGAAGAAATATGATGTCTGTCTACCAGGGGTGTTGCTGCATTTAGTTCCCTGTGCTCTTCTGGTGTCATTGTTTGTCACCTTCTCTACTGAACTGTGAGAGATGTTTAGGGCAGTCGTGTTGAGTACATGTATATTATATAAGTCATGAACAAAATCATTCAGTCTTGCTAGTTCCTGTTACTTTTGGATCAATTCACTGAATCAGTATTAACACTTTGCTTTGTTAATTAACTTGCCAAAGCAAACCACTTATTCACCTGAAAGAGTCCAAGAAAACATTCTTCTCACAGTTGTCCCAGATGTTCAAGTACTTGAAGTATCCTGTAGCTATAGTCTTACACTAATTTGTAAAGAACATAGTTGTCTTGGTTTGAGACAAATTTGGAGGAAAACATCCAAAATGAACGTCCCTCTGTTAGAAGGCAGATTTCAGCAGCCCCTCCCCCACCAGGTCCGGAAAGAAATTTCTCAGAAGAAAGTGAAAAAAACCTCTTTATTTAACAGGCCAAGTGCACGCAGGCATGGAAAAGAGAATGAATAATGTTAAATAATAAAACCTCTCGCTGTGGAGAAGAAACCTGAGTAGATTTTCGAGTCTTTTCTGTAGGTGATGGCTCTGCCCTCTCCAGAGCTGGGGTTCAGCGTGGGCCCCTCTGGACCATGGTGTGGGGCCTCCCAGCGATGTTGTTCCAGACCGGAGCAGAACAGTCCCAAGAAAAGTTCTTGCCTCAGCTAGCAGGCTAGCTAAAAAGCAAAGAGTTTTAACTCTCCATCTGTCTCCTGAGAAAAGGAGCTGAGAGCTGGGAAAAAGCAGGAAGGTGCTTTCCTTGGCTCTGTAGCAGCAGGAATGCAGGGGGGTGTGTGTGTCCTTGAGCACAAATTGCTCTGAAAAATTAACCTGGCTTTTCCCCCCTCTCCTGAGAAACAGCTTAAAGACACAGGAAGGCACAGCATTCACGTCTGGCATAGAGCATGAATAGGGAATACAGTATCATACAGTCACCCCAGGACAGTAGTATAAGTAAATCCATTTTTTTATACAAGATTTCATAGTGATGAGAATGTTTGATGGAGGGAAAATGATTCAGTGCAATTTGTAACTTGGAGAACACAATACATTTGACTCCTTTTTCTGTATAATACAAAGAGTTCATCTGTTGCACAATGTTCATTTTTAATTAAACATTTTATCATTGCACAGCCTTTTATTGACATTCCTCATAATAGAGCTGATAAGATCTTGACCTACTCTTCAATACAGCAATGTATAACTCAATACTCTGGCACACACTGTTCCCTTTAGAATTAAACACATGATTTTCTGATTTAATTTTAAAGTCTTATGTACTTTTAGTCCCATTTATTTACTTTAACTTCCTAGATTTATGCCCCTTTTCACTTACGCATTTTGGATGCAAGCGTTTCTTGGGCTATCACTTGTTTGCTCAAGCTTTTAGCTAGCTGGACCACTTTATTGAATCTTTTTCTCCTTTCTTTCATTTCTTTTTTTTTTAATTTGCAGTAAGTGGTGATTTATCACCTAATCTTGTTCCATACTGTACCTTTTGAGTACAGTTTTGATTAGGTGTGCTAACTTCACTCACTATTACCTTAATCACAGGTATATAGAATTTCTGCTACCACAGAAATTCCTTAAGATACTTCATGAGAAGAGATTCCTGAAAATGTCCCCAAAGATGAATAACAAAGCTGATCCCTGTCAGTAACGTTAACGAAGCCTGTGATATGAAGCTTCCAAGGATCATGTGTTCAGCCATACAGATAAGCATCCCTGTAGCTTGGCAGGATTTTGTCACCTCCAGCAGACCTGCACCAGGGGAGTGGGAATCAATGCCTTAAACTGGTAGTGGCTGTTCTGGTGCTGCTGACATGGGAGAGATCTGGAGACAAGCTAGCCATAGAGCAGCATCCAGAGGGAATAAGCCTAAAGTACATTTCCAGGGGTTGCTGTTTCCTACATTGTGTTTTAGTATTCCTCTAGATGTGAAAACCAGAATTCTCTAATATTTTACTGCAGCAAATCACCCCTTCTGAGTTGAGCACACACATAAACACCTAAATTTCTGAAGACCATCAGGTGTTGCAAGACCCGATTTCTCGGTCAGGAGATGTAGCAAGAGGTGAGTAATCTCCTCACCTCTTGCTATATCTGCTGTCTCAGATGATAATCACTCAGCTACCCCATGCTTCTCTTTCATACATTGTAGTCAGCTTTGCTGTTCATCCTTCTCATACTGCACGCCTGCCACTGTTCACTGTAAGTGTATATTGATTTCAGCTGATAATTTTGAGGTAATTTAATACCCATTTGAAATTACTTCATGTAATAAATTGCAGAAAATGCAGAACTGCCTTGCACTTGAGAAGAGCTTTAAAGATGGGGGAATACTAAACTACTCAGGATATTTTCTTACACTGCGGCAGATTTTTAAATTTTGCTTGGTCAGCATAGCAGAAGTTAAAAATCACACAGGACCTCTAGCACTAGGAAGTTACCATGTGCCAGATGTGTATCTTTAAAAGTTAAACCTTCCAAGCTCTATAGTCTTCAACAAGCTCCAGATCTTCATGGATAAATAGGTATGTAATAAATTTAAATAAGTACTTACTAGATGTCTGAAGTAAACCTAGATTTCTGATTTAGGTTTTTTTTTTTTTTTTTTTGG
>VZRV01001132.1:775075-808880 GCA_013398115.1 Falcunculus frontatus
TTTTTTTTTTTTTTTTTTTGGCACATTTTTTCTCCAAACCTACAGAAAATATATTGCTATGCTTATAGAGGAGCATGTGACTTGAAAGAGACAGTGTATTGGGCTTTATTAATTGTTCCAAAAGGGAACAGCTACTGAAAAAGGAGTAAATCTAACACCATATGTAGCAAGTTCATGGCCTGCTACACCTAGCTGAGTTGGAGAATTGTGAAAACACAATCAAGGTATGCCTGGGGTACCTAGGACTCTGTCAGCACAGGGGCCACAAGTCACAGGTGCCTCTTTGTCTTGGTTGCCTCTGCCATCCAAGCTGGATAGATTAAGGCAAATCAGGGAAATGCCGGCAGAGGCCCAGGACATTGTTTGCAGTGCAAATACAACTGATACATTACAGGTGCAGGGCCTCATCATCCCCAGTAGAGGAGGGGCAATGACAACAGACAGAATGAAAAAGCAATGAAACTGTTTGTTGCATTTATCCCTGAAAGCTCGCTTGTTTAAACCAGACTAAAGTCATATCAGATGAAGCTTCCAGTTACGTTAGAAATACTCGACATCGCCACTGAAATAAAAATACTGAATTTTGATCATATGGTGGAGTAGAGAGGCTGAATTTATGCATCTCCTGCATAAATTCTGCATCTATCCTTTAGATGCAGTGGTGCTCATGAACTTGTTTGCTCTCCCTTGCTCTCCCACCCTGGGCAGTCCTGCAGCTGACATGAAGAACAGGGAGGAGTAACACTGATATTTTGCTTTCTTGCTTTGTATTATTGGATGTTCTTGGTTTATACTTCTGCAGCTTCACGCTGGCTCACAGTGTTTGAGCTCACAGAAGAAAATGTGTAAGCTAGGATGGTGACTGGTTGCCCCACAGATGCGTTGGTATTGGTTTTTCCCGGCTTTTTACCACAAGCAGTCCTCCCAAGTATTTTCTAGAATTCATAAAATGATATCCTGGGTTTTAAACATACTTAAAACATGCTAGAAAAAAAAAAAATCTGTTGTATTTGCTGGTGAACATCTGCGTACATGTTCCCTTTTTTGTAGGGAACTAATAAGCACATCATTTCCCACCATCTTTACACAGAAAGTAAAGTAAAATATTTATAGGAAAATAAACCCTGCTAACATCTACTTCAAATGTCATCAGTGTAAATTTTGATAAATATTTTCAAATGTTCATGTTTTCCTGAACACTGTTTTAAAGCAAAAGTTATATTGTTACTGACAGAACTCAAAGAAGTGTAGATGACATTTCTCCAATTAGAAAAATTTTATATAGTTAAAAAAAAAAAAAATCTTGCCTAGCTGTGGTTTTCAAAGAGACACCGTCACCAGAGGGAAGGTGCAAGTGGGATTTAACTAAGTCTGTAATCTCATTTCAAGAGATGTGTTCAAACTTACGTCAATTAGTATTTTGAATCCACATCCTTATTCACACTGTTCACGTCCCCTGTGCAGTGTAGAGGCTGGCACAGGTGGCAAAACCATGGAAGGTCAAGTCCACAGTGGACCACAGTGGCCAAGATCAGGATGACCGGAGCCACATAGGTGGCTCTGGCTTTGTTGCTGACAAATTATCGGCTTTCTAAAACTCATGAAAATTCACACCCACTTCATGTAAAGTCTAATTTGCTTCTGTATACACTCAAGACAGGAAAAAAAGTGTATTTTAAGAAGAGAGGAGTTAGGTAGCATTGTTGTCTCCATGTATATTTGTTTAGTGGTTTAGATTTTGTTGAAAGACAAAGTCTGTTGACTGTGTGCTTTGGTTACATTCTGCTCCTTAAGAAGGGATGTGTTTTGTTTATCAGCTTTTTAGCTGACAAAATAGCAGTCAGTGTTAATTTTAGAGAACATTATTGGAATATTACAAGTGCATTACTTAAAACGAGTGGATAAGCCACGTTTTGTTGACGTTTTATTGGGGTTTACCCATTGTAAATCTCACTATTTTGTAGAATACACTTTAATGATTCACGAAGTACCAAAGTTAATTGCTTTGATACTGATATCAAACTCCTGTAAAAAAAAGTCTATTAACTCTAATAATTTAATTCTACTACATTATAAATATAGACATTTAGAGTGCTCTCTTACATTAAAAAAAAAAGGAACCAACCCACCTCAGTACTTGGAACTTTTAAAGTCCACAGACAGTCATGTAGGGAATACCTACTATATCTAGGGAATAGGTATAGTAAGAATGTAAGGTAATGTAGGAAATAAGATATTGGAGAATGCTGGCTGTTTAGTCAAGGCATTTAGCTAGAACTTGCCAGGTTTGAGTTAATTTGCTCAATTCTACTGTGAAAAAATTACCATTTTTCATATTCCCCATGCAAGATGGATACTTTAATCTCCTGGGAGAAAATAAGTGAGAATTTGAACAGATTGTTTTGTGGAGCCTGCATTGTAATCCACCCACCTTCTTTTTATAGGATGAGGTTAATTTTCTGCCATTTATTTTCCTCACCTTTCCTCTTAGCTTTATTTTATGGCAAAAGCCTATTAGAACTGTCAAATTTGTTATTTCAACAGATTTTAGCCCTGAATTGTGTATAAACGATGCATAATTTTTATGTAACTTCCTGCTAGGATGTTCTCCTCCTCCTTCTACCCACATGCACACTGAATTGCAGTTTTGGTCTGTATTTAATGAAAGGACATTCTTCTGCTCTGCAGTTGCTCTTAGTTGTTGTATTTAGTGGTGTGATATGGTAGCTTTCTCTATGTCCATTAAATATGAGTGAGCATCAATAAACTATCCAAGAGAAAGGAGTTTTAAGGAAGTATTTGAATGAGGAGAGGGTGACTGCACAAAAAAAAAGAAAATCCAGAAGGGAAGTTCTCTCAGTTTATACTCAGGTAAAAAAAGGAAGAGGTCGTTTGGGCAAGAAGGCCTGTAAACATCCTGTCACATGGGTAGATGATGTGTTGAAATTGTAAATTCCACATGGCATTTGGAGTGTTCTGTGAGTGTGCATATATTGGTGTAAGGAAGCTCATCCTCTGTTCCCTCGGCTGCTCTCCAGGGATTCACAGTGTGAAGTCATAGCCACGCTCACCAGCCACAAGATTGTGTGGGGAAAAAAACAACCTGCAACAAGTATTTGCTAGAAAGTCCCATTTGAGCAAAGCATTTTAACTGACTCCTGAGGCAGTTGCAAACATTTGTGGAGAATTAACAAACAGAAAAGGCCTTCTTTTCTCCCCAGCCAGGAAAAGAGCACAGTTTTGTGCTTTAAGTGACCAGTCACGCATCGCGAATAACGAATAGTGATTGTTCCTATCGGTCAGTTAAAAATTGTGTCACAGGGTCAAATATGTTTGCATACACTGCTCAAGGACTTGTGGCTAACAAAGTAATTAATAACACCCATGACCTATTTGCAGACACCTGGTGAACAGATTTAAGGGCTCTATCCGTTGGCTGTATTTCCTAAGGAGCAATTCTACCAGCCCTAGCTAAAAATGTGTAAAATCTAGACTAGAACAAAAAGCAGTTTTGTCATGTAATAGTAATGTCCATCCTCAACACCTGCTGTGATATATCCTTTATTGATAGGAATACTGCAGATGATGGATTCTAGTTTTGTGAGCCCACTCAGTCTGAAACAGGAGACCCCCAGGCCTCTAGAACCTTGAAATACCTGTATTATTTTAAAATCAGCTTTTGAGTATGAGATACTGTCACAATAATGATATTCTTTGATTAATAAGATGCAGTAATGATTCAGACTAGCACTGTTCAGAGGCAGGCAAAGAGCTAATTTGCTTTTCCAGGAGTTTGTACTTACTGTAAGGATCAAGTTTGTGGTTGCCAGGCAGAAAAGGAAGCCCTGATGAGTGAAATGATGAGCAGGATTGGTCCCAGAGACTCAGCTTCAGCCTTAAAACTTTCCTTATTCCAGTCATTACTCCAAACAGAAATATCTTCCCAAATGAATGTGAGGAGAAGGAGGGAGTGGAGGCCAGTGTTGGAAGCATGCAAAACTCAGAACCACAAGATTTTAAATTCCATTGTATATTTAGTGCAGTTATTGTTTTTCTGGGGCTGATGTGCTGCTCTAAAGAACAAGTGAAAACTGCATCAATCTCTGCGTCATTGCATTTCACACAGATTTTACTTTAATACTTTATTATATTTTGTACCTCCAAAAGAAAAACAAAAACCAGTTTTGAGGAAGGAGCAAAGGGAGCGTTTTGGTTAGAAAACAGCATGTAAACTTTATGACATCTAGTTTGTACAATCTTTAGTGTCTCTTTTGCTTTTTGTTCTGTAATTGATTACTAGCACCCCCTTTAACCCACCTTAAAGGGCAAGCAGGAAATTCGTGTTTTCGGTCATCAGCCCATCCCTCTGAAAACGTTCAATATTAAACCAGTTTGCAAGGAGCAAAGGCAGAAGAAACAAGAGGCCCAGTTAGACCATGGCAAGGTTAGGAGATGCATGTCTGGTGCCTGCAGCAAATATCGTCTCTTGTTCCTGTACAATTTTTGCATGGGGAGACCAAGTTAATTGGGGTATGGCTCTGCTCTTTCCTTTATGTGTGACCTTTTATTCTCTCTGTGGCCCTGTAGTTCATGCAGTGTCATAAAGCTGTGGGAAAGTCTTGCAGCTGGTGTTATCAGCTGTTGGAAATTAACTTAAAAATTGAAATATTTGTGTTTCCTTTTGCCTGAAGGTGTCTGTGAGTCTTTAAATTGCTAAGAAGGTGCAATTATTGTGGCTGTGATTTTGCTGAGCATTGCTTGTGCATCCTTTCCCCTTCTCTCTCTCCCCTTCTTTCCCCCACTGCTTTTTAGTGCAAGCTGTGGGCTGGCAATCAGGTGTGCTGCAGGAGGGGGGTTACTTTAGGAGGGGGGTTACATGGCATAATTCCCACGAATGTAGGAGGAGGATGAAAAAGATAAAGAAATTTTGTTTTTCTGAGCTAGAGGATTCTCTGCATGACTTCCCCACTGATGGGATCATGTGCTTTCAGGCTGAGATTTTATTAACAATTCAAATGGAAATTGAGGGCACAGGAGGAGCAGATTCTCACATAAACTTGATCTGTCCATGAATGCAGTTCTCTGTTTGCCCTGACCCTGCATGGCTTAAGACACTGCCTGTGAGGCCTGAGTGCCAGACACAAAGACCGAAATGAAAAGCAAGCACATTCCAGTAGTCTGCACAAAGGCAATGGAGCAGTTTCTAGCCGTCTCCCCGGGGAGAGATCTTATCTCCTTGCAGCTAAAACCCTTTAGAGTGTTTATTTGTACTCTAGCACCCGAGGTTTATGAATTGATATGGATGCTGATCAAACTGTAAGTTTCCTCGGTGGGTCTTTTTGGGAGACACAGAGGTGTTCCACGCGTATTTTCTTTCCCGAATACCTATCGATATTTATCAAAAGGTTGCTTTGCTTTCCTGGAGAGCGGGTGCAGGCAAGTGCTGAGGGAAGAGGGAGTCCAGAAAGTACGTTCATTGACAAAAGTCATCCCCAGCCTTAGGAGAGTTTTGCAGAACTTTGTCTTGAGGGCACATCACCTGTGTTTGGCGTTCAGAGCAGCGCAGAGGGTCAGTGGCGCCTGGTGCTTGTGCGCGGCAGCGCTCGGGAGGCTGCCCTGAGTAGCTGTACCGATGAAATGTTGTGTGCAGCTGCGTGACCTTGTGCTACCAAGGCAGAGGGGGGACGCGAGGCGAGGCTGCTGTGGCCACATCTGCAGGGCCATCTCTTTCCGCCAATGGCAGGCGGTGCGCGATGCTGCCTGCCGGGAATTGTGCTGGGCAGCAGAGCCGGGGGGTGGATGACGGGGCTTTGGCTGGGGGTTTTGTCATTTCTTTTTGAGGCTGGAGGTGGGAAAGGCTAGGAACATATCCCAGTGCAAGAATATAATTCATACTCCCTGCCACCGCTTGATGTTAATATTGTGTCAGTACATTGTTAATAGTGCCAGCAAATACTGGAGATTCCTTAATCAAACTATTAAACATCGATGTTTCCAGCTCTCCTAAATGGGCTTCCTTTTGTGATAACTCCCTAAAACAGTAGGAAAACTGTAAAAACCCAAATGTTTTGACTGTGTTAATTCCAAAGAGTCACAATATTAATTGTCCTAGTTTTCCTTATTTTCAGCCACAAAAGACAAGGAAAATAGCCCCAAAGCAAAAGCTAGCAACTTTTAGATAGGAAATCATAGCCATAAGTTTTTCCATTTTTCTTACGGTGTTTAAAAGTTTCAAACATTTTGATACTCCTGAAAGTATTTAAATTAGTGGGAAGAGATTAGCAAGAGATATTGATTCAAATAGTTTTGGTCCCTTAATTTTATGGGTTTATATTATCCAAAATTAATGGTCGTACTTAGGCAAATTGTCAGTAATTGGTGACAAAATTGCTTTATTGCTTTTCTTTCATTTGATGCTAATTAATGGCTCTACATTATTAAGTTCAAGCCTCTTCTGTATTTCTCCTTCTCCATAAATATTCTCAGTGGTAATGTGTCGGGCTAAACTTTTTTCTTCAGTGTATGCAATAATTGCCTAATAGAATCTGATAACAAACAGATTTCTGGCATGATTTATAGAAATGTGATAACAAACAGATTTCTGGCATGATTTTTCCTGAAAGAATATAAATATTATTTGCTCAAGAGCTTGAAGTCATTTTGATATGAAAGAAACACTAATAACATAATGTGTTAATTGATTCATGTGGTAAAACAATAGTTTTTCATATCAAAGTACTTCCTAGTAACTCACCCAGCAGTTCATAAAATCTGGACTTTGCTTTGTTTTACCAGTTAAAACCCCCTTACCTCTCTCCTGCTATTTTAGAGTGTGTTCGACAAAAATGGTTCTTTTTCAGTGGACTAGAATAACACCACAGACTTTTTCATCATATTTTCCACCTGTTAATGTAACTGGTATTTGGTACAGAGCAGTATTTATCCATGTTTTTTCAAACTAAATTATTTTAATGATACATAAATATTTTAAAGTCTAGAACAGATGCAGTAAATAAAAGCCACTCTAGTTTTTTATACAAGAACTGTGGAAAAACCAGATCATGTGTGTATATTATTTGTTTGTTTTTTAAGAATTTAAAAAAAAAGTAATGAATATATGTCACAATATGTGATATTTTTAACGTCATATACTAAAGTAGAATAGTGAAGCTAAATATCAAAATGACGATTAAAGGGGACTTCTAGTAGCCTTGGAAGAACAAATTAGTAAAAATTATTAAAAGCCAAAAAGTTTTCAAAATATAGGAGGAAATAGTCTCTAAGCTTTTATAGTTTCACAAATTATATGTATTTCTCTGCTGTCTGATCTTGTATTGCTAAACTGAGAGAATGGTATCTTTCACTGGTAGAGGACTGCACCAAAGATAAAATATTGTCTCTGTGATTGTTGACAAAGTTCTACTTATCTTTAATCTCAGGTGTACTCAGAAAATTTTTGAAACTGTGATTTACTAATTCTTGAAGTGGTTTTTTTTAATCTTTTCTCATGCGTAATGCTTATTTTTTTTTCTATTTATATAGTAATGAATAGTTATTAATATTTTTAATACTTCTGTCATGGTGGTATTATTTAAATAAATCTTTAGAATCACTGAATTCTATAAACAAGTTGTTACCTCTTTTTGACATGATTTTTTTAAATGTATTCCCCCCCAAAAGAAGTTTTGAGAAAAAGGAGAGAGAAAATTTACATTTAGTTTTGCTTGAACGTGAAGAAGATGGTATTGCTGGGCTTCAAACTTGTGTGTTTGTGTGCTCTGACTTTGACCTCTGCAGGGAAATAGATACTCCCTTGCTGTGCCTACACAGAGACTTTATGTCCTGAACTGAGGTATTTTGAGTTTTGTCACAGATAATAAGTTAACCTCAGGTAAACAGTACGACTTCTCCTCACAAGTAAACAAAAGGAAAAGGAAAATAACTAGAATCACTAGAATTAGGCAGAACAGTGGCATTCTGTGGTATGAAAATGTGAGTTTCATCTTGCCAGAGAATCTGCCCACAGCATTCACTTGTCAATGCCTGAAGTAATGTGGTCTTAGGCTGCCATTTGAGCAGCCATTTGTGCTGCTTTGCTGAACTAGCCACACTGAAAACCAACAAAAAGGAAGGGATTGTTCTTTGAGGAGGGGGATAGTCTTCATGACAAAGATGACCTTTGAATTATAGCTGAATGCACTTATGTAGGTTACTAGAAAGCAAAATGACACTTCTGTAAATTGATGTTGGTGATGGATTAAATTTATGTTTGTTTATGTGTTGTGATGAAATACAGAGTCAGTTGATGAAACATTTTATTGTAAACCACTGAGAAATTTACCATGTGGATGGAACTGATTGAGGAGAAGGCTCTGTCTTCATACGGAAACCTGTGAAATTTGCAAATGTTCTTGGAAATCCCAAATCTTCTAAATGTGACTTAAAAATGAAGTAAATTAGAATTTCCTTAGAATTGCCTTCCATTTCTTTTTGCATCCTTGGGAGCTATCTTGAGTAATTCATATTGCACTTGTCATAAATAGTGTCTAGTTTGTACTTGGTGTGTTTCTTCAGCTTTTGTCTATGGTTCTTGTCCACTGATACAAGCAAGGGAAGAAGAGGAAAAAAGGGAAGAAGAGGAAAAGAGGCCTATTGCCCTCAGCCTCCAGTTTGCAGTGCCCTTTTTGTACACGGAAATTTTACCAGGGTAAAATATGTGCTGTCAGTTCTGTTTGCTCTTCACAGCAACGCAAGTGCTCCAGAGGGGTAACCACATCATCCTGCTTCAGTTACCCAAATTGAGTACTTAATCTGGGCTTTTTCCAAGAGAGTCTGGGCACCCTTCTTTTGACTTTCCATTTTAGAGTAGCCATTTTTTTCTCACTGATTGTGTAGGCACCCTGAAGTCGTCGTGTTGGTAGTTCCATGAAACTGTGGCATTAGGACTTTCCAGCTTACTTCCCTTCAGTGAATGTTGCCAGCCTTTCTGGCAAATTCTATGATTTTGATGTCTAATATTTAATATTGGCCATATCCTAATAAGGCATTATCTGCTCTATGTGTAAGATATTTCATCACTGATTTCTGTGATTGGAAGTTTTCAATGATACCTTAGTTATTTTTGGCTTTTCAGCAGTAATTTTTAGGGAAAATATATTAATCTTAACAAGTCCTAGTTGGTCTGGGTGAGTGTAACCTCAGGGAACAATCATCAAATCAAAAAATCTCTTTTATTTTGATTTTTCCATTGATAATTTAGGTTTAGATACTGTTCTGAAAGATGAGAAATATATATAGACTTTTTTTCAGTATACTTTTAATAATACCATCTATTTAGTGACCGCTAATGTAATTTTTCTGTAAATTTGGTATATTATTCAAAATTAGTTCATTTTGGGTCTGCTGTGTGAATATACTTTCTTAAAAAAAAAAAAAAAAAGAAAAAAAATAGCTGAAACTAAAGTTGTTATGTGCTTAAATTTGTTAAATAGGGATGACTTGAGGAATCTTTCTACTTTGATAAATCATGACTGTCTCAGTCTCCTACCTCCAACCAAGTCATATTTGATTTTTTATACATGAAGAAAAGATAGGAAAAAAAAAAAAGACTAAGCGTGGACATAATAATGAAGAAACAATGCAACATAGTCAACCAGGCATGAAGAATTATGTATTAAAGCTAAGAGGCCAAGTGTCTCATCAGCTGGATTTTAATTATGCCTGGCAGAAGTGCTTGTACTTGTACAGCAATTGTTTTAATATCTAATTGTGTTTCAAGTTGAAATATGACAGTCTGTCTTGAAACATGAAGAGAACATTTCCTGTGATGCAATGTCTGAGCATTTCTTTACGTACTAAACTGAGACAAGAAAACTGGTGATATTTGTGTTTTCAGATTCCAGGAGATTTCTAATTACGCATAACTAAAGCTGTATCCTGTGTAGTTTTACTATTGTCAACTCTTTCCTCTTCCTGTCTTTATCAGTCATCTTTTTTACTATATTCATTTGATGCAGATTGTTCCTTTTTTTTGTTGTGGGTCTTTTCTTAATACTGTTAGCTGCTTCATTGGCTAGTTAGCAGAGTACCTAGTTTTGCTTGGGGAGTTTAGCTACAAAAGCAATGTAGACTTAAAATACAAATGTGACTCCAAAGCTGACATCTGAATTATGCTCCTGATAATCTAGCATTACCCTTACAAGGTCAGGAGTAAAAGATCATTATAATTGAAGGTTAGGAAAAAAAGAGGAGTTTGAAAAAAGCTTAAATTTTTACTTAGCACGCATACTGAAATGGATGCAATACTCAAAGTATAGCCTGGTTTTGAAATGGGCTTTTTTCATTTTATTTCTCATGATCGATTGGTATGTGAAGCTGGAGCTTTTCAGGAAAAGTCTGGGATTATGAGTCGTCAGCCTCCGCTTTTAGCACAGCAACGAGGTTATCAATAATGCATTGGAGATCTCAGAATCCTTGAACATAGGGAAATCACAGCTGGTGCGGGCTTATTGTTGAAATTGCAGATTTGCGCCAAGAGGTCACGACAACTGCATGTCAGACGGTCACACACGCACACAGACATGTCTTGAGGGAATGAGGGGAATAATATCTGTAGAATTGCCAGTGCCCATGTTATTTAGAAACTCTTCATATGTTTCTATAGTTCAGCTTTAAAAGCAGCATATTTAATGCTGCTTGCAGCGGCCTTTTGACATTTTGGCCTTTCCCAGTATTGTAAGTTTTATTGTTTTCCTGACAAGTTTATTCATATACTAACAGCTTGCTTGGCAGCAACGTTCAGACTCAATACTTAGGCTTTCTGGTCACGGTGATGGCTGGCAGTAATAGAGAGGGAGAATAAGTGAGTGTGGAAATGCAAAGCTGTCTCTTGTTACATTTTATCGATCTCATTCTGGTGTCATTCAATTAAGACAGAAATGTGATGGATAGTGTCTGCATAGATCCCTACTTTGCTTTCCAGCCACTCTATATAAAGCTTTTTGGGGGGAGGGAGGAGGAAAGAGACTGTGAGGGGAGGAGGGGGTAGCAAATCAAAGATACAGTGTGATTTGAATTACAGATCAAACTTATCTTTTAAAAAAATCATTATTCTAAAGCTATGCTGAAAAGCAATATTAGCAGAGCTAGCATTCTCTGTTGTCTTGCTAATAAGTGTCTATAAATGTCCAGCACATCGTTCGTTGCAGTTGAAGTAATGTTGGGGGTTTTCTTTTTTGTCCAGATCTTGTCTGTGGTTTATGAATAAACACTTGATTCTTCTGAATTTAATACACAGATAGAAATGAAAGGACTTCCTTGCCTAAGAGAGTTGCCTGCATGCTGTAGGGCAGTAATTCCAGATAAACATCTGAAGATAAGAGTTCCTCATTTCAGCCCATTGTTTACTTTAAATATGGTGAAAAAAAATCGTTGAGAAGCTCTGTCAGTGTAGCACAAAAACATAGAAATTAGCTCCATGGGCTTAAGCAGACCTACATCAATTAACAGCCAAGCCTCTTGCTCCGTCTTCACACAGTGGTAACTTCAGAACTAATAAATTACTTTCAATCTAACCCCCAGTTTTCTGCCTAAAATGTGAATGAGACAATCCTAGAATGCATGGGTGATTTCCAGAAATGTTTTTTGTCATCAGACTTGGGGCAGGCTCCTTAGATGTTCTTTAGAATGTTCAGGCTCCTTAGTTCCCTGTAAGGAAGGCCTCGATAAATCTCATCTCCTGGTTTTCCTTCCCATCTTCTCTGTTTGGAGGTAGGAGGGCTGTCTGTCCAGTTCTCCTCTGTTCCCCTGGAACTTGGAGGGGAAGAGAGACTCAAAAACCTATGTCCAGGGTAGGTTTGGGATTCTCTGCCGAAATTAGGTTACCTGGGCAAAAGCCAGTTCACCAGAACCAAAGTACTTCATAGATGTATATTGGCCATTCCAACTCTCACAAACAGGAAAGACCAACCAACCAGAACACAAGAGCAAACCAAGCTGTGCCACATGCAGTATGTAGGGTTGGTATTCCTGGCTTTCCAGCCATTGTGGCTGCTGACAATGTTCCACCATTCACAGCCTGGCTGTCTCCCAAAGTCCCTTTTCCTGACCTGGGGAGCAAAGGAGCCCTAGGAGCCACATTTTAACTAAGAGCCTTGGGACTTTGATGTTCTGGACTGTATTTTCCTTGCAACTGCCATTATTGAATCCATAGTTACCAATGTGGAAGGCATTAATTACTAACTTAGAAATAATTATGTTTTAAGGTTTTGAAGTTTTAAGGTATTTAACATTTAAGCCACATTTTACATGTGACAAGGCTGAGATTCTAGAAATGAAAGCACACTTCTGTTACTCATTCAGATAAGTATTCTGAGTGCTTGTTTGTGATTGCTGTGTTCCTCAGGTTAACAGTAGTTACTTGGTCCTCTGTAGAACCTACAACAGAGTTATGGGCATCATTTCTGGATTCATGGGCTTGAAGACCAAACATCAACTGGGGTTTGAGTTTTCAGAACTACAGAATTTCAGATGAGAGGTCAGGGCTGAGATAAACCAAGGTTTCTCAGAATAATTTGATTTTGTGCTATTAATTAGATGCTTCTGCTAAATCGATCAGCAACAGTTGTACTGCCATGAGTATAAACTGTCTTCCCTTTGTGCAGGAGTTCTACCAGGGACCTATAATTTGTCTTCTGAGGACTCCTGGAAAGGAATCATATGAGCAAAGTATGGCCTCCCAGGCATGAGGATGTCAGAAGGGCCTCAGGCCCTTCCAGTCATTGCTGGTTTCTTACCTGAAAGCAAAGATAGGTACACTCAGGACTCCAAATAATTGTTGGACCTGCTCTTTGAGGGCTGGTCTAGAGTGGGGATGCTGCTTAGGTGAATCATGGATATTTGATTCCCACTGCAGTTCTTGAAGTCTGGGAGATACTGAGTACATACAGCTTGAATACTTGCTCCATCGCCAGTATCTTTTGAAATCACTTTTAATAAAAGACAGAGAGGTAGTCTCGTTATGCTTCTATTGCTCCCCTCAAAGTAACATTGTTTATTAAACTTAAATCATGGTATAACCTTGTAGCAAAGACAGCACTGTTTGTGCGACATCCCCTCTTTGTTGAGGAGACTTTCAGTGCTGGACCATTTGATAAATCATGCATTTGCCACTCAGGTATGAAATCAGAAATATTCATATGCATTTAAAGCAAATAGTGTTGCTTAGATTTTACAGGCAATCTCACAGCCAGTGCTGTTGATATAACTTCTTAACACAAAGCGGTTAAAGCGATTTCCTCATTTAACATCCTGACTCAGCACAGGTTTCTGTTTCTCTCTGCACTCCAAACAGAGAGTTTGCTTTGCTCCTTCCTGGCTTTACAGGCTCACATAATGTAACGTATAAAATAGTCTTGCATTTTTAATTAGTGTTCATTTCACTGCAGGAAGGAAAATATTTGTAGTATTAAAAAAAAAGAAGAAAATTTTTTTTAAAATAAAGTGACTTTGTGGGAGGAGACTAAGGGGCCTTGCAGTAGCAATCTAAAAAATTTGTGACCAGTGTAAAGTCTGACCATGATTTTTAAAATTGGACCATCTGGATTTTTTTCAATGGTTCATTGAACTATATCAGGTTCTAACAGCCATACATAAAATCACATTAGGAAAGACAACCAGTCTCTAAAATAAGCGCTATTAATAAGGTCTACAAGGCAACTTTCAATATAATTTCTCCACCACAAACTTCTCTTTTCCCTGACCTGAAGAAAGTTCACTGAGGTGTACTTTTGGATAAATTCAATGCACTGACAGCTGTCTCTGGAGCTGAAACTGAACAAGCATTAAGTTTATAAAACTTGAGTTAGATGGTTTCGTGTCAGTGTCACACTTTTTGTAGATATCTGCATTTCATAGTTCCAGAAGTAGTACCCCAAGAACTACTTGTTTTGTACAGTATTTTGATCTCAGAAGGGAACAGCTATAATAACACAAAACAAACTTGTTTTAAGACATACACTTGAATTTCCAGTTTTGTTTCTAGACTTCAGAAATTCACAGATGATTGATGAGAGGAGGGAGGGAGGTTTCCTAAGCATAAGCATGAAAGTGGTTATGGCCTATTGTACTTTTTTTAGAATTGAAATATTTCAATAGCTTGAAAATGAGCCAGAAAGACTGTATATTATGAACAGGGGGAAAAAAAAAAGGACAAAAATAAATAAAGAGCAGCTGTAGTTCTGTTAGCAGTGCAACAGAGTTAAAAGAGACCTGAAAAATTATAGCTGACATTATGTATACAAATCTAGGAGAAAAGAACCCTAAAGTCTATCAAATCTTGTCATATTCTCTTCTGCTCTGATCTTCAGAGTTCAGTGTTTAACATATGAGCAACAATTTTTTCTCTTTTTCAGGTGCTTATAAAGAATTAGTATTAAATATATGAGACACAAGGCAGAGCTTTAAAAAGCTTGCTTGGAAACAGAAAAAAGTAAGTCACTCAATATCTGAGTCAGATACGTTTTTGACTATTATCATCTGTAGCAAGAATTTACAAGTAGTTATCTACAACATGAGCGTAGAAAATATAAGTATTAGGAAAAACTACTTTTTGTTTTGGAATTATTTTTGGGAGTCTCAGATTCCTGGGTTCTACTCCTTCATGATATTTAACTCTTAGCGGAGCAGACAATCACATTTTTCCCACGTGGAATTCACCTTTATCACTTCAATATACAGAGAATGTTCAAGTATTGTTACATTATTTGGTAATTAGAACACTTTAAGTGAGAAAAAGAGAGAAGTATTCAGAGTGTGCTTGAATTTGGAACGTGTGGCTCCAGAGTATGATAAATATTCATTCAATCTCTGTGTGAAGGTTGAATAAATAAACACCATTTTTCTTTACTGCACTTTATCCAATAAACTAAAGATAGTAGAACAGCCTTGTTTGGCCTTGCCTTTTGATTTTTCAGTATTAAGTAGTCTTGTCCATTAATCAGAAACTGAACAGTCTTTCACAGATAGTGTTCCAACTGAAGAGGAATCAATGATGTTTATGCTTCTATTCCACCTAAAGTTCAGTATTTAACATGTATAGTAATTCTGATTGTCAGAAAATGTCAGATGGTAGACATAAAAAAACCATGTGCTAGAGAAGAGTAAAGTGAGTTTAATCTGGAAAAGTATCTATGAATAAAGGTGGAATGCTTTATGAATTTAGTCCTAATAATGATTAGATGTGGTAATGGTGATTACCAAGATTTTGGAAGTAAATTCAGGAATACAGTCATGTTAACTTGCTTTAAGGAAGACAAAAAAATCTCTCATCATCAGTTTTTGGGTTGGAACAATTGGCAAAACTCTTCCTACTGATTTTTTACGTGGAATTCTAAAAATCAGTTTTCATAATTCTGGGTAATTGGAAATAGAGAAGTAGTGGAGCAAGTCATGTTAGCAATCATTGCATCATCATAGAATCAGAATGATTTGGGTTGGAAGGGACCTTAAAGATTATCTCATTCCAATCCCCCTGCCATGGGCAAGGACACCTTCCACTATCCCAGGTTGCTCAGAGTCACATCCAACCTGACCTTGAACATTTCCAGGGATGGGGCAGCGACAGCTTCTCTGGACAGCCTGTGCCAGAGCCTCACCACCCTCACAATAAAGAATTTCTTCCTAATATCTAATCCAAATCTCTCTATTTTTAACTTAAAACTATTCTCCCTCTTCTACTACTATGTGCCCTTGTAAAAAGTCCCTCTCTCCAGCCTTTTGCAGGCTCCCTTCGGGTACTGTAAGGGGTTCTAATGTCTTCCTGGAACCTTCTTTTCTCCGGGCTGAACAATCCCATTTCTCTCAGCCTTTCCTCATAGCAGAGCTGCTCCATCCCTCTGATCACCTTGCTGGCCTCCTATGGCCTGGCTCCAACAGGTCCCTGTCCTTCCTGTGCTGGGACCCCAGAGCTGGATGCAGCACTGCAGGTGGGGTCTCAGCAGAGGGGGCAGAGGGGCAGAATCCCCTCCCTGCCCTGCTGCCCACAGGGCTTTGGATGCAGCCCAGCACACGGGGGGTTCCTGGGCTCCCAGAGCGCATGTGGCCAGGGCGCGTTGAGCTTATGTGGACATTAGTAGTGATTATGGAAAATATAGCTGTGATCTATGTACCCATTCCATATCTTTATATTCTAGTAGGAATGTTGCCTCTTTATTTTGGTTTTCATAGAACACCTCTAATTCTCAATGGTCAGTGTGTGTTTCTACACTGTGCTTCAAGTGTTGGCAAACAACGGGAAGTGAAAGTCTGTGTGGCCTTTGTCCTGAAAAATGGTAGTTTCCAACACTGTGGAAAGGGACCCGGGGGTCCTGGTCCATGGCCAGTTGAACATGAGTCAGCAGTGCCCTGGCAGCCAGGAGGGACATCCATGTCCTGGGGGGCATCAGGCAGAGCATCATGAGCCGGGCAAGGGAGGGCATTGTCTCACTCTGCTCTACACTGGGGCAGCCTCACCTCAAGTGCTGGGGGCAGTTTTAGGTGCCACAATATAAGAAAGACCTTAAGATATTAGAGAATGTCCAAAGGAGGGTCATGAGGATGGTGAAGGGTCGGGAGGGGAAGCTGTATGAGGAGTGGCTGAGGGCACTTGGTCTGTTCAGCCTGGAGAAGACAGAGGGGAGACCTCATTGTGGTCTTCAACATGAGGGGGAGAGGCAGACCCAGATCTCTTCCCTGTGGTGAGCAGAGATAGGATCTGAGAGAACAACCTGAAGCTGAGTTAGGCTGGAGAAAGGTTCTTCACCAAGAGGGTGGTGGAACTGGAACAGACTCCCAAGGAAGTGGTCACAGCACCAAGCTTGACAGAGTTTGGACAATGCTCTCAGGGTGTTGGACAACACTCTCAGGCACATGGTGGGACTCTTGAGGTGTCCTGTGCAGGGCCAGGAGTTGGACTCGATGATCCTGATGGATCCCTTCCAACTCAGCATATTCTATGATCCTGTGATTTTTCCACAAACATGGTACTATGGTGCTATTTTCACTAAAAGTGGTGTCCACTCTGAAAACTATAATAAAGATCTCCCATTTAAAAGGCAGGATAGACTTTTTTAGGTTCTCCGTTTTTCTTGGCAGCTGTCTTCTAGCACTAGGGATTCCAAAATCTGAATCATATCTTTCCAACAAATGTCAGATGCTGACAGTAAATTTGAAAACAAGAAAAGTTATTTACCTTTATAGGTAAATAAAGTCTAGTTTCTACTACAGTGGGTGAGAGTTTTCCTGTGAGGGTCCATCTTCTTGACTGAAAGGAAAAACTTTGAAGGATACATGCCCAGAATATGCATAATTATGTGTACTTCTGCTTATGTAATATGGGAACTCTTGAAACTCTTTGTAGTTTAGGGTCTCTTCTCCCAGGCAAGGACAAGAGAACACAGCCTCAAGCTGCACCAGGGGAGGTTCAGGTTGGACATCAGGAAGAATTTCTTCACGGAAAGAGTTGTTAAACACAAGAATGGACTGCCCCGGTTGGTGGAGTCACCATCCCTGGAGATGTTCAAGAAATAACTGGCTGTGGCTCTTAGGTCCATGGTCTGGTTGGCAAGGTGGTTATTGGTCAAAAGTTGGACTCTATGATGTTGGAGGTCTTCTCTAGACTAAATGATTCTGTGATTCAGCACAGCTTAGGATGGTTTCTCATGATCAGTATTCCATATGCTTCCCAGAAAGAATTTTTGGATTTCAGTTTTGTAAGGCAGTCCTTTAAGCATTGTTTTTAAATGGAGTTAGTGGTCAGCTGACTAGTGATTGCATATATTAAAATCACTTGTAGAGGGACCACAAATAAAAAACAAAATTAAAAAGTAGAGCACAGTAAATATTTAAACCTTTCTCTGACCAGCATCACCTTGTTTGTTCTTGAAGGAGACAAACAGATGAAGTCTTATTTGTCCTTCTGGAGAAAGACCAAATATTTTTGTAATTTTCCACCAAAGAAGAGAACTTATAATTGACTTTTTCTGAATTCAGAGCAGTCTTTACAGAACATTATGTGATGTTCTTGTATGAGCCCTCCTTGGTTCTTGGTACTTAATCTTTCTTGAGCTGCTACATTCTCTTACACTTTGTAATGTCAGTCCCTGAGGAACGTGGGGTAACTTTGTGAGTAGAAGAATAATATTACAATTCTCTGAAGGGGTGTCCAAAATTATCAGGAAGTTTTGCTCATGTCTTTTATGATTGCTTGATTCACAGAAAAGCAGATACTTAAAAGTGTGGGCAACCTTAATGGCTGTTGCTCAAGAGGATTGCATTTCATTTTCCCAACAGCACTGCTGTCTCCTAGATAATTTCATGACTTCATAAGGGACACAGGAGCAGAAGGTCACCTGAACCTCAGCAAGTCCTGACGAAAGGAGTCTTTTTGCAGGAATTTGGGGATAAGTGCTGGAAGGAAAATACAGCTGTTTCCTAGCTGTTGTCAAGAATGAGATCCTTAGTCAGAAGCTTCTCTGAGGAGATCAGAGAGGGATTTTTTTCTGTTTAATTTCATTTTCTGCTACTCTGGCTTGGGTTCTGTCGCTGTGCTATCTGGCCTGCTTGTAAAGTGGTGTGAAGCTTCTGCAGTTGTAAAGTGTTTGGGCATGCTCTTTTTCATTGGTCTGCTTTCCTGAAATTCAGACTATGTTTTGAAGATTTTATTTCTAGAATAATGTCATCTTGCTAAAATGAAATAAATTATTCTTTCTAGTTTCATAATTGCAGAGGGAAAAAAAAAAAATCAGTGACCTTTTACTTTTTCTGCTTTTCTGTTTGGCTATACTACAAGCAAAATCCAAAGAATCCAAGATCATCTTCTGAGAATTAAAAAGAAAAAGAGATTCCGTTTTTAATATTCATAATTGGAACACTTTCCTTGAAATTGCTGAGAATAGAGATTTAAGTTGCTTTTAAGACTAAGATACTGTCAAACTGCTAAGATAGGTAGGCTGGTAGGATACTGTTGTAGACTCATAGGCGTCTTTAGGTTGGAAAAGACCTTTAGGACTTTTGAGTCCAACCATTAACCCAGCACTGCCAGGGCCGCCACTTTACCATGTCCCTCAGTGCCACATCTACACATCTAAATACATCCAGAAATGGTGGCTCCAGCACTTCTCTGGGCAGCCTGTTCCAACACTTGATAACCGTTTTTGTGAATAAATTTTTCCTAATATCTAATCTAGACATTCCCTAGTGTAATTAGAGGCCATTTCCCTGTATCTTGTTGCTTGTTACGTGGGAGAAGACCCTAACCCCCACCTGGCTACACCCTCCTTTCAGGGAGCTGTAGAGCGTGGTAAGGTCTCCTCTGAGCCTCCTTTTCTCAAGGATGATCCCCCAGTTCCTCACCTGCTTCTCACCAGATTTGTGCTCCAGACCCTTCCACAGCTCTGTTCCCTTCTCTGGACATGCTCCAGGCCCTCAACATCCTTCTTGCAGTGAGGAGCCCAAAACGGAATACGGGATTCAAGGTGTGGCCTCACCAGTGCTGAGTACAGGGAGCTGATTGCAGATACAAGCCAGGTGCCCTTACTTCTTGACCACCTGGGCTCATGTTCAGCTGCTGTTGATCAGCACTCCCCAGGTCCTTTTCTACCAAGACTCTTTCCATCCACTTTTCCCCAATCCTGTTGAAGCTCATGCAGTTGTCCTCAGCCCATAGATGCAGCCTTTCCAGATCCCTCTGTAGGGCCTTCCTGCCTTTCAGCAGATAAGCACTCCTGCCCAGCTTGGCGTCCCCTGCAAACTGACTGAGGGTGTGCTTGATCCTCTCATCCAGATCATCGATAAAGATATTAAACATCAACAGCCTTTCCTTCATCTGCTATGTTGGTCAAGCAGGACCTGCCTTTCATAAACCCTTATTGGCTGGACCTGATCCCCAGGCTGTCCTGCCCCTGACACATCATGGCACTCACTACTGAGAACCTTACATTTTAGTCCTGTACTGGATACATTTCTTCTATCTCTAAATGTATCTAAATATGTCTAAGGAAATGTGGAAAACAAACTGAAGTACAAAGGACATTGCCTTTTCAGAGGAATGAAAATGTGGAGCCAAACTTTGTCCTTCCTTGACTTACATGTTGGTCAGACTATATACGTTAGGTTTCTTTCCAATATCTTGGAGTGGTGGACAGATGGATGGATGGATAGATTGGTGTGCCTGTGGATACAAATATATGTTTATAGGATCATAGTCAACATTTCTCGTCATTATTATAATGCCATTTCACATTAGTGTGTTATCTATACCTGATTCTATTTTATGCAGAGGCAAAAAATTAATATGCCCAACTCAGAAAAGTAGTCCTAAGTTTGTTTCTTTGTGCATATGGGACTATATTAATTCCCTCAAATTAAAGAAATAATTGAAGTCTGTTTAACAATAAAATTTATATTGGTCAGCTACAGGGATCACAGAGGTTCTGTTGAGCATTTCCAGATAAAGGAGAGCTTGGGTCAATTAATGTCCATTATTTTGGGTACCAAGATTCAGTCTCCTTAGACCTTTCCTCCTCTTTCTCTATATACTTTAGATGGTTATATCTAATTGATGGTTGACCTTCTTTCTTGACAAACCAGAAAATCCTGAATTAGTTATATTTAAATGCAAAACAATGGGATGAATAATCTCTTTCTTACAAAACGGGTGGTCTGTAGCAGTCAGACTTGAAAGCTGTTTATTTGACTTCTTGAGAAGAGGTGGGGGTTGAGTTCCATATAGCAATGAAATAAAATTTGTGGATATTCCCAGAAGTTTGATAGTAGCATGTAAATATAGATGCAGATATCATCAGATGCTCTAAATGACATGGATATCAGAGCTCTGGTCCCCTGGTCTGGTGAAGGCAAATTTAAATCTGAGATTTGTGAGTGTTGATCTATTTTGCTTCTTTTGTTGATTATTTCTCTTTTTTTGATTAATTTTATGTATGAAATATTGACTCACAGTATAAGTCCAAAAATTATGAATGAAAAAGGTGTGGGTAGGAGTCTTCTAGATTATCATGCTGTAATATCATTTAATATTTGTGGTCCAGGAATGTAATACCTTATCATTGAGTTTAATCACATGAGTATTAGTAATTCATTTCCTAAAAAAATAATTCCCCCCTTACATGGAGTTTTGAAATGGCTGTATATAATCAAAGAGCAGTAATGTAATCCTTAGGAAACCATATCATCCTGGAAATTAAATACTAAATGACTGAGTATTGCATGAATAAGGATATAATACTGTTTTTAACAGCCTAAGGAAATAGCAAGTGACTAGATGAGATGAGGACCATAGTTTAAAGGCCCAGGGTTCTAGGAAGTGACTTTATCTTTGTGGATTTCTGCCTGAATTCAGGGTTGGCTGAATGAATGTAGAAATATACAATCAGATGCTGCACTGCAGCTGCTCTGTTTAGGGGACTCAAGAGCAGATCTTTTCTGACTTTAAGTGGGCAATAAATTATTTTCAATAATTCCATCTCCCGTTGCTTCCATAAGTAGTAGAGGAGACATTTGCAGTTGTTTGATCAATTTTTACCTGCTTAGGTAAGCCATTGATCACTGATCTGTGCTACACGACTTTTTGTCAAATACAAAAGTAAAGTGTACTTTAACATCTTTGTGGTGGTGGTGAAGGGGATTTCTTCTACTGTGGTAGTTTTATGACTGCTATAAACTTTTTTTTTTCTTTTTTTTTTTTNTTTTGGTGTGTGTGTGAAGTTCCAGTTGCACTTGCATGCTAGTTTTGTTCTGGAGCATCTTAATAAAGTTATTGATGTTAAGGATATGATGACATAAAATTATTTCTTAGAAGGGACTTTTGGACTGTTTCTATCATGTTGGGCCATCCAAATAAAGCAGGAAGTTATAAAATGAAAATTATTTACTTTGTTCAAGGATTGATGTGCATCAGTCTTGCTGCTGTTGTCTTACCACAACAAGCTTTCCTAAAAAATGGACCATATTCTGCAACAAATGAGTTACTTGGTATGTATAAAGAGAAAGGGCTGTAATGACTTCAACATGGTTTTTAACCTGGAAGGATAACTAATGGATGTAGAATAGAATGGAGTTTTCTTTCACATTTATTTTTAAAATACTTCAGAGTGCATTAGAATAATGAGCTAGTTACTGGTAATGGAATGAGAATAAACAAGGCTGTTTTTATGGTATGGCAAATTAGACATCAATTATGTGGCCAAGCAGCACTGAAGGATGTAGCAGACTGGGAATTAAGCTGTAGTGTTAATTGATTATGAAATCATTTGATAGCCCTTGGTTTTATTGAAATGATTCTGAGAGTGCATCATAAACTCAAAATCCATTATAGGAGAGGCACCACATTCTGTGCTGAGGGTAATGTCAGTAGTGGGCCAACTTCTGACAAACTTACTTTGATTTTGCAGCTATTTTGCATAAAATAATTAGGCAATTGTGTATCTTTCTGGCTGTAACTATGAGTACAATTTGGATCTACATCCTTTAGTTTTACAACATGAATATCTTTGTTTCAGCTGTTGGTATATCTAGTTAAAATGACACATGCTCTTCATCTTTTATGTATAAATAATTTGCTTCCTTAAATTAGAGGTAAGTGTGCCAAGTACTTCTACTTGAAGAGGCAAGATGATACAGCATTAGCTGATTAACACTGTCTAGCCTCTGTGCAAGGTGAAAGCTCCCAGTTCCTTTTGAATTTAAAGAACATTGCACTTTCTGGTCTAATTTTATACCCCTTCCCAAGGTTTCTGCCCATGGGTTGCATAGGAGAGCACCAGATGGCAAGGTGGGCCACTGGCAACCTACGGTGCCTTTGGGTGTTTTAATGTCTGTTCTCAGGCCAGATTTGGTGCCTGCTTTGCCAGGCTGCCCACTCCTTTTTTTGTACTGTGTTTTGATAGGTCTTGCTTTGTCTTCTTCTCCAGTTCAACCTCCTAAAGCAGCTGCACCTTTTTCATTTCAAAGTTAGAGAGCGATTGCCATAAATTCCTAACACTTAAGTTCCGAGTGGTTTATAACCTTCTTACAGCTCGCTCTCTTGCTGCTCCTAATGCAGGAGTCCCTGCCTTTCGCTCATGGAAGGTCTGGCCAGTTTGACAGCCATACTAATTTTGACTGCCTCACCTCTGCCTTGCACACTTCTCTTTTTGCTGCTTTCCACTTTTTTCTCCTAAGGCCAGGGGACCTAGGGCTGTGGAGAAGTCAGAATGTGAAGATAAAAGGAAGATGAAATGGGGAAAAACAGTAGTCTGCAGCGCAAAAAACATAAAAGGGGCAGACTATAAATCTTCAGCACAGGTTGGGTAGACAGAGGTGAATTATGTGGCTATTCAGGATAGCTGCACAGTTGTGCTCTGTGCAGAGTTTTGCTCTTTCAGGTGACTTTTGACATTCAGTTTTATTTCTTTTTGAGAACAAATACTTTCTTAGACACTGCGGGTAAAGTCCATTTTGCTGGGACATATCAAGAGGTTTCAAGTTCTGCTCAGGCAGCTGCTGGAGATTGGCAAAAGGGACCTCATTTTATTGACTAACATGAAGGAAAGAAAGAAAGATATGCTAACAAAAAACCACACCACCAGAAACTTGTGTCCCCCCTAATTCTGCCGAATAATGTTACCTCTTCATATGAACTTGTACTTTGCAATAAGACTTCTGGGTGTATGGGATGAGGTGGAAGGCGATTGAGCCGGTCTGACATTATTTGGTCACTAGTGCATATAAATACTCTTTTAGTGCCACTTATACATAGGTACCATACATTTCTTTAATGGTATTTAATTGAGATTAAAAAAGCTGTTGGAGTGGATGCTGTGAATGCATATTAGGAATATTACTTAAAACCGTAAGCCTTGATATGATAAACCATAACAAGTCTGAAGGACTCATAATGGCTTATCATGTCAATAAAATGCACTTAAAAATCCCCAAGTGATTAGAAGGAGCCATTTCAGTCTATTATATCAATTGTTATATGCTGAGAGCATGAGAGATTTATTTTTCTTTTCCATCCTCTGTTTAAAAAAAAAAGAAAGGAGGAAATTAAATCATAATAAGCTATGTTCAAATAGAACCAAGGTACTAAAATAAACCCACAGAAGGTGATTTACAAATTAAGGAAGGCAGTAAAAAGTTCTTTTCAAGCAGGGAATACTCTCATGTTACACTTGGTCTCTCATTTTTAAGCACTACAGGATGGTTGACGCATAGAGTGTGTGCTTGCACCAAAGATGTTCCTGTTGAACTGGCAAGAAGTGTAAATTAAACATATTGTCACAAGAAATCAGAATAATTTTGGCACTTATACCAAGGGATGACCTCCAGCACTTGCACACAGGGAAAATTGAATTGACTTTAAAACCCCATGTGGTAGTAAATGCTCGACAGCGGCTGTAGCAGAAGAGGATGGTGATATTTTCCTAACCTCATCCTTTCGCTGACTGATTTTTCCAGGCATCTTCTTCGGGGGATGGGGAAAGGTTAAGGATGTAACCCCCAAGCTCTTGAGGGCAACAGGGGCCCTGATGTTTGTTGTTACCACTCTGACAGCTTCATCCAGGGGCGATGGCTCTGAAGCAGCTGCTTGGGGGTACATTTCCATCCTGGAGAAGGTCTGTCAGACTGTGTTTTCCCCACGTGTGACTCTGCCTGTTATCCATTTGGTCTTGTCACTTGGACTGGCCTGTGAGGCCCACGTAGATCCAGCAGGTTTTGGGAGATGGCAGGAGGAGCTGCCCTAACAAATGACCTTTGGTGAGAGGGACAAGCTGATTTTGGAGGTGGTTACTGTGCTAGTCCAGTGTGCATTTTAGCCAGGGGAAAGCCTTGTTTGTTAATTTACACAGCTGAGTCAGGAAAGCTTTGAATTGTTTTCTGCTAATAATAAACAAATATCCCTTATATCGCTTATTTGCAGGCTCTGAACTGGATTACATAGCCATTCTGTAGCATTTCAAACAGACCTGAGCTGACTCTCTGGGGCCAGCTTTGCAGATGGGTCTGGGACAGTCTTAAAATAGCCCCTGGGGGCAGATTGCTGGTGAAATTGGTGTCACGGCTCCCCAGGCTGGCGCAGTAGTCAGAGGGAGAGGCGAGGGCTGCTGAGCGGCTCGGTGTCCTGCTCTCAGCTGACAAGCTTAACCTCTGCGGCACACACGTTTCAGCTGTTTAATGTCTGAATAGATGGAGAGCATTCTGGGAAAGTGAATTTTTCTCTCCCAACAGTATCCCTGCTATCTCACTTGCAGATATTACATCTTACATTTAATGCAATCCTTCAAAACTGTCCAGCTTCGTGTTCTCAAAGCCTGAGTCGTTCCTCTTCCTGCCCATACAGAGTTAACCTGTTCAGTCCTGCACCCCACTCACAGGCTCAGGGTGCCCCTGGGACAAGGGTGTGTGGGGCTGCAGATTTTGGGGGATCCTTCAGCACTGCTGCTGGCAGATAGGCAGGAGAAAGAAAATAAACAGGTTCAGGAGTTGAGGAAAAATGAGCTGGTGGAAGCCAGGGGAGGGAAGCGGTGGCAAGTAAACACAGCTGAACAAGAGGAAAAAGATGTTTATGTATGCTTGTTTAAGGTTTGCAGTGGGGATAACTGCAAGTCTGTCAGGACAATTTCTCCCCTCACAGTGCTGTGAACCCTTCGCCTATTTACATGCTGTTGTATGTGAGTAAGAAATTTGGCATTATGCAATTTTCTTTATGACTGAAATGCATCCAGTGAGGTTTGGCAGAGATAAATGTAAATGGTTCACAAGAGCCCTAGTCTGAGGCTCAGCTGAAATAACAAGGCAGAACAGGCACATTCCCACCTGGACGTGCACACGTATGTACGTACATGTGTGCAGTGCTGGCTTCTACCCAAGAGAGGAGGCTGCTGATTGAATGACCACTTGGCAGGGACAGCAATTTAAGAGCAACTTAAAAACATACCTTGGATTAAAAAAGGAGATGGCACCCTAAGAAAAACCCAGAGACTACATATCTCAAATTATCAAAGCTGAGGAAATGTTGGACATGGAAACACAGCCTCCGCGTTGTTAGTCGACATCAGGCTGCACATTCTGGAGCAATATTCCAAGATTCATTTTTCATTTTCTGATATCTTGCTGGGGAGGGAGACATGTAGTTGAAAAAAGTGATCAATAAAAGAACAAATAAGGAACAAATGCTAAGAATATTCAATATAAGGTTTTATTGTGCAGAAATCTCTGACCATGACATTTTTCAATCTGATCTGTTATTTTTACCATATTTGTTTGATAGGCTTATGTTTCAGGCAGCCAGAAAGATAAAATAATGTTTTAAAACCCTAACAAATACTAAGATGCAGGAGAAAATAAGTTGAGAAAGTAGGCTGGGAATGAAAGGAAAAAAGCAAAATAAACATGAATAAATAAAATAAATAAAAAATGCCATAAATAAAAGTACTGTTTGGAGTTTTACAATTTTAAAATCTGATAGTATGTCTAGATTTTAATACGTTGAACTAGAAATGTTAAAGTAAATATGAACATTTAAAACCTTTATAAAAATGGCTAGATTGCATCTGTCCAAATGATCATAGCAAACTCTTTGAGAATGTAGGGAAAGACATTTATAATATTTTATGGTTTTTAAATACCTTGCCTTTGTGTCCCCTAGGAACTTCAAAAGAGCATTATGAGGGAGAGAAAAATGAGAGGAGCATGTTTACAAGTATTTGTAAGGTGATAAAAAATAGTTGTTTAAGACAGAGTGCTTAAATATATCGTCTACATTCATCACATATGTCTGCATGTGCGGATCTTGTAGGGTTTATGTAGCATGTAGTCCTGTCTTATTGCAGTTGTAGAAATGTTCGTGACTCAGTGTGACTTAGGCACATAAAACTGTTCTTTAATAGATAATTTGTCTTATTTACTGAAGAGCGATACTTACACAATGGCACAGTATCAGTAAATTAGTGTTTGCTTTGTTTTGGTTTATGCTTCGGGCTAAAAACAGGTGAAGCCGGGATAAGTTTGTTTGTGAAAGCTTGGTGAATACTAATGAGAAGAAAAATCATCCCAGTCAAACTGAATAAATTCTGTGGATAGTATGAAGGATTTTCAGCGATCCATATTGTCCTTGGACTTGGCTGTTGCATTGTACTTTAAATGGAATTGATTGTGTGGTTGTAATGAAAGTAACGGATTGATTTCTATACAGAGTTACACAGAGTAAATAGAAAAATGTTCTTGTCTTGACCTGCCTTCATAAACTAAAAATCAGTGGCTTTTGACCTAATCCTTAATAACAAATGCAAATGTAATATAGGAAATCGGAAGGTTTCTTTAATTCTTAGAAAATCTACTGTTTATCAGGTTTTGCTTGTGTGCTTTCTTGGATTTTAATTCATTTTATTTGGGCATTCTAGTAACTGTAATATATTTTCTCTTCAAGGTACTTGTACTTTTTGCTGTTCCCATATTTTTGGAAAATATATTTGACTGTTTCCTTTCTTATTATTCCTTTTGCCGTAACTACATAGCATTTTCCTTTATCTAAGTAGGATATTTATGATTTTTAGTACCTTCTGTTGAACAGTGTTAGCATAGCCTTTTTGTGAGTGTGTGACCCATACATTTTTGGGTTGCTACTACATACACTATCATAGATTATTTCTAAAAGACAGTGGTTTCTGAACTGAATATGTAGATTAACATATTGTTAATGCTTTATGTTGTAATAAAAGGAGGAAAGCTTTTGATTGAAATAAGGTGCAACATTCTTTCTATTTGAATAAACCAACAAATGTTTATATTACTGCAATGATTATCTCAGTAAAAGGCCATAGAGGTATTTATGAGCAACATCTATTACTCTTTTTTTTTCCTTTTTGCATATGTGAGATTGCAGTTCGAGCCCCAGTAAAATGCACATTCCGGCTGGTAAATTCTCTCATTGAGCTGTAAACCAGGACTACAACAAGCAAAATCCGAGTTACTGCATTCATCAGTTTCTCGGTGAATTTTGTGACTTTATTTTTGGTGCTTAGAGTTTAATTTCTCGCTGAAGTAGAGCAGCGCATTGTGGCGCCACACAAACAAGAAGAGCAAAACAATAGAAACCCCAACGCACCGACGGCCACCGCTACTCCATTGTAGCTTCCTAAGGCACTCTATTCTTCCCAGCCCACTTGATATCCTGCAGGTTGTGGCAGTACAATTCACAGGAAAAGCTTAGACATTGAGCTTGCACGCTTTTTGACTCCATTTTAAGCCCTTTGTTCACACCGGGGTGGCATTTTTTCACACCACATGTGGCAGCTTTGACTCCTATCCAGCTTGTCGTATAGAATCAAAGTCTATGATTTCTTACATTCCCAGTGTTGTCTCCTGAGTTGCTGCATTCTTTGTAGCTCCCAAAATATTACGAATCTTAATTTCAGTCATAGGTTTTTAAAGCTTTACAGGCTACGGGATGAGACAACTGTACCTGCCCACTTAGATTTGGTTAAAATCAAAGCTGTTTGCAGGAGAGGTGAAGAGCTCTTTTTGCCTCCCTCTTCTCTTTTAAAAAAAAACCTCAACATTGGCTTTTAAAAACTGTGTGGTGAATTTGATATATATTCATTCTGCCTGATGTATGTTTTGCAGAAAAGAATGAAAATAATGTGTAATACTATATATCTTTGGATTTGTAAATCATATGAGTGCTTGTACTTTGTTTCAGCATTAAAACATTATTCATCTTAAGAGATTCTTTTGTTGCACACAGGCGTCATCCGTTGTGCTCTCTTTTCCCTACTTTTCCAAAGACAACCTTCATCTGCAATTTTGCTGAAAGTTTTATGTGCCATGTCAATAATAAATTCTACTTCAAACTAATTTTGAAGAGAACAAAACAAGTCTACTGATATGAATGCCCCAAAAATAAACATTTTTTGAAAGTTTATTAATAGAAGATCTACTGCTTAAATTAGTGTTGTTCAGTGTAGCTAAAATGCCACTTGACTCCTGAAACAAATGCTAAAGTATATATTTCTTAGTAAGAAACTTTACGATGGATTGCAAGTGCAAAGTGACAGGGCAACAATAACATTTGGATAAAAATTGTCACAGGAATTAATGCAACTTGTACTTCACACTTTTTGATATATTTTTCAAATGATCAAAAAAAATTAAATGGTTGTGTGATTTGAAAGAACATTCTCAGTTCCATGTATATTTACAAATCTGTACATTCATTGTTGCTGGTTCACTCAGCTGAAGATAATAGAATAATTTCTCCTTGGCACATATGCTAGCCTGTACATTGACATGACACCCTAATAAATATTTTGACTCGAGAGCTGTTGTTTGTTACTGTTTGTCAGGTGATTAGAATGGTCTTTTGGCTGCCGCTCCCCTCGCGAACTAAAATATTAAAATGTATGCTTTCAATCTAGCAGCTTTCTTACTGCATTTTATACATTTTCTGACTGCTTATTCTTTCTTTAAAATATAGTACTGCTGTGTGCTTAATGCATGCTGCTTATTCATCAAAATTCACCTAATTGTTTATGGTGTTTGTTAAATACTGACACTGGTTTTATGTTTGCTTTTAAGAATGGCATGAAATGGTATTATGTAAGAGAATAGCTCAATAACTACCTCTAGAAAGACAAAACTACAGTGTTCTTTTCTGGTTTAGAAAATATAATTAATAATAATTCCATGTGCTTGTTTTTATGCCATTTCCTTGCTGTTTGTTTATGGAACATTAGATGTTAAGTTGTTAAATCATCTTAACTGGTCTGACATATAGCAGCACTGAATGAGAGAAAGTCTGTTCCAATTAGTCTTTATTTTGTATTTCAGACCAAAATCTCAAATAGATAGACTAACCCTTTGTAATAATTAATTTCCAGTTTGAAGCACAGTTTTATTAGCTCTGCTCCTAAGCAGTTATTGTGTCATTAAAAAAATCCAAAATATATGAAAAGAAACATTTAACTCATGGTTGTTTGAGGGGTTTTTGTCTGTGATTTTTCAAAAAAGATAAACACTCAAAGAACACATTTAAAATCGTTTTATTTTGCATACTAAATGACACAAAATTTATAGAAATGTTCTTTGAGAAGATCAATGAGTACTTTAATAAAATTACATTAAAATGGATTTTTAAAAGTTACCTATTACTTAAAAAAGTAATTAATTTAAATTAACGTTTCTATAGACAAAATGAGACATTGTTTATTTCTTTTTTGCCAAGCACCTTAGCAGTTTCTGCAGTTTAACCAGCTAAAAAGTCCAGGCATTCTGAATGCAATTTTAGATCATACAAAAGAGTTGTTTTATGAAAACTGAAACTATAAAAAGATGAAACCTCTCAGAATGCAATACAGTCATTTTTGCTAAGCACTTATTTTCCAAAGCATGCTATAAGGAAACAAACATATAAAATACTCATGCAAGCTTACCCATTTACTGTTTAAATATTAAAACAGTGACTCAGAAAAGCAACGTACACACACTTAGCAGAAAGTTATTTTACTATCATAGTTATCTACATCTAAACTTGACATCACACAGCATTTTAGAAGAGTCAAGTATGAATTTCTCAGAAGCAAGACAAGTTCAGTAAGTGTACCAAAATTAGTTTACCTACTTCCACAGCGCATAATTACCGAAGAAAAGGCATGATCTTATTTCATTTAAGTGTCATGAAGCAGAAATATAGAATAAGCATTTGTTAATATCCATTCCAGAAAATCCCAACTTTTATTTCTCCGCATTTCTTACTTTTCCCCATGTTTCTTCAGACCCTCTTCATGTTAATATTTCTTCTATTTCCAGAAAAGAGAAAGGATGGGGGGGGGGGGGGGGGNAAAAAGGGGGGGGGGGGGGGGGGGAACCCCAACAACAAAACCCCACAAACAATCAGCAAAAGCATAATTGGTTTATATTGCCTTTCAGCTTGTGGCCCGTCCTCGTATTATTAAATCAGATCATACATACTCCCCTAAAATTCAGCTTGGAGTAATCCTCTGCTACTTAAGGCTGGATGAAAAGAGTACTCATTGTGAATTATGTTTCATCTGTCACAATAACCTTCTTTATTCTTTAGTGCACCTCCCCTTTGCCTGCGGCAATTAGAGAAAATAGGTATGCCTTGAAGTATGAGATAGTGGTATCTCAAAAATATATGTACTGATGTCATATACAGACAACCCGGGGTTAGCAGCACCCTGAAGAATATATAAGCCCTTTTTGATGCAATCCAAATTTTGTTAGAACAGAGTAGAGGCTACATATTGTACAATGAGTAGGTGCTTTCACTAGATTTCTGGTTTTTTGACAAGTAGTGTTCAGAGATTTTGCCATTCCATTAAAGAAGAGTAAAAACTTGCTTACCGACTGATATAATTTTCCACGTTAGCTACAACTGTTTGGTTTTTTAATTTGAAGGTGTTAGAGAATCTTTTTCTTCACTCCTCCCTGAAATTCCTAGAGTTCTGTTGAACTCCTTGACTGAACATTTCAGCTACATTTTCTCAGCGGTTTAGCATGATTGTCATAATTTCTAGCAGTGGTGCAGGCATTTAACTGTTTCATCTTTAAAATAAAATACATATCAAAAAAAAAAAAAGGTTGACCTGTGAATATCAAAAATGTTTTTGCATTAGTACAGAAGAGCAAAAATCCATGTTATCAGATACTAATTTTCCAAATTATTTGTCTTTTTGTATCAAGGCAAAAAAGAATATAAACTCTTTTAGGGTTCTAGTCACCACTGCCAAGTTATTTTTTCTATCTGAATATCTGTCTTTTCTTTAAGACTATCTACTTTATTGTATTTAACAAACAAACAAAAAGCAATATTTTTTTATTTTTTACTTTTTTAATTTATCTTGGAAGCTTTCCAAGTTCACATTTGTTTTTCTCCTGTGTTATTTTTAAAGCCTTATAGCAGCAAACCTCCAGTCAGTATCTTGTTTTGAAACCCCTCATGATTCTGGGCTGTTCATACCGATTCAAAATCAGCCTCCCTTGCACTTTAAGGGGGCTGATGTTCAACTGGGAATGACTAAAAGAGAAAGCACCTTCAAAAAAAAAAATTTAAATTAAGTGCTAAATCAAGAAGATTAAAACAAAGAGATTCTGCTGTGAGGCTGATCTAACATTAAGACACTGTTATTAAAGTTCCTAAGAAATTACTACACTACAAAAACCAATAATACTTGTGAATAAAGGAAGAGAGTTTGGCCCACTGCACAGGTTTGGGCACAAAAGTGCTTGCTAAGCTATCTATTTCACACATGCAACGACAGAAGGTTCGATATTCATTCGATCGATGACTGAAAAGGCACAATGGCAAAATCGGACGGACTTCTTTTCAAATACAGATCTCCGATGTCCCCCTACAGTCTGCAGTCGCACGGCTGGTGGTGTGGCACAGACGGAGCAAGGGTTACATCAAGGCTGTTCTCTGGACCGTGCAAACAGTCTAGACCAATGACCTGCAGCATCGTGCCCTTTGAAGAAGAGGCAAGTTCAGTCACGACGAAGAAAAATCAAGGCGTACCCCTTTTAACAATAGGGAGCAGCTCGTGGCTGCAAAGAGGTAAGCAGGGGTAAGCAAAAAAAGGCATCTGCTTCCATGGTTACAGGCCAAGCATGGGAACCTTGCTTTTGAAGAGGGACGGTTCTCAGGCTCCCTCACAGGCTATGTCATGCATTATAAGCAAAGGCAGGTTGAGCTGAAATCCGCAGAGTTATTTCAGAGTAAAATGATACGCGAGCACATGGCTGTTAGCAAAAAAAAAGTCACATGACTGTTTAGAAGCAGCCTTGAACTGTTTCTGAATCGAGCCTTTCGTTCGGGGCAGTTTCTTCTTTTCTTTTTTTATTGTCTTTTTTTTTTTCCTCCGCTTTTGCAGCAAACTAAGAAAATTGGGTGAAGGTTTATACAAAACAAACATTTGTTTGATACACAAGATTCTGGCTATTCTCCTTCTCTAAACTGAAAAAAGGTCAAGGGTCAATGTTTTTTGTGACAGGGCCACAAATCCTTTTGTTAGCATAGCTTTTAGCGAATGCCATTTAAAATAAGATTTTCGTTTCTTTCCAAGTACATATTATTATAAGTTTGACAAAGTATGAAAGTAATTAATTTCTGTCTCTCTGCAATAACTTTTCTGTTCCAACATTTTGCCAGTTCTTTTTCTTCATTTTTTGGCTCTACAATGCTAATTTTTGCGATTTGCCCTTCTAGACAAGACAACTAAAAATGCACACAAAATCAACACATAATAGTCCTGCCATCTTCGGGGGGGGGGGGGGGGAGAAAAATTTTCGGAGGGCAGGGGGAGAAAANGGGAAGAGAATTATCTGCAGGCATAGGTAGTAAAAATGTGATCAGTGACTATAAGCCTGTGGTGTACCCATTAACCCTTGAGAATCGTTATGTTTGTACTTTGTTTCTTTTTGCTTTGTTATTCCTTTAGCTGCAATGTGTTACATTTCTTCCTGAAAAATTAAAATGTGCAGTGTGTTTGCCTTGGCATAGGTTTGCCTGGTTTTTAAATTGTGTTTATTACATCTATTCTGTGACATTTTAACTGTTTGTGCTTGTTTGTAAATTTTGATGGCTTACTATTTTATTAGAATTTTACTGTTAAAGAGTTTGCTTTAGCAGCTTCTGTTACATACTTACTATATGATGGTCCGTATTATTACAAGCTACAGCATTTGTCTTCTTATTATCAGTATGAGATTAATTTTATTCCAACTATTTTTGTTAAAACTTGGGGGGGGGGGG
>VZRV01001132.1:808907-991156 GCA_013398115.1 Falcunculus frontatus
GTGGGGGGGGGGGGGGAACGGGACAGGCGGACAGTGGGAGGGAAATATCTGGCAAACCGTGGAACAGAGTTAAAAGTTCCAGAAACACTAATAATTACATCATTTCCATCAGTATTTTTTCCTGCTCTTTAATAACTGCAGGAACCTGTGGTACTTGGTAGAATTTGTATTGCTATCCTATAAGTGTAATTAATATTTACGAGTGTATCGAGGGCAGTATTTTCTCAGGGTGTATTCTGAACTTTTTTTGATCTTTAGGACGGTGTAACTTCAGACTGAGGACTGTATATTTGAAATGAAAGGATGCATGCGAACTGACAAGTTGCCCTCAAATAGCAACAGACTTTTTTGAAAAAAGTTTTTGGCCTGCCGTACACTTTTATGGGCCAAAATTATCCAAGGAAAAAAACCCCAGAATTATATAAGAAAATGTAAAAATGCATAGGAAAATATAAATATGCAACATAAGCAATTAAATATTAACAATAAAAAGTAGGAAGCCCATTATCTTAAAATGGTCACGATCTGGATTAATTGGATTCATTCTGGATAATTTATACCCTGCATACTAATTCAGTTTTCAGCTGGACTTTGACATGATTTCAAGCTGTACCTTTTCTCCAGAATGTCCATTAACTAGTCCCATTAGTTTAAGAGAAGAATCTATTTGCTGGTCTTTTGTGTAGGCTGTTAGATGTAACAAGACATTTTGATATTCTTGCTGAACTATAGATGCGTGTTAATGATGGCAAACATTTTCATATACTCACCGCAGTTTACAAATTCATACACTGTGTGGAAATGTTGTGCCTTCAGCTTTATTTAGGCTATGTGAAAGTCTCTTGATTTTTATGACAATGCAATGATAAATTAAAAGATTAAATAATCTGTCATATGTATGGCATAAACAGTGCAAAAGACAGTGCTGTTGTATTTGGTATTCAAATACTACTTGAAATTATTCTCATGCTAATAAAACATTCAGTTTTAATTTTTTTTTTTTTAAGAAAGAGATTTTCTACTGGAAGATTTTTTTTAAGTGGAAGGGTTTCCTCTTGTCCATTTTAATGTAATTGATAAGAAAATAATTTCTAGATGCACAGCAGTCTGCATAGTTTATCAAGGGGAGGATCTGATCTCAATTATATTCATGATAATTTCTTGAAATAATTACTCTCCTCCTGTAAGGAACTGAGGATAGAGCACTGCAATGAAAGATGTTTAAGACTTGGTGATGAAGGGAAAAGTTGCATCTCTATGAGCAATGAAAACATGATTGTGAAACCATTAAGTTTTATTTCTATTGGTGGTGTTGTAGGGTGGTTTTTTACCATGTGTTGATGTGTTGCCCCAAAGTACACATGGTCCTGTGCCTCTTGTGCTGTTGATACTGAGGTTCTGAAAAAACATTGGGTTTTTTCTTGAGCCATGTGCCAACTTTGCACCTGGTTCATTCAAGATAAAGTTCAGGCTGCCAGTTTGAGGCCTTTTACTTCATTTCAGCCAGGGGTGACTTAAGAGCCAGAGATTTCTCTTTACTTTTCCCTTTTGGGCCATTCACTTAAATGAATGAGTAAATAATCTAAACATCTCATCCCCCTTTTTAAATACCTTGAAGGGCCTCAAGAAGCATCACTGTTTTCTAACCTCCATTGTGATATAGAATTCAGCTTCTCTGGACCAAGGTAGAAAACAGGGAGAAGGAGGGGTTTGTTGGTTTTTTCTTTCATTTTGGTTTTTTTTTTATACTGAAGATGCCTCCTGGATGTTGGAAAGTTCTGTGTTTTGCATAGAAAGGATAGTCAGGCACAGTTTCTTTCATAATCAATGCAATTCATGCCTCTGTTGTCTTCAGAACAAATTTCTTTCTTTTTTTTCACAAGAGAGGTAGACAAAAATTTTGCATGGTTTGCTCTAGTCAAGGTTTGCTGTGTCACCAGTTTACTTTGGGGGAGTTTTAGACTGAATTGCTCACTTGAATTAAAAAAAAAGTGTCAGCTCTGTCATAGTATGCCAAACCAGGACAAAGAGACCATGATCCTCTTGCCCAGTGGAGATGAGAGTTCTGCACTTCGGGACCATCTTTAAGCAATTTGAACTCTGGCTTTAAGCAATTTTGATGCTGTACTTTTTTTATGATATGTAACAATGTTGTAAATCACCGTTTCAAGGACAGTAGTTTATCATGTTGCACATCCTAATAGTCTTCTGGATAAAGTAAAGGCAGCAAAAACCAGATGAAACTTCAGGTTTTAGTCTGGTGATATGAGATGAATTTACAGTAGACTGAAATTTAAGGAAAAGGCACCTTTTTAACCCAATGTTTCTAAAAGTGCTTCCCGGTTAATCCCCACCAAAATTCCTTTGATTTTATTTTCCAGATAATCCTTTTCTACCTTACCTTAATGACACACAATTTTCAAACCTGACAGGGGACTCGCTAAGAGCATGGACGTAGAGAAGCTCATAGAGCAAAGAATCATCAAAGCTTAAAACTGTGTTGTTTGAATTTTGGTATCATGTGAAAGCCTCTAGACTTTCCTCCTCAAAACCAAGAGCCCTGGTAGTTCAGTGAAGTCAGAAAAAGTTATTTGCTTTTGGTACTGTACTTGGATTTGCTTTGTTATGAACTTGGGAATGACTAACTGCATCAGCTTTGATTTAAGATACAAAACAAATTAAGTCTCTCTGGCTCTTGAGTATTCTTCTTGGTCTATAATCCCCACCACAAAAAGCCTTAGAAAGTCCGATTAAGTTGTTGCCCCTTATTCAAGTCCCCTTCCAAATGCATTGAATATAAATAACAGATGCAGGATGAACTCTGAAATGACCAGAAAGTCACATTTTCTCAGTCGGTGTCAAAGTTCTGTGGTATTTTGAAGTGGAAGTTAGTCTGATTCCAGTAACATCTCAAGTGTATGAGGTTCTTTTCAGGACTGTGATTTTCTGAGCCTCTGTTGTTGAAAAGTAGAAGTCCCTTTAATGCTTATATCCTGTTCATAGAAAACGAAGCTTTAGCATTATTGAAATAATGTTAGTCCAAAATAACCTGATAATTTCTGGTATCTTTTTAACAGAGACATGCAGAACAACAGCAAACCAGCTTTGTTCTCGTGTAGACCCTGGCTAAGTTAAAATCACAATCACAAGTGATATGATCTCAGGGCAAAAGTATTTGTTGCAAAGAGCTGGTCATGCCAAACAGTCAGAGTTTCAGTTTGAGGGGACATGAAACACCACAGAGTTACGGAATATTCGGAGTTGGAAGGGACCCACAAGGATCACCAAGTCCACCCCTACAGTTAATGGTCCACACAGGGATCACACTTGCGGCCTTGTCATGGTTACCACCGTGCTCTGACCAACTGAGTTCATCTCAGGGTAAAGATGATCTTGTTCCAACCCCCTGCCATGAGCCAGGACACTTTCCCCTATCCCAGGTTGCTCAGAGCTCCATCCAGCCTGGCTCTGGACATTGTCAGAGAGGGAGCATTCACAGATTCCCTGTGCAACATGTGCCAGGGTCTCACCACCCTCATAGTGAAGAATTTCTTCCTAGTATCTAACCTATATGTATTCTCTTTCAGCTTAAATTCAGTCCCCCCTGTCCTATCATTACAAGCCCTTGTAAAAAGTCACTTCCAGCTTTCTAAACCTCTTCAAGTACTGAAGGGCTCCAGTAAGGTTTCCCCCAAGCCTTCTCTCCTCCAGGCCTGACAGCTGCAACTCTCTAATCTTGTCTTCATAGGAGAGTTGCTCCAATACTCTGATCATCTTCATGGCCTCCTCTGGGCTCTGTCCAACAGGTCCACATCTGTATGGTTCTGAGAGCCCCGGAGCTGGACACAATACACCAGGTGGGGTCTCATGAGAGTGGAGTACAGGGCAAGTGTCACCTGCTGGCCATACTGCTTTTGAGGCAGCCCAAAATATGACTTGCTTTCTGGTCTACAAGAAGATTCATTATCCTAAAGTAGAAAACATTGGAAAACAAGTAGAAAAAACGGTTGCTTTTGCCTTTCTAATGTTTTCAGAAGACCATCACAACGATTCTTCTTACTTAAAACATGCCTTTTTCTCAGCATTTACCTCTTCCTTTTTTAATTATTTTTTTCATATTTGATTTTTCCGTTCCCTAACTAAAGAGTTAGTCATGAAAGAGGGAGTTTTCAGGAATAAAAAATATCTATTTTATATACATATATGCCTTTGGTAAAATTATTACATCCTGTTTCAGAATCAGGGGTGGAAATTTGCCTTGTATTTGTAGCTATTTTTATTTCATGTTTATGAGAATTCTGGCCTAAGAAAATAGAATTTTCATAAAGAATGAAAAATCTGATGGTTTTTGGTTTATGAAGGGCATGATGGTTGATGGTCTGACATAAAAAAAGTATCAGAAATTACATTCTGAAAAAAATCTTTCATATTTCTGTGAAATGACATCCCTTTGAACCTGCTGTGACTGGGATTTTGGATCTGAATAGTACGCCATTTCCCTTGTAGTCCCTTGGCATCCATCATTTTTGGATGTGTTATGCTAGAGGGGACATCCTACCTGTACCCTTCAGTATCTGTTTATGGACATCCTGTCCGTGAATTTGTCCGTGAGCCTGAACCACCTGGAATTCAATCCTTTTGGCATTGTGGTTCAAGGAGTGAAGTTGTTCAGTGTTGGCTCTTCTGAGAGTTATTCTGATTTTTGTTTACTAAGTACCAAGTAGGATAATAAGAGTTCATAATAACTTTTACTTTGGTGAATAACTCTGCTTTGAATTCTTTGTGCTTGTGTTCAGCAGTCTTCCAAATATTCTGTAATTTGATTGACAGTGATTTTCATGAAAATTTCCTCAGTTATCCCCTCTCATAAGGAATTTTGTCTTAGCACTTGTGTCACATGAAAAATTGTTCAAATGCTTGTATGTAAGCAGGATTGGTGAGATGTGAAGAAAGCCTTCATGGCTTTGTGTTGGCCAAATCAAACTCCTGAGATATTCAGTCCAGCCTTGCTGCAAAACCTGTTTATCTGTAAAACTTCTTTATCTGTACTAGCACCTCCTTCACAAAGCAAGGAAAAAGTGTTACAGTGTTACACTTTTCTCTCTTTTATACCTTATATTTGGAGGATTTCAGGTAAATTCTTAAGATTCAACAGTAGTCAATTTTTAAATATTAATCCACTGTGGGATCATATCGTAGAGTAACTACCTTGATTTGTCTCTGGAGGTGAGGGAAAGTATCAAATTCCTTCTGATTTTAATCTGTTCTTTGTGCAGAAAAATTCTGTAATCATTCCAGTGGAGAAGATGATGATAGAAATATATATTTGTGCTTGTTTGTTTTTTTTTTTTTAATTTTAATGATTATCTTTTACTATCCAAATATTTCAAGCTTTTTGCTTAGCAGATGTAGTTAATGAGGTTTGATAGAGATGGCAAAAAGCATCCTGCCTACTTCCCCAAGTCTACATCCTTTTATTTATGATTAATCAAAATTCAGCATATTCTAAAATACCTGTTCCTCTTTCTCATGTGCTAGTCCAGAATATCAATTGTCAAACTGTAATTCTGTCAAATCATTATATAAGCACTTGATTTCTGAGGAGTAACTTTTCTACCTCTAGTTACTGTGGGTTTTAAAAGTGTACTAGAAGAGCCATTTTCAATATTGGATTCAAAAGGACCATCAATGAATAATCCAGAGAAAACTTCACAACTGAGAGACTGTGGGGAATAGAAACAGGATGAGGTCTGATAACTTAGTTATGTACATGGTATGATTGCTTCTGCTGTTATCTGCTATCTCAAGATTTTTTAAAGGAAATGAAGGAGCTGACTGTATTAATAAACCACAAAACAAGCTCTTCAGTTGATTCCATCTAGCTCTCTCCAACTGAGCTATTTGTTCAGGCATGGTCAGTGAAGAATATTTCTAGGGCACAACAGATTTCATCCAGTCAGAATCTCTAAAAATAGATCAGATAAATCATGCTGTGAAGTGTCTCTCTGATTCTAAAGGACCTGCAGTGACTAGCTCAGTGATGCTGCTTAAAACTAGGTGAGAGGAATTTCATCCAAAATAACTGCAACCCCAGTGATCTGATATGTCCACGAGCAAGGTTTATGCCATTTAAAATAGTATCAAGTTAGACCTTTCAGGTAATGAAATAAAATTATTAATGCTTCCATGTGAGGCACGGCAGCGACCTCCCCAGGAATGCTGCCAAGCATTCGGAGTGCCCGGGTGTAGGAATCCTGAACTTAGGTGTAGCAGAGAAAGAAATGGGACTAAAACAAACAGTTGGAAGGGAAAGGTTTTTGTGAGGATACTAAAGGCCAAGAGAAAAAGTACACAGTGGGAGCAGGACAATTGTAAGTGAAGGAGAGCAATCTGATCTGAAGAACAACGCTGGGACAGAAATAATTGGCTGAAAATCATACTGGGAGTTAGAAGATTTCTAGCCATCAAAGCAGTAGTGCTCTGGAGGAGAATCCCAATCAAGTGGTCAGGTTTTGTTTTTCCGTATATGTCTAGCTGTTTGCAAGGTGGAAAATGATACATTTATGAAAGGGAATGTGAAACACAGTTGCCTCTGATAGCAGGAGCTTGGACTGGATATGCCACCACTTTGATCCTGGAAGGGGATGTGTATGCATGACTGCACTTATTGAAGTGACAGTAATTATGCTGTAGATATGCCTATACTATCAATGTGAATATATTGTGGTGCTTCTTTAAACTTGTAATTAATACTAATTGAGCTCTCAGAAACTGAAGGGTTCCTCGTTTAAAAATCCCATGTTTTCTCTGAGTGTAACAACAGTTTGCTAACTTATCCCACTTCTTGAAAAACTCCATTCTAATGAAAGGAAGGCACTAAATATGATCTGTTGATTACAAACAGCTCAGAGGGTTTCTTACTGTGTAAGCTAAATATCTTTTGCCAGTGTAGTGGTTCTGCTACATGTGTTTTCCGTTAGTATTGTATTTATTGTACTAGACATGTGATTGTAGATTAATACTTTCCCTATATATTCTGCTAAACACAACTTTGTGTTTTCTGTGAAGATGTTAGTATGAATGAGAAAAAAGATAGGTTTTGTACATTAATTCATTCTATATGTATTCTAACAATCCACAAAGAGAAAAAAGGATTTTCAGGTGCTAAAATTCAGTCTAAGAAATTGAGTTGGTTACTTTACAAAAGTAATAAAATAATGAATTTATTTGCATGCAAAGCTCAGCACACAACTAAATGTTCATCCAACAAGAGAGCGCCCCCAGTTTGAGATGTGCTGAAAGGTTGTGGGGCCTACAAGACAGAAGATGTTGTACCATGTTACTTTGTTGTTTCAGGGTCTGGTATGTGATAATTCCCTTAAATTTGCTAACCTGTTAAACTTCATCAAGTCTTGTGAAAAAAAAAAGCTTCCTCTTTGTTGTCTTTATATTGGTAGTTACAGGACATAGCACTGTCTTTCTTTGAAACAGGTTTCCTTTTGAAATACCAGGTGAAACTCAGATAGTTTTATTGCACGAGTCCTGTATCCCTGTTCTCATGTGCTGTGTCTCTTCCAGGTGCACAGCTGCCATTCCAGGTGTACAGCTGCTGTTCCATCCCACAGCAGCACTGTGTTTGCTGCTCCACAAGCTGCAGGTAAGCCCTGAGACCACTCCCCAGAATTTGTGTCCCAGTCACCATAAGCAGCCCCTGGCACGTGAAGCTGAGGGCAGTGCAGCTGCTCTCCATCCCCTGGTAGCTTTCCCAGGACAGTGAAGGGACACTCCCTCTGCGTTTCAAATGTCTCCCAAGGAGTTCAGTCATGGTGCTTCTCCTCACAGCTCAGGGCTGAGTTTCAAATCAGAATGGACCATTGGACCATGTAGTTTAAACTCTCAAGTTTTTACATTTTTTGCTGGTACTCCCTTGCATCTTGTCTTTGAAGCAGGAAATTATTTTTATTTAATCCACTATTTATCATCATAGCAAGAGTGCTCATTTCATGAAATGAAGTATCAAAATTTGTGCCTTTTACCGGATTTAAATTTTACCAGCTTCAGCTTTGAGCCATTGCTCCATTGTTTTCTGCTGGCACTTATAGGTGGTATTTGTTCTCCTATAGTGACTCCTACATATTTGTTCGAGTCAGCTAAAATAGATCTGAGATCTCTTAAGACTTTCACTGTAACATGGGTTCTCCAGTATTAAGTATTTGCATCTCTTCCTTCATCTCTATTTTTCCAATATTCTTTTCAAAATACACAGAATTCTCTAAATGTAACTGTAGGATTTTTACTTATCCTTCAGTTGGAGGAAAAAGCAGTTGTCTGTCACTTCTACTTCACCGTCCCTTTGAACATCGCAGGGCTGTGCTAAACTTTCTATGCTGGGACTTTATGTTGAATGGTGAATGCCTGTGTTTACTCTGTGTTTACTCTGCCCCCTTCAACAATGACTCATTCAGTTTCTCCTTCCAAGCCAAGGATGGATTTTGAGTTCATGGTTATTCACAAAGGTTTGCATTCTCCACTTCATTTTGGTTAGGTTCATACTAAAAGATTACTTCTTACCTTTACTTTTCCTCTTCCTGAAGGAAGAGGAAATGTCGTAGGAATTCTTTTTATGGTGGATCCTGCTCATCCTTCCAGCTGATGAGAATATATAGTCTTAGAAGGATATCAAGCCATAACGAAAAGTTTATCAACAGGTCTTTTGAACTAAAATATGTTTTGACAACATCTTCAGTTCAAATGTCACTGGTTTGGGATACTGCTCATCCAGTACACATGCATGTTAATGGGATTTGAATTTTCCAGTTAAAAGTGAAATATTCAGGAATATTACCTATGAGTGTGAAAGGCAAGTATAACTGGCTACTTAATGTTTAATTAGTAGAATGTAGTCATATCACTTTTTGCTTCATTTTTATAGTCTTTTCTTTCCAATACTGTACTTATTTGTTTTGTAGATCTAGAGAAAATTTTGCTCTACTTTCTGCTGAAAAAACAGCAGGGGAAGAAAAAAAAGGAGTCTGAATCCTTGCTTGTAGGATGGTGAAAGCCAGCTGTCCAAACATACTGCATATTTGGTCATAAATTTATTGGAAGATGAATGTGTTTTATTAATAAGAACATGCACATTTGATACTATCTTTGCAGTCAGAATAGACCTGAATATAAACCCAGTTAATCACTCTGATTACTAATATTAGTAGAATGGGAGGGAAATTCTCTTTTTATAATATAGGACATTTTCTTCTGGAAAATTTCTTACAAAAATTTTGAAGTTAAAGAAATAAAAAGGGAACAATTTTGGTTAGAATCAATGGATTAGTTGCTCCTAGAGCCAGATAGCCTACAGAGCAGTCCCCATCCACCAGATCTCATTTCTTTTATGGTGCCTGGACTATTTTGACAAAAACTTTCCTGCTTTTACCAGTAGAAGAAATTGCCAGCTCCCATATTAAAGGCAATTTAGCCTGTGTGTAACATGGTATGTACTGGCTGCAATATTTTTACTGTAGATGTTACCCTGGGCTTTTGTAAGTCAAGAAATCTGGCCCCTGAATTCTTTTGTTGAACAGTTATGCAAAAGGTATTTACCATTTCATCTCCTTCTTTGGAATCCTTTAGTCTTTTTGATCTTTAACATATATTGTAAAAGTTTGTTTATTATGCAGTTGCAAGTTACCCAGTTATTTTTGTTTGGGAATTATTATTGGAAAAAGAGAATGATTGGAAATAGTAACTGTTCTTCTCCAATCTGACAAAATTACAGCACACTGAAAAAAAAATAATATGGAATGATATATGTTTAAAAAAAACCTTTTAGGATATACTGATCAAAGTCGAGCTTAGCTATTAGTAGAACACTTCGCCATTAAATAGAAGGAAACTGAAATAACTCTACTGTACATGTTCAAAAAACCAGCATTCTTCTTAAGGAAAATCCAAAATATATAGTATCGGGATATTTATACAGATATAGATATGGGAAATATATACAGCCATTGTTTGCTGTGCATGTGGTGACCAGTCCGGGTTATATTAAGTTGAAGTTACTGCCATCTGGTGGGGAAAAGAGTGTTATATCCCAACAGTTGAAAGCAATCCTGTCAGAATTACATCCTCTGCACCTGTATGAATGATGTGTGTGTACGTGTGTGTGTGTATAAACAGAGATATATATAGATATATCCATACATGATATTAGCATTTGGTTGCTGATTTTGAAAGAAATTTCAGGTATTCAGTGATACAGAATGGCCTGCTGGATGGGAAATTAATCAAGGGTAGAGAAATGTAGGAAAAAAAATAAGGAAAACTTCATAGGTAGAAAAGATAGATATGCAATAGTATGCTGTGGTCCTGCCAGTGTGCCCACTCTCCTGGACTATATTAACATTGATAATCACATACAAGCCTCGTTCCCAGAATGTTTCTTCACAGCTGGAGATTTTACACTTTGTGCGGTGTTTCATGTGGCACTTCCTATCATCATTTCATAGAATCATAGAATGGCCTGGATTGGAAAGGGACATAAAGATCATTTAGTTTCAACCCCTGCCATGGACAGGGACACCTCCCACTATCCCAGGTTGTTCAGAGCTCCATCCATCCTGGCCTTGAACACTTCCAGGGATGGGGCAGCCACAGCTTTGCTGGGAAACCTGTGCCAGTGCCTCACTTCACTCAAGGGAAAGAATTTCTTCCTAATCTCTGATCTAAACCTGCTCTGTGTCAGTTTTAGGACACTCCCCCTTGTCCTGTCACTACATGGTCTTGTCTCTCTCCATCTTTCCTGTAGGCTCCCTTCAGGTACTGTAAGGCTGCAATTAGATCACCCCAAAGCCTTTTCTTTTCCAGGCTGAACAACTCCAATTCTCCCAGCCTCTCCTCACAGGAGACGTGCTCCTTCCTGCTAGTCAACTTGGTGGCTTCCTCTGGACTCTGTGTTAGAGATGACTGCTAATTATCGCTGCAAAAACATCTGTGCTAATTCTGCCTCTATTCTTTGCTTAGACTTTCTCTTTGGTGCCGCAAGTTTGGTCCTCCTTGAGTCTTGACATATACCTATGTTAACTATTGCCTGTTTCTTGAAGGATCAGCCCAATTAGAATGGAATTGTATGGATGGAGTAGAACATGAGGGGAGTCTGTGGGGCATTCTATGCATGTTATATTATTTAGGTTTTCCCAAGCCAAAACTCTTACATAGGATGTCACAACCAGTGAAGTAAATGATAAGTGAAGTGGTAACAGAAGTGAGGTTCAGTTGTGGGAGACAGTGTCAGATGTCTATCTACAGTAATAAATTGCTCAGTAACCATATGGGAATAATAACTGGTGTCCACAATTTGTTCTTAATTCATCATTAAGGTGTCTTGAAAACTCCAAACAAGATTAGATCTGCTTTATGCACAAATATTAAATAGGTTTTGTCCTTGACGTATGCTGTATTTTCACCTGGTGAACAGTAGAAGTGGTTCCTTGTTCTTAACATGCGGAATAAATTGCCATTTTCTCTATTAGGTTTGTATCAAGAGTGTATTTTTAACTGGCTTATTCAAAGAGTGAAGGAAAAGTTAGGGGGATCCAAAAATCCCATGGGGTGCGTAGTGGTGCAGTCAAACCGCAGGGGCAGAGTCACATTAGATTCCTCTTTAAAGGGATAACTAAATGTTGCCACCCTATACTTCTCATCTCTCATAATTCTTGTATATTTTGTTTAAAATTATTTTTCACTTGGTTGGTCTTTGCTGCCTATTGTCGTTTTTTGTTTCTTTTTTGTCTTTTTCTTTTTCCTGCACTCTCTAGGAGCCAGAATCCTGCCCAGATAACATCTGTCAAAAGGAAAACCATTGACCTTGTAATCCTGTCATTCTCCTTTTAAGACTACATTGCACATGCAGGTGTCTGATTTCTTCATAGGTTTTAGAGGAAGTACTTTTTCATGACTTTGCAATGTAATTGCCTAGTGGTTTTTCAAGGAGACAGACACTTTCCACGTAGCAAGGCTCTTCCTGGGAAGGTTTAACAGTAATAGTGCTGGGTGGTTACATGAACACGTATTAAGTAAGTGCTTCGAACTCAAGCCCACAGCTTGAACCATCCAGTGAAAAGAACTTTCTCTGACTCAGTCTAGTTTGTGCAAAACAGAAAAGTGAACAGCTTTCAGAAGGAAAACGATTCCTGGTTCTCTCTTCCAGCCTTTAACTCAAAGTTTACTTTGAGCTGTATGAAAGGAGCACCTAAGTTGATTAGCTCTTGATTACAAAACTGGCTGCTTTTTATTTTCACTGCTGCTGGTAAAATGACCAGCGGTGAAGTGTTCTTTGAAATCCTGGTGACCCTGACATGCAAGCTTTCTGGAGTATCTTGTACTTTTTGTCTACTGGTGTCTTATTTTTTTGGTTTTTTTCATTTTCCCCCTCTTTCCCCTTTTACCCCCTGCCCCCAGAAAACTTAATGTATTTATTTATAATCACCATTTATAAGCTATTTGATAGCTAGATGGTAATTGCTCTCTGTGCTTAGAATAACTAAACTGTAAGAAAAGGTCTTGCAGGAAAAAATGAAGTAACGACAGACAAAGTTAGGAGGATGTATCTTCTGAACCAAAAATGAACATATTCTAGAGTGTCTGTTAGGGTGGGATAAAATTTAAGGTTATATGATATGAGTTAGAAAGTCAGAATGTGGAATGAATTTAAGTATATCAAATTTCACTTCTTTAAATCAAAACTGATTATAGACATGTCCTTACTCAATAGAAGTTGATACAGAAATGAGTGAGTCCAGCTCTCTGAGTTCATTGTGGAGGAAATCAGAACAGAGCACCACAGTGATCACAGCTACCTTTGAAAATCTATGAGGAAGTGGATGCACTTTTCCAGGAACACTCTGATTGATAGATGCAATATTTGTATTTGATAATTGCATCTCCATTCTTGGAAGTGTTCAGGACATGCCTAGATAACCTGCTTGAGAAACCTGCTCTCAGACCTGCTTCAGATGACTCTTAGATCTTCATTAATGACATGGATGAAGGGATTGAGTGCACCCTCAGCAAGTTTCGCAGATGACACCAAGCTGAGGGATGTGTGTTACACACCCTGAAAGGTGGAATGCCATCCAGAGGGATCTGGACAGGCTTCAGAATTGGGACCATGGGAATCCCATAAGGTTTAACAGACCAAGTCCAAGGTGCTGCACCTGGGTCAGAGCAACTCCAGTACCAATCCAGGCTGGGGATGAACAGATCCAGAGCAGCCCTGGGAGAAGGACTTGGGGGTGCTGGTGGCTGAGAGGCTGGACATGCCCCGGCCGTGTGCTCTGGGAGCCCAGGAACCCCCCGTGTGCTGGGCTGCATCCAAAGCCCTGTGGGCAGCAGGGCAGGGAGGGGATTCTGCCCCTCTGCCCCCTCTGCTGAGACCCCACCTGCAGTGCTGCATCCAGCTCTGGGGTCCCAGCACAGGAAGGACAGGGACCTGTTGGAGCCAGGCCATAGGAGGCCAGCAAGGTGATCAGAGGGATGGAGCAGCTCTGCTATGAGGAAAGGCTGAGAGAATTGGGATTGTTCAGCCTGGAGAAGAGAAGGCTTTGTGGCTTTCCAGTACCTGAAGGGAACCTACAGGAAAGATGGAGAGAGACTATTTACAAGGGCCTGGAGTGACAGGACAAGGAAGAACGGCTTCAAACTGAAAGAGAGTAGGTTTAGATTAGGAAGAAATTCTTTCCTGTAAGTGAAGTGAGGCCCTGTCACAGGTTTCCCAGAGATGTGGGTGCTCCACTCCTGGAAGTGTTCAAGGCCAGGTTGGAGGGGGCTTTGTGCAACCTGGTCTAGTGGAAGGTGTTGGGTGACAGGGGTGTTGGAACAAGATAATCTTTCATGTCCCTTCCAACCCAGGCAATTCCATGATGTGACTTTAATATCCTTTCCAAGCTCATTTATTCTGTGATTCCATGATATGAAAGCTAGCCTTCTAAAGACAAGATTTTCCCAAGGAATAAAGATTTCAGTATAAGATCATACTTCTTATCTTGAAGGTGATGAGTGGCTGAAGCTACTTTTAAAAAAATTATCTTAATTTTGAGGTAGAAAATCACTGTAACGAACATAGTTTATGCACAATGAAACTTTTTAGACCCTTTATAAAGCTTGTCTCCCCAGGCTTTCTAAGAACTGTTTGGGTTTGTGAGAGCCACTACCTATGGAAATTCAAGTGCAAGTCACAATTCTTTTACAGAACTTTGTCTCCGACACAAACATAGAAGTATGTATATGCATTTACTGAAATAATAGAAGAGATCTTACCAAAACATGATATTTTATATTTATTTTCCCCCTTAGGGAAACAGGAAATGAACCAACTGTGACAGACACTACTTCTAGCTCCTAATGGACTACTGAGGGTACTTTGATAACCTGGTGCTAAAGGCAATAAGAAGACTATACCTCTAATGGAACACTAAATATTTTTAGTGGTTTTTTTTGTTTTTTAAAGCAAATGAATTTAAATATCTTAGAGCTTTCAGACTACCAGTGCTTTACTTGAAAATTCTGTGTGCTAGAAATCTGAAGATCAGTAAAATACAAACAATAGTTTCTGAAATCCTTATATCGTCATCTCTGGTTTAGAGGGAACACCCTCTCTCTGGGGTAGAAAAGTAATTTAGTGTAGGACACTATGCAATTTTGGCTGCTCTTGAACAAATATCTCAAGTAAAACAAACTTTTCTGTATTTCATGCTGTTCTTATTCCTGTAATATTCAGGGGACTTAAAATCTTAAGTTGTTCAGGTCAGTTGAATTTAAGAAGCACTTTAAATTGACATCTTGTTTTCTACAGATGTGGTTAGGTTAAGATCTGGGGGAAATCAGTTTCAATAACGTGTCACCATGATGATATTCCTTTCCCTAGTGTGTTGTCCTTCCATTTAGAGAGGGGTGTGCAACACATCTGACTAATTTTACCTGATTTTCAGTCTTGCATCTTCATCTAGAATGGTCTTTATGCTTCAAATTAGTATTTTTTTTAATGTACTGCTTTAAAATTGCTGAACAGAAGATGCAGGATTGTTATCTTTTATGCAGTTTATGGGGTTTTTTTTGCATGTCTTTCCCTGCACTCAGAATCAGAGAAAATTCTGAGTTGGAAGGGATTCACAAGGATCATCAAGTCCAACTCTGAAGTGAGTGGCCCATTCCATTCCTTATTTCCAGAGTACTTAAGGGAGGTACTTGTAGTATCCAGGGCAACACCTGAGAACTCTCACAACTCAAGCAAAAGCAAGTAAGGGGGAATGTGTTTTGAATGTACAGAAATAGGTACTCTGAAGAACATCAGTTCATGAGAGGTTTGTTTCAGGCGCCCAAAATAAAGTAACCTGGATAATTTTCTGCCAGTTAGATGTCGATTCTGGGGGTGTTCTGGGTGGGGTGCTACGACTTTTCAAAACTGACTCTAACAGAAAGTCGCTCGGCAGCCACTGCACACACACACACACAGGCACACACACGCTCCAGACAGCTTCTCCGACAGGTCGACGGCAAAGAGGCAGGAAGGGTCCTTGTGTGGAATTCCACGGCACAGATTTATTTCAGCTCCACGCCTGAAAGGGACCCGTGACAAAAGACCCATGACAAAGCAGAGTCCCAAGTTAAATAAGGGGGTGGGGAAAGCACCAGGGCCCAATGGTCTGAGGGCACAGGGCGGTACATAGGCGGGACTGGGGGACGGGAGCCAATTAGGTACTAGTGAGGGAGGGACTAAGGAGCAAGGGGGAATGGGGACACAAGGAGGGGAGAACATTCTGGATTAGGGCCATGTAGGGTAGAAAGGGGCGGGGGAGGCCAATGGGCCAATAGGGGAAACAGAACCGGGGTACATTTCCGTAACAGAACAGGGTATTCTGGGAGACACCTTTTTAATTACTTCAACCTGGGGAGCATTTCTCTGCTTAGGGCACCTTTTCTCCAGGGGGTTTTTACAATCCCTGGTGCCATGGGCTCACTGGCCACCGCAGTTAGACTGAAGTGCGATGGTGCTTTCCCACACAATGGTCGCATGTTATGGATGTGCTGTGTTCTTCTATCTAAAGTGAAGAAGGTTTGTGGAGTGCTTTGGTAGGAAAGTATTTGCCAAAAAAACAACTTTCAGAAGTTAATAATTGCACGTGAAGATTCCAGTAATTTGAAAAGTATCTTCAGTAAACGGGTAATGAGACCAGAAAGATGCGCTGAAAAGGTACCTGAGCAATGTCTGTTTAGATTGTAAATTATGTATTGTCCTGGAATGACCGTTTTGCAATAAGAATAGAGACCAAGACTTACCATTCAGGATTTCTTTTTTTTATTTTTTAGTTTGTTTTTTGTAATGCGTTTTCATAGTAAAATATGAGTATGTATTATATACGAAATATATATTAATGTATCTATGTGTCAAATAGCAAAGCCTCATATTTTGAAGCTACTTTGAGGTTAGAAAGTTGAGTAGCAGAAAATAGCCTATAAATAGGCACATCTGAAAATAAACATGTATTATATTTTAAATTTTTTTAATATATTAAATGCTTCAATAAATAATTTTTCTTCTCATGAGTATTATAGTGGCACTCAGACTTGGATATACATTCAAAATTTTCTCTGTACATAATTACTGTTCCAAGATCCTTTGGAATCTGTGGTTTTCAGTAGCTTTACTATAGGCTTCATTTTGAGAGTCTTCTTAGAAATGATGGTTGAATATGATAACAAACAAAAATTTCAAAGAAAACAAGTTTGTTTGTTGGGGTTTTTTTAGAGCTTTTAGGAAGGTTATGTTCCTTACTGGTAAGCTTAGTATTTTGATTTCTGAATTGTCTTTAAAATTTTGTGATTTAATTCAACTCAGTGTAGTTATAGTGTAATGGGTGTCAGTAGAATAATTTTTAAGGGATGATTTCAAGGTCAACATGTTTATGCATATATAGGCTCTAATGTCAACACACTATTAAGTCTCTACAAATAAATGCCCCATCATCTTTTATTGTTTTTTGCTTTATTCATTGGTATATATGGAGATATCATTGTCTTATTCCGGAGTGGTCTTTGTAATCATTATTGACATGCCATTCCAACCTTTCAAAACCAAAATGAAGACTCACTCATGAACTGGGTTATGGAGAAAAATGAGGAACCATTGAAAGAGTAGGACATAGGTGAAAAATGGAAACATTTTATAACCGAAGTTAGGTGCTTTTCCTCCTTCATTTCATTCACAAGAAGGTTATAGTGCAGAAAGAATGGGAAAGTTTGGTTGTCTGATTTTGCTGAAGAGCTCTTTTCATGGAAGACTGCTGGATTTAGAGCTCTGAAAAGACACAGACTGAAATGTAATCTAAATAATAATTAAATGTCAGTGCAAGAGGATGTGCAGCTGGCCATGGGCTAGTGTTAGAAGCAGTCTGAGCATCCAGTTGGCACAGCTGTTCTCTCAATTTTTGTAGTTACAGTACATAAAAAATGTTAAAAAACCATGGCATTTTGCTGAGAGAATCTCTGGTGGGAGACTGAGAAAGTGATAGCAGGCCAAAACACAGGTAAAGGTGCTTTTACAGCTGTAACTCCCTAGCACGATGGGAAGCATGTAAAGTAATAGACAAAAAACTCAGGTGGGTTTGAGCATAAAGGTTTGTCAAAGGCAGAAAAGGATGACATGACATAATTGCCACGTAACAAATTTGGAACATTTGGTTGAGGATATAGATGGGAAAGGCCTTACCTACAGTTGATGACACGGAGTATCCTACCTATAAAAGCATAGAAGGAAATTCATTAGTCCTATCAGTGAAGGCCAGCTGTTAAAGGCTTTAGAAAAATTGAAAAGGATTCTATGGAAGAGACTTCTGCGAGACTAAGTTTTAAATTTTTGTTTTAGTGATGCACAGCTTGAGTTGATGGCCAGATGTTCATAGAGAACATCACTACTGAAAAGTAATGTGTTTAATTTGGATAGAGGAATGCTCCTTCCAAAAGATTAAATAGAATGGGGGATGGCATGAGTGTGTGAGTTGCAAGTTGGCTGTCTCCATGTATACTTTACAGACTTGAAGTGTTGCATATGTTTGCTTTTTCACTGATGTGAGTGACATCTAGTTCATTTTTTGATTGATCTTCTTGGAAGCCAGGTGGAGTTTGAGAGACATCTAATAAAAATGAATTCATCAATACTTGCTTTATAAGCTAAGAAATATTTACACAGACTAAAAAAAGTCCCCATTTTAATGTTAGGACGACCAGACAAGAATTTTCTAAAGGAAAGCTGTTTCCTTGAAGAGTAAAACATAAGTTCCGAATAATGATTAATGAGAAAACATGTGAGGTAGTTTGGTTTTAAACCTTGTAGCATTGACTTTGCAATCCTCTTCATTCTGAACTGTTGGGAAATGGCACAGTCAGTGAGATGTGGGTCAGGACCGGGTGACATCTTGAAGGAAAAACAAAGCAGGTAAGCAGCCATCTGATTTACCAGCAATTTTGTGTTTTCATGTAGATAGCCAGTGCTGGTCAGAATGGGGGAAATGCCTGGTGCTGACATTTATTCATCCTTTCAAATGGAGTACAGAAGATTGCTGGGTTTGGGTTTTTTTTTTTCCCAGAAGATGTTAGCATAAATGTTAGAGAAGAGTTGCTTGTCTATTTTCAGCAAAGCTAATTTTCCAGATCTGAGCTCTGCTGGCCTCAGTTATTGGAAGTGAATACCAGATAACCACAAAAAGCACAAGAATTCAGTGTTTTATAAGAAATCAGTTCAAATTCATTTAGCTGCATTTGGTTTCATTTAACTATATTTGAAAACTTTAAAGCTGAGGCTAATAGACCAGTACCAAACTTTGAGTCTTGTTCATTTATATTAAACATACATAAACTATATATAAACAATAGGGTTCACTTTTTTTTTTCCTTTTCCCCTTCCCCTCTTTCCCCTCCACCCAATATGGCAAAATATCCAGTCCTGGCAAGAAAGAGAAGATTTAATTTGTTTCTTGTTATTGCTTGGCTATCCAAATTCACTCTCAGCATCCAAGCAAGTTATTCCACTGTGGGCAAGCAAAAACAGTCTCAGCTGCTTCATTGATGTTTTTGTGTTCCTTACATTTAAGCAGATTTCCAGTATAGTTCCATAGAAATAACTGGATTTAATTTCTCTGTCCTCGTGTGACTGTGCAGAAGGTAATTGAAGGTAGCTAAGGCTATGAACTGCTTTTATAGCCTCCATTTCATTTACAGAGGTTTGTTGGGAGCAGTGAGCAGTACTACAACTCAGTAATTTTCAGGAGTTTTGCTCTCTAAGGGAAGTAGCATAAAGACCATGCTAAAGAGCCAATACAAACTGCGAAAAGTCAGTATGTTAATTGTATGTAAAACATTTTTGAGTTTGTTGCGTTGCTGTGCTGAGCTGTGATATACATTTGGGTGGGGTCGCTTGCATCCCAGAAACCGGTCTTGGCATTAGTTTCTGCAGGACTCAGCCAGCTGCAGTCACCTCCAGTAAGAAAGAGGAAAGGACTCTTGGTTGTTCTGCCTGTGGGCATTGAGGACATAAATGCAGAGACTGACTGGCTGAGTGGCAGATGTATTCTGGATCACTGCATTTTATGAATATTGTATTGTTCCAGTTTTAGTTGTCATCTGTTCTCTATCCTTTGTCTCCTCAGCGTTTTCATACACGACAAACATTGTCCGGAGGGACTTTGGAAACGTATCTCATCTTTGAACTTTGTGTTGAGTACAAGATGGTCATCTGAAGCTGACTGTGTTAATGCTTAGAAGATACAGTATTTAAAAAGCGTAGGTAGGAACAGTGCTGAAGAGGCAGAACTAAAATAGAAAATAGGATACTTCACTCAAGCGTAGTGGAAACTTGAAGCAGCAATAATGACAATCATAGGGGAAGTTGCTGTTTAAAATGAACAACATCAGCCTGGATAACTGCATGAGACTGGGAGCAAAGAGTCTTTTTTCATTTCTGGGGGAAAAATATAGAATGGCAGAAATTCATTGTCTGAGGGAAACAAGTGAAAGAGACCATTTACTACTGATGCAAATGTTTTTAAAGCCTTCTCAGAGCACCCTGGCAAGCTACTCTGTGCTTTCTCTTCCAGACTGTCAGTGAAGGCTGGGGGTTGCCTATTTTGCATTAACTAAGCTATTTATGGCTTTTCCCCACCTCTATTTATATTAACTTATATGATAGGATTACTAGACCTATTTTATCGACTTACAGAAAAGGCAGAGAAAGAAAGAAAGAAAAAAAGGAAGACACTAAAGCTGAGATCTTCAAAGTACCCCAGCTCCATACGGAAAGCTTTTGGTACCTTGCTGGTTTGTGTATCTGTGGCCTGGGGGTCAGCTGACAGCTGACAAAGTGGTCTGGGCTGGAGCGAGGGGTTCAATCTACATCTGCCATCTCAAGGCTGGTGCCATAACCAGTAAGTCTTCTTTTTGGGTTTTTGTTGTGTTGATCCTATATTCTTCCTGTAAAATTAGTTTCAAAGTTTTGTAGCTGGTGTGCCGTAATAGTTGAGATTTGGTTTGGTATTTGTTTTCCAGATGGATTTCTCTAGAATATATGTAGTAGAAATTTTTGCCAAAAGAATTAATTCAAGATTATGTCCAAACATGAATGGAGAAAAAATTCCAAATGGAATCAGTTTTCCGAAACAGATTCTGATTTTTTCATCTTCTTTATAGTTTCTACCTCAAATTAATTATTATTTCCTTACAAGACAGTGTAAAACAACGCAAGCAAGACAAGACAATTCAGGATGCAAGTTGAACTACCTGACCTTTTATTAAAAATTATATAAAGTAGGCAGCTTTTTTTATGGTTTGGGAAAATAAAAACCAACTTTGTCCCAACTTTATTTTCTGCAAAAAACACATTGTTAAACTTGGAATACCTGAACACTTTAAATTCAGATGGACCTCATTACAATAACAATGCCTTAATATTTTAAATTTCCTAGGGCAGTTTTTCATGAAGTGTGATCATTATGGATAATAATGATAATTATGAAATTTGTTATATTTGAAACACTAGCTTGTTGTATGCAATGGTTATTAAAATACATTCTGTAGTATAGGTGAAGTAAGGATGAGTGGCATACCACACCTAATAGCTATTTAGTGGCATTTCCTACAAGGAGATGTAACCACCTGAAAAGGAACGGTAAAATTCTAGTTTCCTTTGCTCATAAAGTTTGTTTCCTAGAGCAAGACAATGGAATTAGTACAGTTGTACCAATGCTGTACTACATTCCAATTAGTCTGTCTTTAATGAGGAGAAAAAGAAGGATCGAGGCAGTGTGATGAGACTTGATGTTGCAGCAGGCACTATTAACTTCTGAGACCTTTATCTAATACTTTTATCTTCATTCTCCAGCCTAAAATATTCATAGCCATCTCTGTTCGGCAGTGTTTCAAGCAGACATCTGAACTGCAAGCCTTCATCCAAACATTATAGTGCAGACCCCAAACCAGGTTCAATTAAATGAAATGCATGCTTTTTTTTAATTCAAATGTACATTTCTGAAACCATCCGGCACAGACTGTGGTGTGTGTACTTCCTTTGCCATGGAGCATCTCTAACAGAATAACACATTATATAATGTCTGTATGCCTGCACTGCACAGAAGATGAGTTTTGCTTTCAGATGTGTGCATTTGGCTTGTGTAATGAAAGAAAATGTCTTCTCAAGACAAATATGACACTGCTTGCCTTTTGAAAAATACTCATGGAAGGCCTGAAAGGGTACAGAGAAAATTTTCCCAGCACAAACAAAACTCTTGTTATGTAATTTCTTTGGCTTCAAAAATCGAGCAAGCTGTTTGGTTCTATACTGGGATTTTGAACCTGCCAACTCTGACAGCTCCACATAATCATGTAACTGTTGTTTGGTGGTGTCACAGCAAACCTCTCTGCTTTGTTCACTTTAACCTTGTCCTCCAGATGAGATTCAAAAAATGCTTCCTCTTCAAAGGTGTATCTGTCAGCAATTAATGTGAAAGTCATATCATCTGTGCTCCTATAGAAAGCTACATACGTTTTTTGTTATAAGTGAAAAGTAGGTAAGATTTTGAGATTATGAATAAAAAGAACAAAAGGAGAAGAGAATTTCAGGCTCTTTTGTGTAGAGATTTGTGAGGTTTTGGTTTGTCAATATAGCATATAAAAATATTACTAAAGTATATAAAGTGCTATAAAAATTTATAGTTATTTGTAAGGGAATTCAGATATTTTTGTGGCAATTACTCTAAATGTTTTCTGTTCCGAATCATGCATGTACCATCTTTTCATAACAAGGGCTTCGTTAAAATACTTACATATGGTGTTGGGTGGGTGAAGGAAGAACTTCTTATTTTTTACAAAATTTCCTTCTTTACTTTTATCTTTAAAAGGTACTGTAAACAGCAGATGTGTTACATCCAATCGTAATAATATTCTAGGCACCCTGCTATAGATTTCAAATAAATATCTCCTTATTAAATGTCTTTCCAACATCCCAAAGAGTGATTTACTTTTAGCTCTTTTAAAAGAAACAAGCATGCTAATTCTAAATTAATATTGTTTTAACTTTTCTCATTTTGTAATTACCGTATTATTCTCCATAATTTCATTTCTTTTAGATTATTTTATTTAACTTTTTGTCAGTATCCTCATCAGCACTATTTAATGTCTCAGGAGACTAAATCCTTAGACCTACTTTACAATAAACACTGGGAAAAGTCCTTATCAGCCAAAAGTTGTTTTTTGGTTGGTTTGTTGCCTTTTTCTTTTTCCACTTTCAAACTGACCAAACTCTTCCCACATGGGTGTGCCTCTAAATCCTGTCCAAATTAAACACAGAGATATAAAACCAGTATATAAACAGTAACGATAGAAGTGCATCTTGTTCATCCCTTCTTGCTTTTCTTCATGAGGATCCTTAAGTGTGGCCTTCAAATATTTTAGAAGAGAGAAATGCACTTAGATGCACATCCTGCTTTCTCATGTGACCTGTTTTGATTAGGGTTTTAATTGCAATCATTTAACAATAGAACACTGGTTCCTAATCTTCCTTGAAGTTGTCATCTTTGGAGGGAGCTTGATTAGAAAGGTATTTTAACCCATCAATTTCTTTCCTTAATTCTGAGGGAAGAAAATGTAAATTGTGATTCAACCTGCTTTTAGAACTTCTGGTCTCTAAACGTATGTGGTTATGTAGCTTTTTCCCATGCTCCAAACTGGTCCTTTAAACCCCTTCCTCACCCATCCAGAGACTGTTGCGTATCTTATTAAATAAAAATAATTTTCTCATAGTAATGATAGGAATGAAAATAAGACCTATTCCAAACCCTATACAGCTGAACTCATCATACAGCTTTTTATGTACAAGTATCATCCATGAAATTGTTAATTAACTTCAGGAGTAGTAGTTTAATCTAGCTGTGAATTCTCATTGCAGCTAACATCAAAGGCATGAAATTAGTTGTAGTATTTCTACTATACATACATGTGTGTATTTGTCTGTAGGCTTAAGTACATGGCAACTGAAGGTTTTCAAGGCTTGAATTACTGTTTTGGGGGCTTATTCCTTCTCAAATGTGATATGATCAGATCTTGTAATATTGAAGAAAAGCAGCAAACGCCGGAAGCCTTAGAAAACGTTGATAAACAAGTAACAGAACAGGCAAGATTTACTTCCTTACCATGACCACAATGATTTCCCAGGCTGGGATATAAGTGGAGTTTTGGAAGACTCTTGGACGATCGCCACTAGTTAAGAATAAAATCATTCAAGATGCAGAATAATTGCAAATATTGTGATAAACCTTTAAAATTATCTAGCCATGGTACGCTGGAAGGAGAAGGTGGCTGTGCATTGTAATATTGCAACTTCTTAAAAGAAAGTGCCTGGAGCTGACAAACCAGATTGGTGGTTTTTAATGAAAGCGAATACAGTTAATATGTGTATACTTTCATTGACAAGGTTCTGCACTTAGGAGTACAGCACAGATGGTATAAGAAATGAATACTTATGTCTGACTGTAATTGATCCTATCAACAATGACATACCTTTAACTGGGTTGTATCACTTTACGTCACATGTGGTTAATTAAGTAAGAAGGGCCCAAATACGCTAAGGAGATTTTTATGTTTATAGTTAGGAAAACAGTCTAGACAGGTGTTAATGTAAATGAAGTTAGTACTTGTCAAAGGTGAAATTGTCCATATGTAGCCCTGCTTCAGTCTCCAAATAAATATAATTTGGCTATGTCTGCATTAGCAAGTAGTGAGGAGCAATAGGACCTGATCTGCAGAGTGAAACAGTTGGTGCTGAGGATCCTTCTTTCCCCACTGTAGGGATCAGTGGGAGAAGGGAGGTTGCTTCTGTCTGGCTCTGTTCTGATCCCACTGACAGGAGGTCAGGGCTGGGTGCAATCTTGGAGGGGGTCATCTGGCTTAGGTTCATTCCCTGTATTTACTACCTTATGTGTATCTTGGGTAGCTACATTTTTTCATCTGTAAAACAAAGCTTGCCCTTAATTTCCAGCATCCTTCAACCTCAACAGGAAGAGCTTTGCTTCCTCCTTGCGTGCTTCCTGGTTCGCCATCACAGACATGAATTGTCTGTCACTATGTATAGATGCCTGCCCCATGATGTAGTAGAGTTTGTTACATCATTTTTTTGCATGTGCATACATTTGGATTGGCTCTTAGCTGGGTTGGCTGTCTCTACTGTTGAAAAGATTACATGTCTTAAATTCTTTTCTTTTATGGACTGTATTTTCCACTGCCAAGCACACCTTTGCTTTGTCCAATTTGGAAAATTATATGACAAAATAGAACTTGATTTCAATTTTGGTCCAATTTCAACTTGTTCCAATTTTGGTCCTGGAGGTCTCCACGGGTACAAATTTTTTATAGCAAAATTCTCTAATCTCTGTATTCACCTTATTTCTACACTACATTTCAAATGATCTGCAATAGTTTTACCTGCAAGTCACTGAATGTGTAGTTCAACTTAAATGTCACAATCCACTGGCCACAGCTGGGTGTCCCAGAATAAAATCTCAACCATTTTCTGAGATGCACCTACAGTAAATACTTTTGGCGTTTACATGACTGCTGAACTACATAACCTCATTGGCTGATCGTTCTTCCAAAACAAGTATTCCTACAAAGATTCTTTTCTTTATTAAAAAAAAAAAAAAGGAAAAATTAATCAAACCCTTTTTTGGCTGTTTCATGCCGCCCAGTCCTTCTCTTTAATGTCAAAGTAGGTTTTTGTTTTACTTTCTTCTGCTGGACATACTTTTTATTTTTGCTTTTCTCTAGTTGGTTCCCCTTCCTTTCAGAGCAAAATCCTGTTTCTGTCTCTCTTTATCCTTAGCCCACTTGTATGTTCTGAAAGAGATCTCTGCTTCACCTCATGTCATTTTTATCAGCTTTTCCCACTTGCAAACTTTGCAGCTGCTTGAAAACCTTAATTTGTCACTCCTGAAACACATACTTTGTGGATGTCATGCTTAAACTTTCCCATCCATTCCAGGTGGCTGTGTAATTTCCACATTTTGGTTAGCATCATCAGTTTTGGAAACAGAAATGTTGATGTCATTCTTAAGCTGACATTAGCTTAGCTGTGATAACCATTAGCCTATTGCCAACATTTGACTGATCCAATGTTTCTCCGAACATTGTCAACATTATAATTTGATATGAAAAAGTTGTGCTAAAAATTATTTTACTAACACCTTGAATTTAGCAGTCTGCTTACTTATAAAATGAAAACATATATAGTTGCTTTGGTTAGGATTGCATTCAGTTTTTAAATATATAATATCAAAAACATTGTATAGGATGCGCAAGATTGCTGTGGAACGTGGGATCTTGTGTGTACTAGAGAACATCAAACAGTTACTTAATAAAAAGTCCAAACTCCTACCCTTCAAGAAACTGAGGTTAAGTAATTAGGATACTTAGTCCTGTTTTTCCAAGAGAATATAATTAATATGTCGAAAAATAGTTGGTTATGTATTTCTCGTTAACTTAAAGACTAGCTTAAACATTACAGAACATTGACACAGAATTTAGAAATAAAAGAAGTAAGCCCTAGAAAGGGAATAGGCTCCTAAAGGCACATTTTCATTCCTGCTTATTGTAGACTGTTTTACATTTAGCTCTTTTATTTCCATTTGTGTTTTTATGCCTAAAATTAAAGCAAAAGCTCTATTTTTCTTCTTCTCTGTAAAAATAGCTGGCATTTTGTCAAAGCTTGTTGTAGTGTTGCTTGTACATAGTAAAAGAATAGCAAGCATAGCAACCTAAAAAAATGGACTGAAGCAAATCAGTTCCAGATTTAATGGGATGTTTTGATATACATCCTGGAAAAGAAAAGGTTTTGGGGTGACCTAATTGTGGACTTCCACTACCTGAAGGGAGCCCTGCAAGAAAGATGGAGAGACACTATTTACAGGCACATGGAGTGACGGGACAGGGGGGAATGGCTTCAAAGTGAAAGAGTTCCACGATATTGTTATTTCTTTCAGATGTTTTTCAGACAGCTTTTAATCATTTCTTAATTGGACAGCTTGCATATACGATAAAATATGCACTAAAGTATCTTGATAAATAGGAGTTTAAATTGAAAGGTTTGGGACGCCTCTTAGTAGCACCTGAGCTCTAAGTGTTTCAAAGCAACAGCAACAACAAGTCTTACATTCTATAAAAGACTTCTTTATGTTGTGTCACTGTGGGTTCAATCCTTCTGTGCCTTCTTCCTGTTGAAGCAGTGTCTCCACTGTAAGTTTCCAATTAACATGAGGAATAATATCAGCTATAACCCTCAGCACAGTGTAACACTATTTCTGAAGGAAAGGTTCATGTACACTCGTAAGAGGCTGGCAGTGGGGTGGGAGGGGAAAATTATTCTGGTATAATTTTTCTTCCGTGGGAAGTACTTCTTTTTCTCCCCCTGAAGATGACCACTTAATTGACAAATTCTTGTGAGTCTTGTGATCTTTGATACAAAAGCAGGTTTGTAGATAGAGCAACAGACACATGGGATGAGTTTCATATTTAGATTATTCTGTAAAATATTTTGTTGTTCATGAGTAGCAAAATCACTCTTCATGTATATGTTATCAGATGACTCAAAGAAACTATGAGAATGCTATCAAATTTGAAACCAAACATTACTAGCCATGCTGCAAGATTTTCTCTGCAGTGCTTATGAAGATGCAAACAGGGCAATTCAATGCAAAAGTACAGTCAGGAAAAAGAGCAGCAGCTTCTGAGTGGAAAGATAAGTCTGTGGAGGTCATTAACGAGTAGAAGAAAAACAACAAGCAAGTTTGTCTATTAAGCATTTATTATGATTTATTTGGTGCAATATGATACTTGTGTTCCTTTGACTCAAGTTAGAAAGAATGGAAATATGGGAATTACATCTATTTAAAAAAAAAGTAGGATCAAGTAGTCTGACTAATCTTAAATACTATTCCATGTATCTGTTAAAGATATTGTTGATGTGAAATTTACAAAATCATGAATTTTGCTTTGTCATATTTTCTCGTTTTTTCCATTCTGTTCCAGTAAAAATAGGAATATTTTCCCAGTATTGTGTCTGTGTGTTGATAAATAAATAACTGATAGCAAAATAATGAAGGCTTTTATATATTCTCGTGAAGTTGCGTGTGGAGTTTGCTTTTATATGTCTTTGTATAAAAACATCTTCCACCTAATTATTAAGGGATTCACACTGTTTGAAGTGAGAAGTTTCTTTAAATTACTGATAAAGAAATAAGTAAATAGAAACAATGTTTAGAAGAAATATCTATAGGGCATTTAACATTTGTATTTATTGCTCATCAATTCTGTCTAGAAAATAAAGAAACTGATTGCATGTGGAAATCTAAACAATTTGGTTAAATGAAATATTAACTTCTTAGCAGGCCAAGGCAAGGGCAATATAAAACTTCAAAGCTAAAGTAACATTTGTGAACATCTTATCTGTATTCCACCAAAGAATATTTGTAAGGTCGTTTTAAGGTCAATTTAAAGGAAAAAAAATACAAAAAACAACCCAAATCCCCAAAATTTCCAAACATATAAAATGATGAATAATAGTAACTGGTTAAAACAAGATTTTCTCAGAACTTGAACATGAAATTTCATAATTTTTTAGGAAAGAATTTTCTTTAAAAGTTGGCACCTTAACTCAGGCTCCACCTTCACAGGCTTCTTCACCATTCCAGCTTCTCTCCACCTTGAGTCATTGTACCTTGCTTCCATTTTCTGCCTGTAGCTGCAAAAATCAGCACCTCTTGTTCTTCCAGTGCCTTCTGCCCTCTGCTTGATTTCCTTCCATTAACAAGAATGTTACTGTTGTGCAGCAAGAACCTACAACCTCTTTTTTGAAATACTTTTAAGCTCACTTTATAGCACAGCCTCCGCTGAAATGCATACTCTCATTGCAAACATGGAACTGCCATTTATTGCAATGTTTGGCAATTATTTGTGCTATTAGTTCCAAAGTGATCAGTTTTAAAGCTTTGTGATTCACAAGGAATAAACTTAAATTTCATGAGTAAACTGAAGAGCCAAACAAACGAAACCTTTTTGTTTCTCATTTTCACCACTCAAATATGAAATTACTTGGTTTTGTTGGTCTCGATTGTATTCTGTGACTTAGTGATCACAGTCAGCTCTGGAGCTTCTTTACTGTGGTCTACAGAATGGTCTTCCAGGTTCTTAATTTCCAGGACAATTTTTGTGTGTCTGCCACCATGCTGAAAGGGGAAATCTGATGAGTAATAGACTCTCACCCCGTGTTTATAAGACTTAGCCAGGAATACATCAATCCTGGCAATGCGTCTTTTATGTATTTTCCAAAGGGTGAAATAACAAAGTTTGGCCTATAGCAATGAAAAAGGAGTTCTATAAAATTGAATACTGAGGTAGATGGTCCTTAATAAATGAGCAAACCCCTCCCTTACCTCTCTCGTTTGAGAAGGAGCAGATTTGTGGACTCTTTCATAAAAAAATTAGTTCATAAATCATATGCAGTTGACTAAATCACTAAAGTTGCAGCCTCAGGACTTTCTTTTATGTATGAAGAGAAGTAATTTCAGCTATTATATTCGTATTTCAGTCATATGTGATTCATATTCTTTTAGTTTACCTGAAATAACATTTTTCAGACTACAGTAATCTTTTGTCCTTTTTTTTTTTAATATGAAAATGAAGACTAATATAATGCAGTACTTGGTACAGGAAGGAACACAGTAATGCTACATTTGGAAATTGAATTTACAGTTGCTACTTTTTTTTCCCGTTTCCTCCCTTCCTCTCTCTTCCCCCTCCCAGTCCCAGTTTTAGTAAACTGTTTATTGTTCGGTATAAAATTAAACAGTGTTTATAGCTTAAATATAAATTTAAGTGAAATAAAACATCAAGAAAAGTTTAGAAAGTCGCACTTAAATACATTAGGGTTCCCATAAAACCTAAAAACTATCTTTTCAAGATACTGATGGAAGAATGGTCCCAGAACTGTTTGGTATTGTTATCTTATCATATGTTGAATCCTGTTTGGTAAAACTATCAGAGAACTACTTTCTTAATTTTTTTTTTTTTTAATGTTAATTCATTTTACGCACAATGGTTTTGGTGGAGGAAGGGCAGGAAATACTTTTTAATTTCTTTTTTCAAAGTTTTCTAGAATTTCCTAGGACATACATCTAATTTTAAAACTCAAGTACAATTGAATTGTTGAGACTATTCCATATGAATGTTGTGACTCACAAAAGTAATGAGTAATGTAACATTAGTTTTAGATCTGAAACATTGCTTCTGTTTGTCATTCTGCACTTGATGGACTTTTCTTTCAGCTTCTATTGTAAACCATATTTGCAGAGGTTTAAGAACTTGACCGAAAAAATTTGCTTTGGATGAAAAACTAGCATTCCAAGCTCTAGCATCTAGAATGAAGTTACCCAAATTTTGAAAAGAATTGTGGGTATGAACTCTGTATTAGCTCAGGATCTTATTTAGTGTTTCTATAACTCAAAAATATATTTATGTACGTTGACTTTTTCTGTTAGTTTTACTACTTGAAAGATTTCTTCCTCTTTCACTCAGTATATTGAATAATCACTAATGACAAAAGAAATTCCAGTCATAAATCGAGAGAGTGACAGTATTTAGACTTAAGCAGTGTCCTAACTCTTCAAAGACTGGAATAGGAGAGTTGTCTTTTCTTCACTAGATACATGTTTCGTTCTGCAAACAAATGTTTTCTAGCCAGCCAGGGGTAGAACGTGTTCCTCACAGAGCTGCCTTCACTGTTGCATTATTGCAATGTTATCGACCAAAGCTTTCAATGTGCTGAGCAGTCATTACCTGGTGGGAATGATCTGTTTTTCAAACCAGTGTAAAAATGCCTGAAGTTGGGTGTGATCACATTTGGACATCCTGGGAGGCAAAGGCACATCCTAGCTGGTTGCTCACTTTCAGCACAGGGATCTAGTCCTTCCCATTGCCCAGCTGAAACAGTATGGGTCTGCTCTCCAGGCTGAAGTGCAAACAGAGGAGTAAGTCAGGGGTTGAAGAGAAACCTTTGAACTTGACCTATATCCTTCCATGAGCTGCTCTCCCTCTATCAAGCTTATTTGTCTGTGTCTGTTGACCAAAGAATGTGGATTATCTTGATGGCAGGAAATGTAAAGCACTCTCACAGTTATATGCTGCAGAACTAATACTGTGCTGGTAACACTAATGCCATATATTTTTATTAAATTTTATTTATTAAATTTAAAAAGTGCCCATGAACTCTCTTAGTAAATCCTCATGGAATACTTTTAGTTTGTTTCTTCCCAAAGAAATTAACTGTGTGTTATGCTACAAGGAATATCAAATTCATAACAGGTATTAAAAGTTTCATATATAGATTTTAAAGGTATAATCTTTATAGCAGCATTTCTGAAGTTTAAAATTAATGATTGTTATGGGTTTACTTATTGATGTAGTTGCTGACCTTAAAAATATCATTAAAAAGAGTTCTGTTGGGAGGGTAATGCTCTGAAGTAATCAAGGTATCATTTGGGTTGGCTTCTCACTGCTATTGAAGAGGTGTCTTTAAAGTTTTGACTTCACAGGCAAATCTTTTTATACATGACGCTGCCATCAAGTGGCTATTGAGTAGAACGTCTGTGTTGCCCCTCTCTAATTTAAATCTTTTTCTTCTTTTTAATTAACAGCTTGGTTTGAAAGAAGGAAATATCCTATAGTTACTAAATGAAAGGACAGAAAAATAAGTTTACTTCTCTCTGGACCAGAGCTGTAGAGAAATCCCATTCTTTCAAAGCATGCTCGAAGATGCTTTGAAATAATGGGATTTCAGTGACATCAAATTTTGTTGACAATGATTTTTACATCAGCTTCAACAGATGTTAGGAACCTCTCTGGTTACCTTGTGAACTATTCTGAGTGTCTTTTTGCATTTTCAGGCACCTTAATATGCAGTTAAATCTTCTCTTGTAAGGTCTCATTTTAATCCATTCTATCAGAACTCCAAAATATAGATGTAGTCTATAGACTTCAACAAGGATTTTAAGGTGCTGGATCTAAAAGGCCAGAATTAACGCAGATCCTAAACTTCAAGAAATTTTCCCTTGAATCAAGAAGCTGATGAATGAATAAAAACATCTCTTTATAACAATCTGACAATAGCACATCCTAAAGTAGACAAAACCTTTAGATTTTCAGGTTTTGTGGGGGTAAAGGCAGCAACCCAGCCCCAAATGACTATTTGCAGTTTATCAGGACCCAAATATTGGCATCCACCAGCTACCCCCAGTTCACTTCCAGCGGTATGGGGCCGTTAACCAATTTTAGGCAAGTAATGATAAACATCCCCATTCTCCTGAAGATCGTTTGCCTTCTTTCACCCTCTAGAAATAATGATAGAAAATCATGTGCACATTTGCATTTGTATTTACTGTGTTTGAATTAAAGCTGCAAACAGCTCTGATTCACTAATAACTGATGAAAGTGTCTCATTATTGAGCTACAAAACCTCCAACAAATTAATGGAAATTGCAAATCACCTTGAAAATTGCAGGCTCTTTAGTCCTATATTGAGTGCTGAGAAGACTGCATAAATAGCTTTGTTGCTTAACTCTTTCTTTTGAAAAAATAGTTTTCTTATCACAATTTTTAAAAACCATGGCTTAGTAATCAAGGCATGGCTAAATAACATTTTTTGTTGGTTTTTTTTTGTGAACACGAATATTTAACAGTATATTATTGTTAAATATTACTATATTTGGTTCCTTTTTAATATAATATTTAGGACCATGGATTCTCTGCCTCTGATGCTAAGCAAATATTTTGGCCAATTTTCTCTCATGCCCCAAATTAAAGTACAGGATTTTGCTTGTTCTAATTCTTTTCTGTACATAATGAATTTTTAAATATATACACCCACGATGTTTTTCTACAACATTAAAGCTTAATTAGAAGAAAGTATTTCATGAAAAGGAAAAAAAATCACGCCATATATTTCTTTGTTCACTCTTTTTTTGATTTTTATTCCTTCTGTCTAACTGAATCTAAAACCAGTGCATATCCCTTGCTAGGAGAAATTAATGTATGGGAGGTGATCTCCTGCTGATATAAAATTTTATATCCTCATAGTCATGGAAATGCGCTTCAACAGAGTATCATCTGTGTTTCTCTAAAAGATAGAATGATTTCTGCAAAGTTCTAGATTCTTGTGTATCACCCCCCGCCCAGTTCCACATTACAGCTGCATCCCTGATATAAACCTGTTTGATTTAAAGGAACGTATTTCAGTTTAACATAGATTCAGGATAAAAAATCAACAGTTTGTAATTTTGTCCATTTTTGGCAATATACGAGTCATCATTAAGCTTGGGATGAGTAATGCGTCACAGGTTTTTGCAAACAACAGAGATTTTAAAAAACTTTATAAGGCACAGCAGACAATTTTTTTGTATGTAGCGCTTCATATAACATTTGTGCTGGTGTAGTGTAACTATGGAGGTACAGAATGGGCATTTAAAGACATTTTTCTTCTATATTTGAAGTCACTTGGCTAACTGGAATACTAAAAGTCTTGCTGAAGCACCCTCTAGTTATTGCTAAGAGAAATTCCAAAATTTAACAAAATCTTTGAACCTCCAGGGACACAACTACTCCTATTAGTTGGCTGGTGCCTTTTACTAGGAAAGCTTTTCGGTGACTTTCCAAATTGGTTCATTCCTGGGGCTGAATGACCTGTGAGATGTCCATCATTAGCTCTTTCCAACAATGGAACTTAAAGTAGCAAAGAATTGGAAGTTTCTGTTTTTCCTGCCTCATTGTTGCAAGCTTGATGAGTAAGGGGGAAAAAGGTCTCTTTCATTTTATCTTCCTCTTTTTATTCCTTCTAAACCACCACCTTCTGTTTTTTCTCCTTTTGTACTTTCTTGGTATTATTAGTAATGCATCCACAATTCTTGCTCATCATTTTCATTCTACTCCACCACCTCAACTTTGGTCCTTTTGCCCTTGGGCACTATCCTTATGTTTGATAGCAGCTTGCTAGACTTTTGCGCCAAATGATGAAAGATGAAGTATTACTCCATTTTAGCTTCTTCATGTCCAATCTGGGGACTCAATTACTACCCTCCAAAAGCTATGAAAACATTAATATTTGAAGCCCAGAAAGGAGTTTTGCTTTGTTCTGTTTCTGTGTCATCTCTTCTATGTTCTCTCCACTGCTTAGTCAGATGAGCAGTGGATGCTTGAAGCTTTTGAAAGAACATATAACCAAAGAAAATTAGTCAGCTTACTATCCAGATCTTCACATGCACTTGCCACTGTTTTGAAGTAGTTTTTGTTAAATATGCTGAGCATATGTAGAAACCACATGCACCTGCAGATACCATCATTTCCAGCATCAATTTGAGTGCAGGTGACTTCAAACTGAGCAGACTGCTGTCTTCCTTTTCTTCTTACTGTGGGTTTTTTGGGGTTTTTTTTAGAGAATACAATGTTTGAGAAGGATTTCGCATGTGTAGAAGTTTGTGAAACCCATTCCTCAAATATTGGCTCCTTAAATATTGTGATGTCAGAGGGATTGTTACATACTGAGATTCTACATTACGAATGTACACAGAGTAATAAACAAAAACTCTACATTCAATTGTTCGTGATACGTGATTACTCAGGAGACTCCTGTACTAAGCATGTGTTCCCCATCAGGACTTGCATACAGCTTTCTAGTACTGATGGAAACTATACGCATTGAGCAGATGGGCCAGACCATGCTCACCACTTGAAAAAGGCTTTGCAAGACCTTCATGATAAGTGAATTCCAGTTTTCTGGGTTTCACGTTGGAATGGTAATTTAACTTTATATAGAGTAAATGTAAACCAACTTGTGATGATGTGACTAACTGCAAATTACTTTTGTAGCTGCTACTTTTTCAGCTGGGATGCAGAAGTTGCCTTAGATTAAACTTGAAACTTGTCCAGTGACAGTAAAGTGCTGTGTAGAATAACTAATAAAATGCAGATGGGAGTGGAATAAAAGCTGGGTTTTTACATAAGGAGGCATTGTATTAGGAAGGGTAGTCTCTATGCAGAGGTTAATATTTGTATAAATAATTGTTACTGAATATGAAGCACAAATTTAATCTATGCAAGTCATTGTATTTCACGGAACTTTGACTTGACAGTTAGTGGCGGTCATGAAAATGTAGAACATCAAAATAGTATGACAAAACTTATTAAGTACATTTTCCAGCGTAGTATTTTATTGCTGTTGTTTTGACGAATGATCAATTACATTGCTTTCCTCTACTTTGTGTCCTTGTAAAATCTATTCTGAGGTACCACAGACCTAAGAAAAACCATGTAATGTTATGATTTTTTTTTACCTAGTCAAGAGGCTGCAGGAGGTGGTCTTTTCTCTTGGGCCTTCATAGATGTGCAATAATAAAAGGTAATAGCTAAGCTTCATTATCAGCTGCTTATTTGTTTAGCTAGTTGTTGGCAAAGACTAAAGGATTCTAGAGATGTACCATTTGTCTTGTGTTGGATTTGGAAGGAGAAGGCTCGAGACAGGCAGTTTTGCATGAAGAATAGAGTAACAGTATTGTATATGTTATTTCAGTTGCACGTTATGTTTCGTCTACAGGCAATTTATAGGTGAATTTATATTATGCAAATAAAGGCTTTAATTTCCAAACCCTCTGATGTAGTATTTTGGAAACATAGCTATTTTGGTGTAGGATGCACGTGAAAACCAGCTATTTTGATGTGGGATATCTGAAGAATTTCTCTCCTATTGCCAGGTTTAATTTTGGTTGTGTCTAAGTGTGCAGCTTAAGAAATTCCTGCTGAGCAGCATTTTGAAATCATTAATGTATGCAAATCCCAAGTGCCTTTTTTCCTCTCCAGAGGCTGGAATAGAACCCAGGACACAGGTTTTTTCAATCTCCTGGTGTAGCTGGTAGGCTCTTCTGCTTGATATTAATAGTCAGTACCATCATGATTCCTAAAAGAGGTGATTCCTTCTGTAAGTCATTAAAAAGCTGATAAACAGGCCCTCCCCCAGACAAGAGCAATGCCTCCATCTGTGCTGTGTCAGCCGTACTTAAACAGGTGAGACTGAAAAACCAGGAAGTGGTAACTTCTCTCCATTTTGGTTGTGTAGGGTCCTTGTTCTCTAAGAGAAATTTTTGCCTGAAAAGTTTATATTAAAAAGTGAAAATATTTAAAGAGTCAACACAGCATTGACTTAAAGGCATAGGCATTGGCAGAGTGATTGGTTATTTAAGCTTTGCAGTGAAGCAGGTAGTTTAAAACTCCAGACATTAGTGCTTAGGACTATCTTTGTGAAGTATGCAGTGAAAAACTAAATCTGATGCCCTGTCTCTCCAGTTTGCACAAAAACAGCACTTCAACCAACTACAAATTTTTTCTGGATATTCAATTGAACCTTGTTTAACATTTATTTCTACTCTAGATGAACATTACAGGCAATGAAAAATTGAGAAAAATGGCAGGCTCAGAAATTGAGTTCAGTTTATGTTAATTTATGATTGAATGCGTTCCTTGGTTGTTTCAAAGGTGCCTCTTAAGTCACTTAGCAAGAATTAATATTTTTCCTATTAATATATTATTACTTGATTAGAAATCAGTAGGAATAGTCTGCCACAATTTTAGAGAAATTGAGATGTAGACAACCAAAGGCTTGACTTTGCATGTCCTTTCACATGCCTTTTGAGCCTTGTGCCTTTTCATCAGCTGAAATCTTGAGCAGAGGAGGTTAAGTTATATCCCCAGGGGTACCCACTGAGCCAGGAGTGGGGTTAGAAATAAGCTCCAATAATCCAGATTTCTCGTCACCTTGAGTTGCTGTATTACACTCTCTCTAGAACTGCTCGCATCTCAGTACCGTGCAGTGCTGGAAATGGTAGTGTTTGGAGGGGCTCATTACCAAAAGTCTTCATTATTTTATTTTTCTTGCTGCTTTTTTTTTCCTTTATCCTGTTTAATCTGTTGTTGGAGAAAGTAATGGAAAGTAAGTCCATGCAAGATATTTACCCACAGAGGAAAAACTGGGAAATGTCTCCCTTTTTCAGAAGTCATAACTGCAAAAGAAATTATGGTGGTGGGAGAACAGAGCTAAGCTTGTGTATGAGCTCAGGGATCTTATGTGCCACTGCTGAATTTGACTGACAAAATAGTAGGATGATGTTTGAGACAAGAACTGCCTTTTTGTCTGGCAACACGATAGGATCTTCTTCCTTGATGGATTCTCAGCACTACTCAGTATAATAACATGATAATTGGTCCCAAAGAAGGAATGAGTAAGATTGGATGGTGGTCTTTGGGGGCCCAGTTGTGTTATATCTAATCTAATTATGTTTGATACTGACTTTTTAATACATATGGTAGCTATTTCCTTGGCTTGGAACTAAGGCTCATATGCAAGCTTGATATTTTCTTGGTCTCTATTCTAAAAGCATACAATTTTTTTTTCTTAGGAGAAACCCCAGCTATATCTGTCTCATGTCATGCCGAATTCTAATTCAAAACTAAAACTGATTTGTTCCAGAAGATGTCTTGAAGCATAAATATGTTGTGGCTTGTGGAAATGTGGGAGGTGTGATGGAAAGAGCAAATGTCTATAGATTGTACTTCAAAAAAACACTGCAACTTGCTACAGAAAAGACATAGTAAGTTATTGCTGCCTTGGAGCAACAATCCTCAGTAGGCATTCACCCTTTTGCATGGGACAATATAAACATTTTAGTGGATTTATGAGCATAAAGGAGCATCTGGAGATGATGAGATTGTGTAAGACTAATTTTAGAGTCTGAATTAAACTAACTCCATAGCTACAAAAGTCACTGCTGTGTTTTCTACTCTTGTTTAAAAGATGTCTATGGACCACAGCAAGCCCAGATTTCCTAACCAATGGAACAGAAGGTCTAGTGCACTACTGCTGGTGGTGGTGTGGTGAGCACTGGCTTATTGAGAGGATTACAAAAATCCTTCTTGAAAGATAGTTATGCAATCAAATTTCTGAGGCAAGTTTCTTCTCAGCTGTTAGCATCTGGGTTCCATTTTGCCATGAATAGGTGACTGTCTCTTGGATTTATTTATGTTTCTCACTTTTTAATAGAGAGTATAGTGTGTATTCCTGTTTGCTAAGAAGCAGCTGTTGCTTTCTTTCCTTTTTTTTTCTTCTTTCTCTTGTATTTCACTATTGTCTTCCAGCTTCAAATAAGCATATTATAAATGAAACATTAACAAAATCAGTGCTGTGTGATGTGCTAATGCAGTAGGTAGGGAAATAAATTTGTTTGAAGTCAGTTTCAGTTTTGGAAATTTAACTTGCTCCCCTGAAGCATCTGAAACAATGAAATGTACGTTCTGTGTTTAATTTCTTCTTTTTCCTCTTTCCCCAGTGACTTTTACTAGTGAAAGGCTTCCAGCCCAGCAGTGGTGGTTATTGAAAGTTCAAATAATAGAAGGCTCAGTATGTGAAGAAACGCACAGCCCTTTAGGAGCTTGGGGTCTTCCAGTGCCATTGACTTACAGTGTTATGTCATAGTTTGACCACTTCCAGAAGTGACTGATGCACAAGTGGAAGCTGGAAGTTACTGATCACCTCACACTGATTAATAAGTAGATCACAACCTGCACAGTGCTCTACATGCATCATTTTCTGGGTCCCCCTGGCAATATCCTTAAAGCTTGGGGATGAAAAGGATAAAATCCATTTAAATCAATTAGAATTTTGTCATTAACTTGAAGTGGGGAATCACATGGTCATAAAGTACCAAGCCAAAGCTGTGCTTCTAAACATAGAAGAAATAAGGTTGAAAATAAGTCACTCTAATTGAGTAGTCGAAATCAAAATGCAAAACAAATAAAAAAAGCCTTTGGATTATGTGTTCAATATGCTTTCTACCAGCTCTCCAGTAAAACAAGGGTAGTTCATAACCAGTGAAGCCTGTTTTCCTGTGAATCCATTTTTTGAGGTTAACTGAACTTTGATATTTAAAACAGCGTGTGAGTCCGGTGGAAGTTTTCTCCATGAAGTAATGAAGCAGTTACGTCTTTTTCTTCCACAGATTTTCCATATTTATTCATGGGAATGCCAACAAAATTTCACTCCTCTATTCATTTGACCTGTATTTTTTGTGAAATGGAGATCCTAACACTACTGAGTTTCTAAAAAATACACCTGAAACCTTTGATCATAAATTTGATCAATATTGGCCAACAGTTTGAAGAGGTTTAGTTGGCATAGATGCCCATGGTGTAATTGCATACGCACTCAGCTCCCTAACCTCAAAGTTAAGGGAAAAAAATGAACGTGGTACTTCAAACAGAGAACCCTTTTAAGAGCAACCAGAGATTTTATACAACAGGAACTGCAACTATGCTTAGCTGTACTAATGCTTCATTTATTAGATAATAGGAATTCTGTACAGTTTTCCGGAAGGAAAGAGATTTGTATTTGTCAAAGAGCAAAGCTCTACTAGTTACTGGTTCCAGTGCTTCCCTATGTTTCTTAATGCATTGCCCAAATGAAAAAAAGTTTGTTTGAAAGTGAAAGAAATGCCAGATACCACCTTCCTCCCCCACAGCAACTCTGGAGCAATTGTGACAATAGGACCTATCCTTAGAAACCAGAACAGGAATAAATTTTCAATGGACTCTTCAAGAAGGAGAAATTTGTGCAAGCTTTCTGCTAATTATACTGTGGTTGAATGAAAAACATTTGTGTTCCACACTCAAGTATATAGTCTTGTCTTCTTTTATGACAGTGTTTAAAGTGTCTATCCACCATAGTTTATCTGCATCCTTATCTTGTCCTGTCTTGGATGTGTTCCTTGCTGGCTTCACTGAGAACATCCTTCTCTTTCTGTCATTTCCAAATTTTGTCTGTTGATTTGGCCGTATTACCTTCTCTTCTGCCTCAAGGAACTGGCAAAGCTTCACTCCAGCCTGTATTTTGTTTTTTATCTTGTACTTCTTTTCTTTTCCAGCCATACTAAGTTCAGTGTTGTTAAAGTCTTTCTGGAGATACTGCTGTGGGCAATAGTGCAACCTTTAGTGCAGGGGAACATGAGGTGTGAGTTCACAGGACAAACATCCTCCTTGCTGAGGAGTCACATTTTCTTTAGGGGGCCTGCAAATTCATCTTGTGATAAATATTTGTCTGGAGAGAGAGAGGAGAGGGACTGCAAAAACTGTTGTGTTTGCGTCACCTATCTGCTATTTTAAGATTTCAGACTTCTCAGGTGTAGGTAACTGCCTTTCTTATAGTAATTGCACGTTGTTTCGTGGCATTTCAGACATAATGCAGGTCTGCTTTCCATTTCAATTCTCATGTTAGATAGGAACATTGACATTTGTTGTGCTAGCCGTTAGTCATTTCATTTGTAACGCATATTAATTTTATGGTGGGTTATTTAAGATCTTTTCCAGGATCTTTTCTTAACTGTTAACGTACTTGAGGACCAGTGAGAGGGGAGGGTAGTTAGTGAGATTTGAGCTTGTGGGATATGAATGACTTCCACTGGTTTTTGGTAGGAGGCTCTTACACAGTTCATGGAAATCTTTTGGTGCCAAGAGCCTGTGACAGAGCAACAGGCTCAGATTTTACGGAATAGATTTTTTTTTTGTGGATTTTTTCAGTGGGTTTTTTTTTTTTCCCATTTCTGTTTAGTAATATTTTTCTCCATTATCTCTGTTGACTATACGTATAGAATTGGAGATATCCATCGGTGCTTACTGAATGCATTCACATGTCAGGAGCCAGACCTTCCTCATGCTTTTATATTAAATGTAAGGATTGGGTTCATTCTCTGTGCCTTTTGCTTTTAGGTGGGTGTATTCTGATTTTTTTCTTTTTTTTTTTTTACTGATTGAGGAAGTTATCATGACATGCAGTTTTTGAGACTAGCCAGCAACCTTCTGTGGCAAGATGAGAGGAAACAAAATTTTTGCTTAAGTAGTGTGTCTGAGTGTAAATGCTGAAAACCTGTAGGTGCCATGTTGCACTGTGCAACATGCCCAGTGCTTCAGAAGCCTCCACTGATTTTAAATGTGTATGAGCTTTGTTTCTGTTGCTGCAACTCTTCTTTGACTTTTTTTGAATTAGAAAAGATGTGCCAACCTCCATGCCATACGCCTGTTACTACTAATGCCTATGGCTTTCTTCAGTCTCGTATGCTTTCATATGTAAATTGGCTATCGAATTCCACCCTCAGTTTTAACCTGTAATAACTTCATTGCTTACAGTGCAATTTGCACTGGTGTAATTTAGATCAGAATCTGGATGCATATGTAAATGTGTGCACGTATGCACACACGTAATGTCTGCTTTTTAACATATATATATATATATATATACACACTTTCTTTTTACAGTTGAAAATGAGAGGGAGAATCTGTTGATTGACTATATACTGATCAATTTTAGAGCAACTAGCAGGAGGAAAATAAATCATTTGAAGTAATAGCTGGATTTTGGATTCATGCACACACACACCTTTATAATGTATTCTGATTCTTGTCTGTCCCAAGCAGGAACTTCTTCTTCCCCTGACTTGTAATGGTGAATTTTTGTGAGCCTCAAATCTCATTTTTAGTTGACTTTGGGGAAAATGGTGGCAGAGCTAATATAAAAAAAAAGAAGAAAGGGAAGAAAACCCCTCTCAAAACAGCTACCCCAGCCCCCACTTCTATACCACCAGCACAAACATGGAACATATTTTAGCAGAAGTGCCCCAGCTCTATCATATGTGCTGTGCAGAGTCATCATGGCCATGGTGCATAGCTGAGAGCCGGAAAGCAAACAGCTGCTGTAGCCTGATTTGAGTTAAAATAGTGTCAGTGTTTAGTCTGGCGCAGTGCTTCAGGAGAGATTGGCAGCTGGGTCAAACAAAGTCATGCCATTGGCTCCCTTCCCAGTAAGCTTCTGCTAGTATTTAGGTACTAGTGCAGCCTAGGCCCCTTTTCTCAGGGATAGCCTAACATCTGACCGCACCCTCTTTGCTTTTTAAAAAATGCCTTTTCACTCTTTAAGATAAATCCTCTATTATACAATCTGCCACTAATTGTGTGTTAAGACTGTTTTTCTCTCGAAAGCTGACGCATCCTGCTCTCAACGTGGTGTAGAAAGCAGGCTGTTACAGTGCTGGATTAATAAAAGGGGCCTTTTATGGTTTGTGAAAGAATATCTCTGTGCTTAGGCAGGAAACTTTTTGATCCACAGAAAAGCCAGACAACATCTAGGTAAGGCCGTGTATCAAATCTGCTTTTATGGGAGAGTGGGGCAGCGAGCGCTGTTAATTGAAATTGCTTCAAGTTTGCATGCCCATTTTGATAAGCTTTTTAGAAAGTTTAGGAAATAGCTGCTCCTGCCTCTCGAGCCCTTTCTCTCCTCCCTCCTCCTCACTCCTCCTATGCCTTTACTGCTTGCAAAAGCTTGTAATGATCTGCTGAGTTTTCGCTGGAATACGTGCGGACGCTTCGCTTCTTTTTGGAGAGGGGTTTCTTGCAGAGGCACAGAGCAAAAAAGTTCTGCTGTTGGACTCAAATGCGATTAGAAGTGGAGTGGCTGGGGAGAATTTACAGGGAAAGCTTTCCACTGTTACAGACTGCCTGTGCAATCATTTAAAAGTAGTTGAAAACTGCTTTGAACTAACAAGGGTTTAATTACGGAAAAGTTTAACGTGGCGATGGAAGGAATATTAAGTAAGTTGTCTTTGTCTCATACTTTTTAATTTTAGTTGTTGCTTTAGCCTGTTGGGTCACATTTTTTGTCAGCGCTGAAGGCTGCCATGAATTGGTAATGAGGGCCCCTTTTTGCACATGATTTTGGCCAAGTGCCAAAATCAACTTCCCAAGGCAAGCTTTCTCTAAAAGAACCTGAAGCATTTTTTTGTGATTAGGAATCATGTCTGAAAGCTGCCACAACCAGTTGTGTAGGCATGTCAAAATGACTTTATACAGTATATCTGAAGCATTCGGGGGGGAGGGTCTGTTTTTTCCTCATGTACCAAATTGTTGCTATTATCATTCTAAATTTCCGCAGCTTATGCACCTCCAAAAACCAGGCTACAGAGAGCTAAGGCATAATGAGGATCGTTGGTATCTCTGTATTTTTCAACATGCCAAAGCAGCACTAATTGTCACATTTAAGCAAGATACAGTATTAGGGGTTTCTTAAAACACTTGTGGACGTAAAGCAGATGAATCTTTAAACTTTTAATCTCAGTAAATTATGCTCATTGAACAGTAAGTAATGATATTTTCGAGAAGTTTCTTTGTTTGAATTGTATGAGTGGAGCTTTTTTATATATCTATTTTAAAAATACATGCCTGGATCCACTGGGGGGAAATTTGCAAGGAAAATCTTGGATGTGTCTTTGGATTTATCCCATTATCTTGAAATCTGGGTATGGGTCTGATCTGTGAGACAGGGAACAGGAGCTGGGTAGTCCTTTGTTGTTAAAAAGGGGGAAAGGGAGTTAGTCTAAACATTAATAAGGAGCTGCAGAAGTTCATGTTTCAAGTGTGCTCGGAGTTCTGAAATTTGTGGAGATCATCAGTGCAATAAATGGGTGATTATTCCTCGCTGATATTATATAAACAAGTTTGGCACTGTAAGTGAATACATTATTATTGTACACTTGAACGTTCTGTGAATTTAATCTGTGAATTGGAAATTGAGGACCTTCTATTACATGCTGTGTATGCTCTACCCCAGTGTCGTTTCCATGTGTGTTCAACGTAAGGACAAAATGCATTAGGCAGCAATTTTGTCAGGTATTTTTATTTTACATTTCTGCACTTGTGACTGTAGCCGAGGAGTTGCTCATTCCTTCCTATGTGTGTTGTTTATTTATAAGCAACACCATCTTTCGGCAGCAATATCGATATGGAACAGCCTTTTCGCACCTTCCCCTGCCCCCCGCCCCCAGCCTTGATCTCTTTTGCTGCTGTTAAAATGGGCTTTACAGGTATTGTCTTTCTTCTGTTAAACTGTATTTTCTGTAAGGTGTTGGGGGTGTGTGTGTGTGTGTTTCCTTTATTACATAATGCAAGACACAGCTACACTGGGGGAAAACTCGAGCTTTACCGACTCCTCGGAATCGGTACTTTCATGTAACTTGGCTGGGAGAGTTTGTTCATTGTTACATTGCAGCAGGCTGAGTTAACAGTACTCAAACGTCTCCTACAAGTTCAACTATAGCACGTTGCATTTGCAATGAAAATAAGCAGACAGGATGAACACGTTGCAAAAGAATAGATGGAGAACATTAGTAAAATAAAACTCATATAACTTAATTGAATTTTTCTGTGGCTTTTGAGAAGTTTTACAGCAGGGGAAAAATACGTCACTGTTGAATCCTATTTTAATGTAAAGCATTGCCAGAAAATGATCATACTTGATGCAAATGTAAATGTGATAGTAGAGTTTTTGCAATTCATTATGGAGTTTATTTTCTGGTATGTGGAAGTAATTTCTTCTGAGTTACTGAATTAGGTACTGTTAATTTAAAATATGCACATACCCACCTTGTTACTGCAAAACTAACTTTAAAATGTTTTACTGTGATATTCCTAGTTTTGCCTAGAAGGATTTACTGTGAAGTAATGAACACATTCTAGTGTACTATTTCTAGAGGTTTTCTTTTCTATTTTGTTTGGTGAAGCGTTGCGTTATAAATCATAGCAAGTTATTCTCCAGAAACTTTGTGAGCAGTTTTTAAATCCAGAATAATTTTTTTTTTCTGATAGAATGACTGAAATGTAAAATCTAATATATGAAGTAACAAAGTTTTTCTTAAAAACTTAAAACATTATAAATTTGGCTTCTGATTGCAGACACCAAATAAACATTTTCCTTCATCAAGAAATCTATTGTTTGTATGAACATACAAGAAAGTAATGTTTTCATAAGATAAATCAGCATTCTGTATTCAGAAGTTTAAAGTTTAAAATGCGTAGACACTGCATGCTATTTTTAAATCCAAAAACCAGGAGATTAATGTTTCTTTATAAATAGGTTGATAAATAACTGGTTAGTTACTTTTCCTGAGATTACAAAAGGTGAAGAATATAAAGTATTCTCCATTGTGCCATTATTTTTAACAGCCCTCAGGAATAATGTGTTTCTAATCTTCCTACTTGGAGGGCTTTATGTTTTCTATTTGTTTGCAAACATATCATGAAAGAGTGCAATTATAAAGCTTAACTTCGTTGTAATTTTGTATCTTAGATTTTGCTCCATAGAACTGCTGATCTCTCAGTTACCCATTTCAGTGCAGCAAATCAATGTATTTTCCATTCAGAAAACAAATTCTTGCTTTTTAGTTGGTATTTTTATTGATCATTAGACATTAATATTTCATATCTCAGTAGTGCAGTGTAAGTGGTAACATATTGTTATGCTTTTGAATAAAAGTTACAAATGTATTTATAAAATACTTTCACTTATATGAAAGAAAAAGAACCCCAAACATTGTGGAACACTTTCAGTTTAGCAAGAAAACACTGGTCTTGTAAAAATAGCTTTATTTCTCAGTAGATTCTGCTGCGTGTTTTAAAACTTTGGAAATGAAACGGGGCTGTTTTGTTTTGTCTTTTGGGTTTGTTGTTTTTTGGTAAAGATTTCATTCATATAAACTAAGCACGTTGTTCTATATGTTCTGAATTCCAGCAACGAGATAAATAAATTGCTGGATTGGATGGAACATAATTATTGAATTTTGGCAGAACTTCAGTGAACTCTGCCATGAAAGATTAATGTGCACAGTGCGCTCTTAGATTCTAAAGTAACAAAGTAAGATAAGGGGAGTGCATAACAGGCTCCAAACTTTGTGGTTTAGAGAAAATAGAAAACCATGGGCAAATGTTAACTTTTGGTATAAACTGCTAATGATAATGTTTTGTCATCTGGGTGATAAAACCTACAGAAGTGGACAAGAAAATCCAATTTAACACATATTCTCTCCACTTCTTTCTTGCTCTGTTTCCCATTTTTCAGTATTAGAATAGCCATGTTGCTCTATGTTCTTAGGAAAAGGAGAGCAGACCAGGCAGGGTGCTTGCAGTATCCAGTAATGCAATGTCCTGATGGAATCCCTCCACATCCGCATGTGTCATAGGTGGGTTTTCACTACAGGCACGATTTTGGTTTGTGATTATGGTGCATTGATTTCAGAATACAAGTAAAATTGTACTGACTGAAGGAAGGCTACATGTAGTCATAGTACTGGTTGTTATTATTCCCTCTCTCTTCTTTCTCTACCAAACCTTGATTGTTTAAAACATTGCTTTTGACAAATTGTGGTTATAATCACAAAATCTTATTCCTGTTGGCTTTTAAATAATTACTGCTCCCAAGTAATGTTTTTAATTGAGAACAAAGATGCATTGTCCTGCCAATCAGGCTCCCTTGGCAGGACCAATAGGATTGCAGATTTTTTAGTATCTTCAGTCAGTTTGCTATAGGGGAGAACAGGCACAACGTCCACCCTGGGGAAAGCGCTGCCGCTTTGCCGACTGCTCCCTGCTCCTGGGAGCAATCCCTCTGCCTGCTCAGCCTCTCCAGCACCCTGAACCTGAGCCCACATGTTTTCCCTTCCTCAGATATGTGCAGCCCCAGGCACCAGCCCGTGGCCCCGGAGCTGGTTTCCAGGAGGGCTCAGGGATGGCGGCACAGTGGGCAGGCTCCAGCATGGCTGCAGATATGGGGGCTGCCTGCCTGGCTGGGCCTGGGGGTACGGCTCAGTGCTCCCAAAGTGCCTGGAACCAGAGGGAGTGAGGCAGGGAGGATGCATCCATGGTAGGATTTTTTCTCTGTTTGCTCCTTGCTTCCTGTTAACCTGCTGCTAAGGCCGAGTATGCTCGGCTCAGTGTTTTAAAATGGCTGGTATCCAGAATCTTGGATATATTGCGTGACTTCAAAGACATTTCTTCTCTCCTTCCCAGTCATATCCTTAAGCTCATGATGACAGCGTTACAAGTGGGAGAGTTAAAGAGGAATAAGGGCAAGGGACTGATCCAGTGCCCATTGCAGTCAGCAGAGAGAATCCCCCTGACTCTGTGTCTTTGGATCCCATATCCTGTGACCTGGCTGCTCTTCCCCCTTAGTTCCTGATGACGCTAGCATGACTAGCATTGCCATCCTAACTCAAGCAGCTTCCTTGTCTTCATTGGCACTCCTCAAAGAGGAAGGTTTACTGAGTAAAGGGCTTGAATGTGCCTTCCTTGTGTTGTAAAGAAGCAGAGTCCGAGTATTTAGAGTGCTTTCCCTTGTCCTTCTCCCCTTCTAAAAATGACTCTTGCTCCTGACCTTGATTTATCAATTCCTATCACCGTTTCAAGTGGAGTTCAGTATGTGCAGCTACCTCTCTTCTAGTGCATCCCCATTAAAATGCTGCATTTGTGTATGTCCAAGATGTAAAGAATTTACATTCTAGGCCTATTGTTTTGATAATCAGGCACAATTTTCTTTCAGTAAGGTTGATTCCAAGATACCTTCATCTTCAAACAAAAAAAGAATATTTTTAACTATTTTAGAGTACCGTAGAGTGGTTCAGTCTTTGTTTGCCCCATAAATGTGTTTAGTTGGAAAACTTTTAACAAGTTATATTCAGTGTGTCTGTATTTTAAAGTAGACAATGATCCTTTTTTCTTTTAAGTAATTCACAGAAATGAACAATTTTTTTAGCAGTGTTAAAATGTTACCACAGATAACTAAACAATAGTAGTAGGAATATTGTGCCTTCTTTGCATGGGTAATAAATGTATTTGTAGTGTGAAATTGAGTTGTGTTTTTACAGCAGTGGGGTTATGGAGTGTTGAAATAGTCAATCTTAGAATATTATAGATACTTTTGCAAAAGTTGTATATATGACCCAGTGAACACCCCCTATATAATTTTAATGCCTAATAGTTGGCTGAATGTTGAAACGCCTACCAGGTGTCGTACGCGAGGCTCCGAGATGACCAAACAAAAAGGTGCATTAAAGCAAAGCCTGCTGTTCCCCCTCTGCTGACCCAGAGAGTCCTGCCTGCTGCAGGAGCAGCAGCTCCCAGAGGTGCTGAGCCGGGGGCTCTGGGCCCCACTGTCCCGGAGCAGCTGCACGGAGCAAGGCGGGAGAGAGAACGGAGCGAGGGCAGGAGCGAAGCCAAGGCACTTGTGATTGTACAGAGCATTTGTTCTGCCTGGTAGAGAGGGAGCACAGTGGCTGGTCTGGGATCTGAGCTCTGATCTGAGCCTTTCTCAGAGCGGGGCCAGTGTCTTTCAGCTGCGATCCCAGAGCCCTTGTCAGAATGCGGAGAAATTATGTGGGCAGAGCTCTGGGAGAAGGCTCAGTCCTATGAGGGATCCTCTGGGGTTTCATGAGTTGCAGCAAAATTTAAGACCTGAATTATAGGCAGAAAATACAAGACAGGTGAATGTGGGTTCTTAGATGTTTAACTATGTGGAAACCTTTCTTTCAAGCATGGTAATGGATTATTAAACAGAATAAATTATACTGCAGAGATGTTTGGGTGCTTTAAAAGTTGCCTGCACATTGCACAGGTCAGCAGAGCAAATGATCCTAAAACATAAGCTGTAAAATGACGTACTTTGAGTTTTACAAATTTGCACATCCTGGTGTCCATTTCTGAGGAGTCTGTCCCTGAGCATGCCGCATCTCCCAAGGGCTGAGCATTACAAATGTTTGACCTTTCCCTTCCACTGGGATGTACAAAATCTTGCATGTCAACATTACAGTCTTCCAAAATATAGAAAGAGTGTTGTGAAGAAGAAGAGTTTTGCAGACATCTGAAACTTTTTTTTTTTAAAATTCTGAGAAATGAGGAACAGTGATGTAAAAAAAGCTGTTATACTTGGGTGGGGCAACGGGGAGTAGGGGAGGATGGTTTGAGTTTAGAAAACCCAATCTCGTCTTGTAACTCACGATGTTTGCAACCTATGAAAATATTGATGACAGAATTGAAATCGTGTTATGCTGGCAGATCACAGCTGAAATTGCTTTTTTGTGGTCTCAGAGCACGGCTGAAGCAGCAGAGTATTTGACTAAAATACCGCTTATTAATAGTAGGAAAGAAACAAATACCGCAAAGGAATTCCAAATACTTACAAGCGATCTCATTTGGGGACATGCATTAGTTTGGTAAATTTCAATTCCCAGACTGGTAGTAATGATCGTTACTGTATACCCTTTATGACTTTCAGAGCAAGAGAAGCCAACTTGAGGAGCATGCGTATTGTGATACCCTCAGTGGTAAGTACCCTAACTGCAATCAAGTTTATTACATTTTTGTAGAGTAGAGGCCTTTTCAAGACCACACTTGATGCAGCTTAGTCACACAACAGCTTCAAATGGCATTCTGGAATAATAGGGCAGTAATGTGATACAGTCTGTAATGAAAATCAGTGTAAAGCACAGGTGGTTGCAAGCATTTGTGTGGTCAGATATAAAACCTTCGCTATGGGTACAAGCTACTGCTTTCCCACTTGAGGAAAGTATAATTAAAAGTGGTTTCCAGATGTGCTGGCACACATCTGCCGTTTTTAAAAGGGAATTTTGCAACTACAAACTGAACCGTATTGCATTCATCATTATAAAGCTGTTGATGGTTTTTCAGGTAATAAAAAGGTTGGAGGCATCAGCACCCCCCCTGTAAAATTGAGGTGTCTATAGAACACAGCGTTTTGTGTTCACATTGTGTTCTTAGGATTTTCTGTGAGTCATTCATAGCTGTGCTGTGGCAAATATGCGAAGTTTTTCTGGACAAAAATTAAGACTTATTTCACGAAAACATGAGAGTTCATTCCTTGCTAGTGATTTCATTTTTTACCAGGTAGATGTAGTAAATTTGTATGGTTTTGTTAGTTTGTTTGTTTTCAGTGCAGTGAATAAATTATATTGTAAAATATTAGGATTCGGTTTCTTTAAACGAATTTTCAAGATGAGGTAATAATCAGGAAACAAGAAAAATACGATATGTTGAAAATAGACCCTTAATTTCGCTTCACACAGAAACCAGAAAAATCTTTACTTACAGGCTTCAATGATGCATCCTTAGTTGAGTTATCTGGAAGAAAATAAATCGGAAAAAAATTAGAAAAGATGCTAGGTTTTAAAATATTGCTGAGAGAAGATTTCAGATCTTTTGATTTAGCTAAATAAATAACCTGTTTGCCCTAATATCCCACTGATTTTGTTAAAGGTAGTATTTCTCCTGTAAATGTTGTTATTAAAATAAAAGCCCTGTTTCGGAAGTAAGTTTTTGCAGTGCAAGAAGTTTTAATTACTGCTGCTGCTTGGATCAAGCAGAAGGGAAGAATGCTGTGCCTGCCACCTTCTTACTGACTCTTCTTCTAGCACTGCGGAGTTACTCATAACTATGATTTTGAGTAGGTTTTGAAAAAAAATGAAGGATGTAATCTACTAGGTTGGGGGTCTTGGACTATTGGCCAGGCTGCTAAATGATACGAGATTTTTTAGGATGTCCTGTGCGATATTGCCTGATATTTGTACATGTTTTCTTTACTTACTTCCACAGATGTGACTTTTAGGGTCCCTTTTCAAGTGAGAGTCTAATCCTTAGCGATTATCTGAGGGAAATACTGACACTGAGTAAATCAAATGGGTTTCTGGATATTTCCTCTTAGTTGGACTCTTTCATATAGCACTTGCTTTTTCCATTTAAATCTTTCTTTCTTGACTAAGCAGAATCTAAACTCTCTTTTGAAGTGTGTGAATATCAGAATAATTTGCAGAAGATTTAGTCAGAAAAATGGCCTCTGAGACCAAATAATTTTTAATTTAAAACTTAATATGTAGTCTGTACTTAAGTTTTTGGATTAGCTTTTCTGTCTGACACCTTGTAAGTTCTTACAAAAGCATTGATGGATTCAGTGAGGGATGCAAAAAGCAACCTTGGTAGCAAATTTCCCTGTGTGTTTGATCTTTCTGGAATAGCATCATAACTTGGTGCGGTCCTGGTGCTGCTAAACAAGAGTGCTCTGGCTTTAACAATTTCATGCCTCTGAGACAAAGGGTCCAGATCAGCTCTTTGCATCTGGTCTGTGAATGGAGGCTTCCTGAGGAGACACTGAAATGGATGATAATCAATAAGAAGGATATTAATAACGTCATAGTGAAAATGCTGATTTCATCAATACTGGCTGCTACTGCATCTGACCTTTTCTTTAATGTATATGTATTCTGATGGCTGTGGTATATTATAAATGTTCTATTGTGGCATAAAGACTTAAAATTTGTGCTTCCAGTGACTGTTTTATAAGGATGTATTTACTAACACATGCACATACATTTAATATTAAACCACATTTAAATCACTGTTTGCCCAGGAGGTAGGATTTTAGCACTGAACCGCTATAAGTTTGGGTATTTTTCTGGCAAAATGCCATTTGACATCAAACTTAGAAAGGTCTAAAAGAATGCAGACATTCAGATGTGAAAATGTGCAAAATGAACACTACCTGGCACTTAAATCACACTCTACTGCAATTAAGACTTGTTAATAGTCACTCCTCTGAACCGGCTGCTCACATCAGAGACCAGCCCTGGCCAGACCCTCACGGTTTTGTACATAACCATTTTGTATAAAGGGTCGGTTTCCACAGAAGGTCAGGTGGGTTAGAAAAAAGAAGTAGCTTACTGAAAAAATAGATTATTTAAATACTGGGGAGGTTGCATCCTTGGCAACTGCAGAATTTTGAGTGCTTTTTGATTATTCAAATTCCTGTTACTTAAATATACATTACATAAAGTAAAATGCTGCCCTGAGTAGGGGAGATGTTGAAAAGCATTTTGGGGCTGTGCACCAAGGGGCACAAAAAAGTCACTTTATTGGATGGCGAAGATCCTGCCCTGACCGATAGATGTAGGAGACAGCTCCCCAAAGATATATCACCCCTCAAGGGCAGCAAACCTGTCCAGTGTAGCTCAAGCAGATGAGGCTCTGCTCCTCTGGGGTATAGACCTCTGCCGGACATACAGTACAATTCTATCAGAGGCCAGGGATTTGATGACTGTGAGTGGAGAAACTGTTACATTTATATGATACCATTGCTCCTATGTATTGCCAATTTGGCAAGGATTTCCTCTTCTGAACACCTATATCCTGGTTTTTGGGTAGTATTCCACATTCAATGAGTGCAATGCTCCCTATTTCACCCAGAAAAGAATCGAGAGTCCCTGCTTGATGCTGCATTTTATCTCCATTTAGAACATTTTTTTTGTCTTGGGCTTTGAACTGTTGCTGTTAATATTTTCTTATAAGTCAGGAGCACTGCCAGCACTTTTTATGTCTCCCAGATACCCATTCTTCACCATAAATTAGACTTCTGGCTGTGGCTTCACAGTCAGTTGCTATAAGAATATGGTCTATAATGTTAGAAATCTTTGCCTAAGGCTTTGGGAAGACTAAGCCACAGGAAAAGAAAAAGAATATTCTTTAATATAATGACGAATTTTTAAAATGTCCCTAGGGTGAAAAAATGCAGGGAGGAGAAAGAAAGATACATTCAAAATATTGCAAAAAATATTCTTAAAATATATTAATGAAATAACTTTACAGAACTTGAAGACAGATCAAAAGTAATTGGCATATGTGCCAAGATTTTTTTGAAGTTTCAGAACTTTCTGCTCTCTGAAATAGAAAAAAACATAAACTATCATTTATCTTATAAATAAAGGTCAAAGGAAGGTGAATCAGATCAAGTTATATATTTGCTATCAGTATATATTGAAATATTTCATTTTGGCTTGTTTTTCTACATCTATATTAGTCTTTGGGAGGAAGAAAACCAAAAAGATAACTTTGAACTTAAAACCAGAACTTTTTAATCTTGAAAATATCTAAATAGAATATTTGAACAATTTCAAAACACTCTCTGCTTTTTTAAATGACAAGCAAAATGACACATTTCCTTGGAAATAACTTTTTTTTTAAAGAAACGGCCTTTTTTGAAGCAAAATTGTCTAAAATACCTCCCGCTTACTCTATCATGTGACAAACATATATTTTGCACCCCTTCAATTGTTGTGCTTGTGATTTTGTACAATGTGAAGCATTGACTAATTATCATTTTAAGCTGTGAGTTTTCATGTTCATTTTTAGAATGAAGTACATGATAGCAGAAATATATGGAAAATCTAGTTTCAGAAGCTTTGGCTGTGGATAAGTCTCATATACTCATGGAAATAAGAGCACTGAAACCACCAGAAGTTGTGTTCCTAGTGATTTACTTGAGGTCAGTACGTGTTACACCATTATAAATACATTAAACGAGACCTGCACGCGGATAGTTACACTGCAAATAATCTTGAATACAGCCATGCAGTAATTGCTGCCCTGAGCTTTCACCTCCTTTGGGTTTTCCCCCAGTGCCTGGTAAGCCTGTGCAGTGCATGTCTGTAGCCAGAGCAGCGTGAACAGCAGCAAGACAGAGTCCTTGGGATACCAGGGGTGTTCTCCAAGGAGGCCCCGTATCCTGCTGTCCAGCTGGGTGCCCCTGGTCGCTTGCCTTGTCCCAGCATCAGCCCTCCATTTAACTGGGATGAAATCCCTTGGTATTTTGCTGCTTCCTAATATCATTCTGTTGAAATGTTTCAGTGTTGTTTAAGGAAGGCTTAAAGACACGGCTCTTAATAGCATTGTCATTCAAAGTGATTATGCCCTGCTTTTTACAGTTCTTGTGAAGGAATATCTGCTTTCAGCCAGAAATGTGAGCACTGTGCTTTCTATTCTTGTGCAGGGTCATCAGTTGAGGCAGTAGCACTGAAGACAAATATATCCCCTCTTCTCCTGTCTTGCATAACCATTTCTATTGTTTGCTAATCGAGTGCTTCAGCGTTGAGGTTGTTTCTGATCAGTGCTGGTTCTATTACTAGACATACAGAAGAGCAAGTATGTTCTGAATATTATTTTCACTTTTCTGTGATGCAGCTAGGAGAGGTTTTTATTTTGAGCTATCCAGTCTCTTGTTAGAACTGCCTTCCAAGTCCAGATGATTAAAGGGATATTGTATATCTCTGAGAAAAGAGCTTTAGCTGTTCAGGGGCAGAACATGAGTTTCTCTCTCTGTCAAGCAGCTCAGTTAAAATGCATGTCTGTGCAGTGTGTGCAGCTGCTGTTGACAGACACTCCCTGTTAGCTGGGACTGTGTTGGTAGTCTGGAGCGTGATATCCCATTTTGGGCACTGGGCAGCAAGGAGGGGGAAGAGTACAGTGACAATAATCAGAAATCCTGAAGGTCTGATTTACAAGGAATGTTTGAATCAAGTGGAGTCATTAGCAAAATGTGTTAGGAAGGACGAGAAAAACTGGTGGTGCCTTGTGGATACATAGAGGATCCCATATGTTCTCTTCATGCTATCTTCCCATTCCCTTCACCATTTTCCACATTACTCCTATTACTTCACCCTGCCCACCCCAACATACACAGTTTTCTAACTTTTCAGGGGGAATTTATGCACAGTACTTCTTGCTGTTAAGCTTGTAAAGAGTTGGTCAGGAAAATTTAACTTCTTTCATTACAATTAACGTCTCGTGTTTGGCAAACTGATTTGTATGGCAAGAGCTACTTTAGGGGATAACATTGCTAAAAGTAGTCTTTTCATCCTTTATCACTGCTCCTATTTCCAGCTGTATTTCCTGGTGTAGTGCCTGAATACTTCTATTGCTTTCTGAAATAACAAGGAACAACCTTCCTGGAGCTCTCAGTCCAGGAGCAAATTCTCTCTGCCTTATTTTTTTCTCCATCCATTGTTCCCATGGGTATCTGCAATGTACCACTGAAAAGTCAGTGTGAAGGTCTTGCTTCAGAAAAGCTTAAATAATGGGATGTTCTTATCTAGCAAATTCTGGATAGATGAGAAAAAAAAAACAAAACCACAAAACAAACAGAAAACCCCCAAACAACCCAAAGCCCTAAACCCTAGCCAATTACAAATATTTCAGCTTCAGCATGGCAGCTTCCTAAATGGCTAAGAAAATGCCCATGGGAAGATACTGTACTTATAGAATAGCTGAAGATAAATTGGAATTTGAACATTGTGGTAACTTTGTTTGGATTTTACTTTAGCCTTTTCTTACCACTTTTCTTACCACTAAGTGAAACAGACATGTACAATGCTAAGAATGTGTGTCTAATGCTAAACAAATCCCTTTGTACATAAACCATGCGAACTTGGAGTCTATATTTTACCAATGGATTCAGTAACATACAATAATTAAGCTTTGAGAACACACAAATGACAAACTCTTGATAAAAATGGTGAGCTGCAAAGGCTTACTGTGTAAGCTGGAGCTGCATTAGGATACTGTACCTTCTTTTAAAATATGATGGCTATTGGACACTGAGAAATTCATCAAATGCCATCAAAGTTATATAGGTAATTTCTTGTCAAAAGTGTTCAAATTAATGTTCAGATTTTCTCTTTTGATGTGAGCTGGGGAGTTTGTAGGGCAGAATATGTCCCATTACATGATAAAAAACACCTGTTCCTCCTGAGCTACCGGGTGTCTTCCTCACTAAGTGCTGACTGTTTGCCTCAGTGCTCTATAAAGCAAATTTACAAACCCTGTCTGCCCGGAAGTTCTCAAACTGGAAAGCAAACAGAGGCACAAAATACACCGGCGCATCCAAACCAAGTCTGGTAGAACAAATAGAAAACATCAACAAAAATAGATGGTGTGAGGGAGCAGAGGGTGTGTTGGAGATGTTTGTTTTCTTGAAGAAAATGAAGACTGTTCCAATTTGCGGTGTTTCGAATACAAGTGAGAAAAAATAAAGTAGGAAAAAGAAAACGCAAATCTGTGAAACACAGGAAAGAAGGTGCTAAAGTAAAACAATATAACTTATGATGGAGTGAAGGCCATGTCGTCTTAAAATATAGCAAGAATGTGGGCAAGATAAGAATTTTAGAAAGCAAATTTAGGTAGAAGCAGGTTTCATATTATCTACAGATCTCTAGGAACTGTGAGGTTACTGAGTAGAAGGTGTGCACTAAAATCTCTGTGTGCCCTGAAAACTGGAGTTTTCCAAGGCAAATTGAGCTCTTTGCAGTTAAAGACAAATCTAGATAACATTAAAATGTGACCAGCTGGTCACCAGATCCTGGTTCATAGTTGGAGGTAAATTTGTTAAAATTCATCTTGGTGTAACTGTGCAGTAGTACCACAGAATGTCAAGAGAGGAATCTTGGAAAAGCGGTTTTCTTGTCAGTATCTGCTTGTTTTAAGCAGTGCAATCCACTTGTGTGGTGTGGACTTTGAAAATTCATTTTTATTTTTATCTTCTCAGGTAGAAATTTTTCTGTTTCCTTAGATTAAAAAAAAAAAAAGAAAAAGGGAAAAAAACTATTTCCTTTTATAAACTTTGATTCCTTATCACCTATAGTTCTCCCAAGTTTTTCCAGCTTTTCACTTCTGAATTTAGCACAGGTGGTGTTTTTTCGGGTGTTAGACAACACATTTGATGTTGCCTGCACCCTGATTTTTTCTCATGTATGGTTGGTTTGCCAAGGTGCTGAAAACTTCTATTTGAACACCTTAAAGATGACAAACAAGGTCAAAATTGTGATACAGCCAATGCAGGAATGAGGCAGTATCTGGTCTTTCTGCTGCCCTTCCATGCTGGGCTTGTATTTCACTCAAAGCATAATTCGTCTTTTGAGCACAAAACAACTGTGGGGTTTGGGTTTTTTTGGTGGCAAATTGTTATTTTTATATTGCTTTTAAAAATCAAGAAAATGTTAAGAAGAATTGTTATTGCCAAAAAAAATCTCAGAGAGGATCAGTATCCAAGGAATCAGAATTTAGAAATCCGAGCTTACAGTGGGAATTGCAGGACACAAGGGTGTCTACAATAGATGTCAGGCTTGTGATGAGATTGTAGAAATCGAGGAGCAGAGAAGGAAACAAATAGGGGTCTGTTGTGACCAAAGTTCTGAAAGAGAGAGGAGGAAGGGACACCACAAGGAGGTGGATAATCCTGGGTAAGATTTCAAAGTTTTCAGAGCAGACCCAAATCAAATCTCTGTGGTCCCTGACATTTTGCCTGCTACAAACCAGTGCAGCATTCCATCTGAGAAGTGTCTGTTGAAAAATGTGTTTTAAACTGGAATACTTTGTTAGAGTGTGTTCCTGAGTAATGAGCCAGTAAGGGGTGAGGAATCTGTGGCACAGCCTAGGAAGTGGTTATGGTGGCTTGGGAGACTGATGATGTACAGCTCTCAGACCAGAAAAACTGGTGGATGAAATTAGAAGTGAAATTTCTGCTTTACTCCATCTCTGAGATGGCATTTCTGCAAAGCAGTATAAACCAAGATTTTTGGTACTAAGAACCTGAAATATGCTTCCCCCTGCCCACCAAATCTCAAGTTAAATGTCAGTATTGCTTTCAGAAATACAATTTTTAAAATGTCCTGGGGTGAATCATGTGTCATCTTACAGAAAATCTTCCAGCCAGACCAAAGTCGCTTTCCACCCTATGGACAATATGGGTAATGAGACACAACTGAGAACAGGAAAACAACTTTCAATGGGAAATATAGGAAATACTTGAAAAAATATTTACAAAACAGAAGAGGAGGCATCAGGACCATTATCCTAGAATTACAGTACTTATTCAGCAGTTTTCTGTTTATTTTCTAGTCATGAACATTCATTTCTGTTTTTCTTGTTGCTACTGTACATACCCCAAGTCTCAGTTAAAACAATAAAACAGACTCTGATTTTTTTGTTCTGTTGACTGTGTAACCACTGTTCTCTTCTCAGCAGTTTCACGTGATGTCACAAAAGTTAGAAAAATGGCCTAGATAAGACCGTGTGCACTATACCCTGGTGGAAAATACACCAGAAGAAAATGGAAAGGATTTACTTCCGATGTGCTACTTGAGAAGAGGTTAGGAAGGAATAGTGGTCTTGTTATACAGATGATTTTCATTTATTTGGGTCTGCTGATGGTCAAATACTTCAGGCTTTACCTCTGAGAACACAAAAGTGGTATCAAAGTAATTTTCACCCTCTTATTAGCAGCAGGCAAGCAAAAGATCTAGGTCTTAAATTAAGAATTCCATTTTGAAATAGAAGATTTCTGTGTATAATTCCCATGGTTTTTTATGGGATTTTTTTTTCTGGTTTCCTCTGTAACTTACTGGTTTAGGTCCTGCTCTTAGCTACTCTTTAGCTACTTTTGCTTTTCTTTAGAGCTCTTCCTCCAAAAGGACAGTGCATTTAAAATTCAGCATTAAATAAATAAAGGCCTGTCACACTAGAAATCTGTAGTCGCATCACATTTGGGTTATTTCTGTTGGCTACATCTTCATGTTGAAATCTAGCTGGGGAGTTGTTTTTCTGGATTTTGAAACTGTCCAATGCTTCCTGTAATACCACTTCGGGGTATCTCATTTTTGTCCTGCTTCCATCTTGGTCTGTTCTGCTCAATCCCTTCCTATTGCTCATTCCCAATGATGTTCCTGCCTCTTTTTGCTTGTTGGTAACACGTGCTAACCTTTGCATCACATACACTGCGCCCTTCTCTCTTTGTTCACTGACCTTTGATGGTTGCTTTTGCAAAGCTTTTGCTAATAGTGCTTATGAGGCATAGGTTTGAGTTTTTATAAATAAAGAAGTGGCATCCTGTCATAAGGCTTTTCTGTTCAATTAAGTTATTTGAAGTTTATGTTTATGCAGGTAATTAAATGAGATCCTTGTGTGTTTTTCTTACAGTGCTTTAGCTCAGCTGTGTCTGTCTTTATTCGTGCAGCACAGATATTTTCTAGCAGTTTGAATTAATTCCTTACTCTTTTAGTTCAGTTGCAGCTTTTGAAAAATTTATTGTGGTTTCCAGGCTAAAAAGTTTACCTACTGTGCCCTCAGTGGAGGCAAGAAGTAGAAATTAATGATCATTCATTGAAATGTTTTAACTTGTGATATTGTTCTCAGGCACCCATTCTTGGATAGTTCGGGGAATATTTTAATAATCGGATGTTAAGAGACAGTTCAGAAAATGAGACAATTGGAATTTCCCTTTGGAAAAGCCCTCTCTGTCCATTGATGGGCATGGAAATGTGCCTTCTTAAATGAGTAAATTAGGTACCAGAAGCCAAGCTATAGAAAAATCATTGCCCTTTGTTTTGAGCTCTTGTAACGTGTGTTACTAAGCTTGAGGAAAATTAGAGGATTCTCATAACTGGCCTGAAGTAAATTTCAAAATTCCCATCTCACTCTCTTCTGCAGGAGTTGAAGTAGTGTATTGTCTTCTTATGCTTTGAAATCTGCATTGCTTTTTATTTAGGGATAGTCCTGCATGACTCCAAACAATGACCTTCTGTATTTTAATCCAGGAAGAACAAGTTCTGTATCCCAGAGAACATATTGCCCCATGATATTTGCTGAAAGTTTGTACATTGCAAGATTCTCATTTATGTATCTCAGCACACTTTTTAGTCAGTTTTACTCCTGGAGACCAATTCCTACATCATTATAACTTTTATTGAAAATCTAAGAAAATGTCAATATTCCATCTGAAGGACGAAGCTAAATATAGAGGTTGGGTTGTGCCTTTACACATACAGTGCTCATCATATGAAGGATGCAAAAGCTGCCATCTTTGTGTGTTTCAAAAAATGGCCCAAGCATACAAAATAAGAGTTGAAAAGGAGATTTGTGCTCAAAGGATTGTCCTTTGCTCTTCCCACTTAAAGTTCATTCCCACTTTTTTCTGCTCGTCAAGAATACACCAGTGGCATCCTGCAAAACCTTCTGTAATACATTTTTTCTGAGTGCCAGTCAGATAATACATGAAAAGCTGTGCTTCATATTAGAGATGGGACTGGAGGTGAAAACCAGACATGGTTGGAATTGCCTTTGTGTAGCTGCAGAATGGCATTTCAGAGTAAGCTGGCCTCATGAGAACCTGGAAGCACATTTACAGTATCTTTAGTCAGCATCTCTCTCTAGGAACAGTGATTCTATGTTTCTTTGAAAGAAGCTGCTGTATTGCTTGTACAGAATTTCTAGTATTTCATTACTGTGGTATAAAAAATAAGTAATTTTTCTTTAGGCCTGCAGGTAGAAGGTGAAGCCAAACAAAACCCTAACAGGTGCAGGTATGGGTAAATAATGCATTATAAACTGCAATTTGCAATTGCTAAATCATCAAGCAAACCATATAAAAATCTGGGAGTGGCAGGAAAATTATTGAGCCACAGAGGGGTGTGTATATATATATTTATATATATTGCTTCAGCAGTTTTTCCTTGATTTATTTTTTTCTCCATAAAAAAATCAGTGCTTTTGAGATAGTTTAAATTAATGGATATCCAGAACTTATTGCATGGATTCTTGGAAGTCAAATCAGCATGCATTTTTGGGAGTTGAATTTTTAAATTATAATGTCATGATGTGTGTGGTGACTTTCAAGTTGTGCAGAGCTTGTACTTACAAGGACAGGTAGGGCAGTAGATAGAACTTGTAGCTGTACTAAGTTTTCATAAATCCTATGGCAATAATTAAAGCTCATCTGTTTTTTCATACTAAACATACTTCTGGGTTTTCAGTATGTTGTGAGGCATTGGCTTCATAAGCAGTCATGTGTTTCTAATTCAGCAGTTTTAATTACAGGAAATTTAACGATAATGAATAGTAACAAAAAATAAAATATAAAGGAAAAAAAGACAAAAGAGAACTTGGTTTCCATCCCAAGAAAAGAAACCGTTTGGTAATAAACTGGTGCCTTTACATTGGAAAATTCATTTGTTGTACTTAGAGCATATATGCTAACTGTTAGCAGTAGTCCTTTATTTTGTTTTTGCTTTCCTTTTTATTTCTTCTTTGGTTCCCTTTTTATGGCTACAAATAATCTATTTAATAATTGGGAAAACATGATGATAAGGCGTGATCCTAAACAGGAAGCCAGCTGGTGCCTTAAGAATTTGGTAATAGGATATCAGATTTTGTCACTGCCATAAAATCAGTAATAAACTTAGGCAAGTTTTTGGCCCAGCTGAATGAGAGTTTTGCCATTGATTTCAGTAGAGTCAAAATTTCAATGCTGGGGTGTGATAAGTAATAACCTGAGTCAGAGTCTGTGGCAGGCAGAGGAGTGCTGTCTCTTTGGCTTGCCGTGGCTGAAATGTTTGTAGTCCCTGTGTCTATCACAGTGGGATCCAACACCTGCCACTTGTGCCTTTTCCCAGTAGACTGTCTGATGATGGGACAGGCAGAAAGGTGTGAAATCTTCTGTTGGGTTGGTTTCCTTTAGTTTTTCCAGAAGTGGTGGAAAAACAGTTTGAAGGAGTTACTGATGCTGTGTCCTCTCTACTTTAACTTTTAGTAAATAAGACTCCGGTATCCCAGTTTTGTAGGACGTCAAAGAACGAAACAACTAAGAAAGAAGTCTTCAGCAATTGGCGCCAAATTGAGCACAAGGATGATAAAGTGTAGGATCCTAGGCCTGGAAAGCTGGCCAGTTAAAATACTAAATGATCCATTTAAAAATAAAAGACAAATTCATACTATTCTTTGGGAACTGTGGGGGTCATTTGTTCATGGTGATTTATTTGGCCAAGAGCAGCAGCAGCCTACATTAGACAGATTTCATTCAAAATTACCTTTGATATAGAGTATGATCAATTTACTACGGCGATCCTCGTGTCAAACCTTATAGCTAATGAATTAGCTTTACCTAACCCCATTGGTAGATTTATTTATGGGCTGCATATCCTGGCAACATACATAGATTTAGGACATTAATTAAAAATGAAGTGATATAGTGAAATGAGTGCTATAGCAGCTTATCTGGTAGTCACTTTTTTGCAAGTAGAGTCAATCAAGTTTCAAAAATACGAACTTTCAAAAGACTGCAAATTCCAAGTAGTGTCTGACAGTCACATTCTTAATTTTCCACACCTTTATTAAAAACATCTATTGAATTAATTTTGAAATTGACTGAAGCTTCCTTTCAATTTCAGTGTAATTATACTTCCAGTTTAAGAAATGTTTCTTCATAGTCCTTCTTATGGAATGTTCAGTTGCAACAAAGATGTTAGAAACTTTAAATACAGTAAAATTTTGAAACCTGTTTTGTAGTCGAGTGTTGTTTGAAGAACAAACGAAAACCTAAAGGGCTTGCTTTTCACATGTGAAATGCCTTAGGTTTTAAAGAAATCTCAGTGCTTTTCTTTGAAACTTAAAAAAAAAATCTGGTATTTTTAAACCCCGAGGATCTAAACTGAATTTCACCCAGTCACTTCCGGTTTCTCTGTGCATACTTATGAGCAAAGATCAGGAGACTAGGATAATAAGAATTTCTGCCATCTTTCTTTTTAAGTTAGAATATCTTGATATGTTTCCTTATTTTGTTCCTCTTGGTGTCATGCCCTCAATTGCATGCTAAAAATTAACTAGAAAGATGGGAAGGCATCTTTGTAAGCTAATGAACTTTAGCCATTTTAGTTTCTCCTGTTTAGATACAGCACATTATGTGCATGATGTGTGTACAAAACTAATGTGATACAGTACAGGAGATGGAGCCAAGCTCTTCTCATTGGTATTCAGTGAAAAGCTGATAAGCAATTCTAATTAAAGGCAATCTGAAAAAATCACAGCTTTTTACCTGCGGTGGTCAGCACTGAAGCAGGACGCTCACAGAGACTCTGGAGTCTCCATCCTTGGAGTTATTTTAAATCCAGTGGACACAGCCCTGAGCAACCTGCTCTGGCTGACCCTGCTCTGAGCTGCTTTGGCCCAGGCAATCTCCAGAGGTGCCTTTCTGCCTCAGTTTTCTGTGTGAATCTGTAATGTGGTCTTGGCTAGAGTAATAACTTTTAAAAATGTAGGAGATTTTAAGCTAATAGTCTTACAGAAACACAAATCAACCAGATTTTGAAATTGTGTTATTTCCACTTACATGGTATAAAATATATAGATAATATGTATTAAGGGTAGTATTCAAAGCCAACCTTAGAACAGAAGTTGGTAGATCTGTTACTGTTGGAATGAGAGCTCCTGTTACTAAATTAAAAATCGAAGTATTTTTATTTGTCATCATAAACAAGAGGATTCTAAAGAGTAAAACCATAGAAGATGAAAAAGCAGAAAAGTCACAATATTAATACCATGTTTAAAACCATGTCCTGGAGGCAGACATTAACCCGCTGAAAAGCATGTAAATTAGGATCTTTTAAAATGCTGAGTTGCACAAATCATTCATAAAATTGCTGTATGTTGATTTTCCACTTTTTTTTTTACTTCCTTCTATTAAAAGTGTGTTTTTCCCCTGAAGGTGCCCCAATCTTTTAGGAGCTGCGCTCTGTCCCTGAATCTGGAAACTTTGGTGTGCATTGAAGTGGAGAGCTAAAGATTTCAGTGGGGTCTAAGTGTGATATGATGATATTGTTGACAGATTTATTTCTTGTAGTGGGATGGCATTCAGAGCCTGAGCCCAGAGCCCCTCGCTGTGTTAGGTGCCCTCCTGCCCAAGGAGCTTCTCCTCGAGCACACAGTCAGGGTGAACTCCCCAACAGCTTCCATGTGTGACATTGGTATGCTCCACCTTCCCCCAGCTTTCTAAGGGGCACTTTGGGGTGTATCTTTCCGTGGATTAATTATAATTTTTTAGGGAAACTGTTCTTGAAGGTAAAAGGGACACAGAAAAGAGGAAAATAAATTAAGTAATGGAGTTATGACACATTTGGAGCAACTGAATGAGCAGGTGGAGGAGTGTGTCTGATATCTAACACTTGGATAGTGTATTTGCATGCGAAAAACTGTTTTAAAAAAGAATAATTGTTACGTACTTGCAGTAGTTGATAATGCAAATTTTTTTTTTCTTTCTTTCTTTTCTTTTTCAATTCATAAGCACTGTATACCAACAGCTGTGTGAGACATGGCTTCTAAAATGGTGCCCTTCACTGCATCATTATCTTAACATCCTCTTCAGTAAACAAAGAAAAAATCCCAAATTTATAAACAGTTCTTTTGTCTTTAAATTAGCATTGCATATTTAGTATGTGTTTGTTTACCTATTTTCTTTTTTTCCTTTTTTTTTTTTGTGAATTAAGTTTAAAGGAATAAACCAAAGCTTTGAATAGCATGCATGGACATGTTTTAATATATTCATGAGTGATCAAAATACAGTACAGAAATCACATATGCTGCTCTGTTGCAACTTTCAAGGTTCAATCCATCATTCTGGAACCCAGGGGGCTGAGATTTGACATCCTGCCTAGAAACCGTACTTCAGATTGGCTGGAACTGTGCCATCTTATGTTCAGGTTAAAAGAGCAGCTGTAATTTGTCTGGGTAGCACTTTAACTATGCACAGCAAATCGTAAAACCCATTTTCAGTAATAAACTGGAAGATAAAATAGGTCCATTTGCTTCATTTCCTGATCCGTGCAAGATTTTCATTATTTTGATACAATACCACTTGGAGTTTGATCTTATAATGATGTAGATTTCTGTAACAATCTTTCTCAGATTAGCAGTTCTATTTAGCCTATATACACTATGTAGAAGATTTCTCTTTTGGCATTTAGTGGAAGCCTTTTTCTATTGTTCTTTGGAACTGAAAATATGAGAATAATTTCATAGTAGGAGTTACGTTTATATGTGATTGCCACAATAAATAAACCCCGATTGTAGTCTTTTTCAGTTGTAAATACCAGATGTGAAAATACTCTATCCTGTTCTCTTTTTCCGCTTTTATGTCTTAGTATGGCTTGCTATACTAAGGGAGTAGCAAATGTAAGTATTCCCAGCAACACAGTGAGATGTTTTATATGTATATATGTGTGTGTGTGTGTATATATATATATATATATAATTTTTATTTATGTCTTTGGTTTGTAATGATTTTATATTTAAACATTCAATGTTTGTAAGCGTGACTTTGTCTGAGTAGCCAGAAGGGAAGGGAAGGGAGTTTTCTATGTAATTTAGGAACCCAACAGAACTCATCCCAGGATAGACTTTCCTCAAGGGATTTGCCTATGAGCCCAGTTGTGGGGAGTCTAACCAGAGGCGGCCCTACTCACCTGTACATGGTGGATGTGGGTTTTGTTTCGATTTCTTTTGGATGTTGCGCAGTTTGGGTTCCAGATCTTGATTTTGATACAAGTCTGCAGAAGCTTTGTGTGCCCATAGACTGTAAAAAACAGCTTTAAATACCATTCTACTTCAGTAGACAAGTAATGGCTTGACCGTTAAAGAATTAGCCAGCCCTTTCTGAATCCTTGGTACATTTACTTCACCGACCTTCCTCTAAGTGCCAGATTGCTGGGTTTTCATCTTCACAGAGCTGTTTCTCTACCTGCATTTCTACTTGGACTTCTCTCTTTCATCTCCATAGACCTCTCTCCTTTTGGGTATGTTTTAAAGTCTTAGAGTTTGCTAAACCAAAAGGAAAACCCCATGTCACTCTTCCTAACCCCTGAGCCCCACCTCTGAGCTGAGGAGTCCCATGCACAGGCACATCTCTGGGTACTGCCCATGCATCACCACTGTAGCACCAGGGAAGGCTCTTTCCCTTACCCTTCCCTCAATACCACGGGGCTTTTTGACACTGTTGGCAAGACGCTTGTCTCTGTTACTCCATTGCTGTAGCTCAGCCCACCCTGCTGAAAATACATTCTTGCAAGATGTTAGTTTCCTTTAGCCCTTTGAAAATGCCTCTGGATTAAGAATTTGTGCAACTACAGTGTACTTGTATTAGGCATGTAATTTTCTGGGGTAGCCAAGCCAGGGAAAATGAAATGTGTTTCTGTATATTCCATCTCCCCCTACCACAGTGAAGCAAGAGCAGGCTGCTGTCTTGGTGGCCACACAAGCACTCGGTATTCACTGGAGACTTGGAGGTACGACAGCTGCATATAAATATGCATAGTTGGAGAGATTCGTGCTTGTTCCTCGTTCTAGGGCTGATTGGCTGTGGTGCTGCTACTGCAAATCAATGAGCATTTCCCTCGTCTATCAGCTGCTCCCTTGCTTGGAAGCAGACAAAATGGTTAAAACACCAACAGCCCACAGAGGGCTCCTGAGTGAGGGAGACTTGTTTGCTACAGCACTCAAAACATTTCCCTGAATCTACAGTAGCTCTCAGTAGATGAATTTAGCACTCAGCAGATTAATTTAGCTCCCAGTGTGCTGGATTTAGAAAGAAAAACTAATATAGATGAATACATTCTGTTCAGCCAGCATATTTTGTTTTGCAACAATACACATGTCTTATTTGAACTGCAATCTGGTTGGAAAGCATTTTGCAAGTGGTGCATTGGTCATAAAAATGAGTCATACTTGCTCATTTTTTAAAAAGCTCTCATCTACTGCAGATTGAGGAAAAAGGTATTGAGCAATTCACTGGAGAAAGTATTGGAATTTCAGCCATCTCTGATGAGCTCTGAGCAGATTTGAAGGTAGACTTTCATATTATGTTGCAAAAAAAGTAGCAGCTTTCCCTTTGTTACCTGCATATCTCAGTATGTGATGTGCACCACCCTGCTCATTGTGGCTTGGCTCATCTGCCTTGTGGCCAGGGTTTTCTTGGAAGGATTTTCAGGCTGGAAGCTGAAGGTATGGCTAATGGCTGTTGGGAAGAGTTCTTGAGTAGGATAAAATCAAGATACAAAATCCATTGTTTCATGACTTCATTATAACCTTTAGCTTTCTTCCTTAACCTGGAACATATCACAAGGAAAGTGGGACTAGATTGCTTATGCATGATAACAGGGTGGCTAGCTTGCTTATGATGACAGTAATGGTTACTATTTCAGGAGCTGGGAAACTGAATAAAAAGATAAAGATATAAACTAAAGATATCAAAAAAACCAGGAGCTGATGAGATCATTTGGACAATTTTATTTTAACGTAGAATGGTCAGGGAAATGAAAAGAAAAATGCTGTGATATGACAAGCTGGCTTTATAAAATATTATCCTCAGTAAATGAGCATCTTATAAGAAAGACTAGTTCCCAACACATCTTCCAGAGTTTTTCTTGACAAAGTATTTCCACTACCAGCCGCAGGATGATGATTATAAAACATTCTTTCAGTATCTCAACATTTTTAAAAGAAAAAAAAACCAAACAAACACATAAAAGAATGGGTTGAAGAGCAAATAGCTCCTTTCAATTGAGTTGGTGCTGTACAGTGCAGATCTAATTTACTCAGGAGGTTCTCTGCTGCTACAGTGATGACTGCTTTATAGTAGTGATTCCCAGTCCTATTTAATCAAAGGACTACTGAACCTTTTGGAGAACACAAACCGAAGACCTTCCTCTTAATGATAGTGCAGTGGTTTTCTTTTACCAGTAGATAAAAATGAAGTAAAACTTTGGAAGCTCTTATGAGGTTTGTTTTCCTCACTTGTTTGTGTACTGGCTTGCACGTGCAGAGATACGCATATGTTTTCTTCTGTGTTTTTAAATCCTACTATATTTTTGGAGTTTATCTTGTAATATCTTACAGGCTACCAGCAGCTTTTAGTCAGTATGTCGAGGAGTGCTGCAAGGAAGACCACAGAAGGCTGGAGGCCTGGTTCCTATGTTTGCCAGGAGCCTTGCCCACCAAACCACAAAGCATTCTGTGCACAGTTGCTCTTTCTTCTAGATGGTAAATTCTGCTTTCAGTAAGAGACTGCCAAGTGGAAATCTCTCAGGCATCATGTGGGATTTTACCAGTTCTCCTGTGTGGAGGATGAGGCGAAGTGGTGCATCCGGAGGGCATGCAGGTAGGGAGCAGTGACTCACTGTGCTTTCTGGCTCCTGTCTTCTTGGAGGAGTGAGAATGTGTTAGGAGTAAGTCCTCCTACTGGAAGAGGAGAGTGAGCACCCACTATCCCACATGGACCTCACTGGGAGCTGCAGAAAGGGGCCGGACAGGGATTGGGGCCACACTGCCGTGGCAACCGCTTGTCCCTGGCTTTGCCCCTGCAGCCTCCAACCCTGGTGAACAAAGGATGAAGATGCAGAAGACAATTCTTTGTTGCAGCAACATTTGGGTCACACTGGAAGCAAGGAGAGGCTTCTGCTGACTGAGGTCCAGGTTTTCTTGGTACTAATTTTGAGTCACATCATCTTTTCTTTTCCTTGACTATGTTAAGGTGGCTTTGTAGATAAATAGGAATCATGGAAAGCTAATGGTGAGTCACAGAGATGCAACTGTACTTCTGCAAGGGCTTTGTGAGTGCTGCAAGGCTGAGTACCCTAGAGCATTAGCCTCTACAAATATATTGAGGGAGAATTAGTAGTTAGCTTTACTTTCAGTAGTCTGAGGTTTTTGCATAGAGATCCAAGTTCAGTGTCTTCTCTTCTGCCATGGGACCACACCAGAGCATCCTGCTGCTTCAAATCCTTACCTTCCGTAACCTATTTCACCCATCACTCCTTTCAAGGTTTTTTATGTTCTTGGCAACAGCTACAGAGGAAATTAAAGGCTTTATTTCCAGACTGTCTTCAAACATGGAGGCCAGTTTCTGAAAATCCAGTTCTAAAGCTTCAGTTTTTATTGTTTTCTGTGCTTCCCTGCCAAGATCTCCTTGCTGTGGCAAAATACTGCCATCTGTAAGATATATCAAACTGGATATATTTTAGTGTGTTGGTACTTGAGAATGCCATACGCTCATCCATGGCCTTGTTATGGTTTAAGATTGTGCCAGACTTCATGGTATGCAGAGCCTTGTTTTAAATGTTTGGTTGGTTGGTTGATTGTGGTTTTTTCCCTTTTGATTCAGTGTGGCCCGGCTTAAAAGTTACAGCTTGGGACACGTCTGTAAGTTGGGGTATTTCATCTAGATCTGTTACACGTAAATGGACATTGTGACTCCAGTGTGTACATGGAAACAAGGGATAACATGTATTGGTAGAAGTGACTTATCTGTACATTGTAAAAGTATAATGTGTCCCCAGCAAACCAGCAGTGGTGCTCCTATAGCTTCTCATAAAGAATATTTGCTGCTGCAGTATTTATAGAAGTTAACTGATCTCAAAATTTCCTCTTGATCATTACAGTAATATTTATACGTTTATACAGAAACAGTTTCATGATCCTATTAAATGAGGTAGGAGTAGAGTTGTTTCTTCCCTGGAGCTCAACTGGCCATTTCTTCCTATTCTCGTGATATCATTTTAAGCTGCTATTTTCAACATTCTTGATACTGCTTAGTAAGTTATAAATGATAAAGTGAACTAGATAAGAGATGTTTCACCTGTGCACAAGTCATGCTTTGTTATGGGAACAGGACCAAACAACCAACATGGATGCAGTCTAAGTTGTTTAAATGGACTCCCTGTCGTCAGGTATTATTTTCATCTTACCTTTAGAAACTTAGAGAATAAACAATAGACTAAGGCTGACTAGCTCAATACATGGGATGTGGGAAGTATTTAGTATCAGTGAAGCAAATATCCTATTTAATAAAGTTGCTATTTAGAAAGAATATTTGTTTTGTTTTGAAATTCATATAAACTTGGGTATAGAGGTTTTACAGTCTTAGTCCTAGGAAACAGAAATTTTGTTTAATGAGGAACAAAAACATTTTAGCTCCTGAAGTTTTACTGGTTCACTGGAAATCCTTTTTATTTATGATTTTGTCTGCATTAGGCACATGATTTACAAGCAATGTTTGCCTTCATCACCTTTTCCTCTACAGTGTCCTGTCTCTTCCCTTCGCTTCAGCAGACTTACCTGTCTGATAGAGATAATAATTTGTAATAACTGTATCTGAGGTGTTGTACTGGCAAAGTCATAGCGGCTACCTCTGCCTGCTATCTCTGTGTAGGCAGTATTTCTTCATGATATAGTGGAGCTATCTCATTTAAACAGACTCAGGCTCAGGGAGAAAGTCCCAGTCTTCAGTAAAGAAAGTGGCTATCATTGTCCCGAATAGAGCAATGTTTAGAATTTTTATTTTTTGCTCTCTGTTTGATGAAAGCTTTGACAAAGGGTGTTGAGCAGTATGGTGTGATGGGACATAATTTTTCAAGGACTTAAGAAGAAATAAGATGCTACTGAAAATAGCGTGAATTTCACAGTTGCTTTGGAATTCTGTACAGAAACCACACATAACATGTTTCTTCTCTCTTTTATTTTTGTTTTGTTTTTGCTTTTTCTTAACTGCATATCTTAATAGCTGTAGGAACATCAATTTTTGTATCAAAGACTAAAAAATGCTGCACACAGCAAAATACTACTGGCTAACTAGTTTCTGTCTAAAGGCATATGGGGGAGGAAAAGACTCCATTTTTTGCATTCAAGCCAGCCAAGATAGCTGATTCTGTTCATCTATGCACAGAACATTCCAAGGGCAGCAGGGGAAAATCGACATACATAAGATTTGCTGAACGCTTATCACTCAGGAAGTGGGAGGAATGGTCTTTAGATTGGCATTCTAGTCTGAGTTATCAGAGACTTAGTTGTGGTTCCTGAGTTATCACAGATATCCTGATGTTAAGTAGCATAAGTAGTTTTCCTATGCCTCAGTTCCCCATCAGGTAAAAATAGGGATCTCTTACAGGGCTGTTGTGGGGATAAATACCTAAAGCTTGTTAAGTGCTTGGATTATTCAGTAATGAAGCTTGTCTAAGTACCTCAAAGCACGGTTTAGGCTGGAATGTGTATATGCTGTATCCATGCACCAGGGACTTCCTTAATAGCTGGGAAGACAGAGGGACATTGCACCTTAGAGGATGGAAGGATCAGCGATGCACTGAACAGCTCTTGTGTGAGAACCAAGAGACACTTCTTGGTGGAAGGCAGTTCTGTGAACTGTGGCTGGACATGATCTAAGGAGAATTGCTTGGTCCAAGGAGATGCCAGGGAATGAGAGAAAGCTCTTACGGAATTCTCCATTGAGAGAGGAGGAAGTGCAGGAGCAACACAAGCAAGTACTTCATAAGAGGGAATATTTCTAGAATTGATGCTTCTTTTTGGAAGTCAGATACATAGGAATAAAAAAATGGAAGAAAATCAGACAACAGGATATAACAGAAGGATGTTTCTTCTGGTAAACCATATGGCTCAAGGCATAACTGGGGAGTTGGAAAAGGAGAGGAAGAGTATGTTGGAGAAGAAGGAGAGAGTAACAGTAGCAGCTACTGGAATACTGATGTCAATTTATTGTATTTGATTAGTGAAACACTAGTGTTGTGGATGAAGTTGTGCAGAGGAGGACATCACAGAAGGATTGGAAATCAGAAGATTTATAGTTTGCAGCAAAGAAGAACATTTAGTGTGAGAAGATTTCTGTATTAGAATAGTCAGAAGAAGAATAATTATTGAAGTACTTCTCTCCAGCTGAAAAACCTCTGCAAGGAATCTGTCTTTAGCAGAGGGAAGAAGAGTGCTCTAGAGATAACAGAGCTTTCTCAAGGTTAAAGGCAGAGGTCACAGTGGTGCTGTAAATTCCACCAGCTGCAGCTGTCTGCGCCAGGCCCTGGGAGGAGACCTCGGGCTGGCTGTGAGAGGGAGCCAGGCTGTCCATGGGCGATGGAACCGCGGCTTGTTCCTTAGTCAGGATAGTGCAAAGTGCATCGTAAGTAAGTGTTTGGCCGTGGAGGCAACAGGTTCCTGATGTAAAAATAGTTATGGGTGGGGGATGTGACTTGTGCGGAAAAATACTGAGAGATGAGGCAGTCAACAAAAGGGAAAGCAGTGGGAATACTGAAGCTGTACCAGGAAAGATGAGCTGGAATTTTTCTAGGAACAGATATAAAAATGTTAAGGTAGAGAATACTCTTTAGGATAAAGTGTAAATACAGAGAGTTTCTGACTGGATTCGGAAGATGAAATATTCAAGTATTATCTTTGAGAATACTCAGGGATTAGAGCATTTTTCCTTTTTTTGTGCTTTTGTTTTCTTTGCTTTGCTAAAACCATTCGGTTTCATAGGAAAAAACCAAAAGTACAGGGTGACATGTCATCCCATCTCACCTCCTGTATAACACTATATTTGGATAGATTTGCTAGGTGAGGTTTTTGTTTGATTTGTTTGAGGGGGTGAGCAGCAAACAGAATATAAATTTCTCCTGTTTAGTCACACTAGTGAAAAAATGAGCAATTTGGCGTTTAGCTGTCAGGTCTATGTACTGTTCCTGTACAAACCTTGTTTAAGAAGGATTTAAGTAAATACAAATGAAGTATTGAAAACATAAAACATCTGGAACATTTTAAAGATGCACTGAAACATAATGTGATTATTTTCTATTGAGCTAATTATACCTATTGTGAATTTAAAAATATTCCACTTTGCAGCCATTGTTATGTAACTTGTGGCTTTTTTGTTCTTTGAAATTCAGCTTTCCATTCATGTGGTATATTAAATAATGTTACAAGACAAATTACAAAGCTCAACTGAAATAATGCCAAAAATCTTAACCAAGTTACTCTACTAGATAAATAACTAGGATAGTGCTTGATGTTCTGCTTTTTTTTTTTTCTTAATCAAAAAATAAATGGTAATGTAATAAGCCAGGGCTGAGCGGGATGTGTTTTCCTTTTTCTGGTGTATGGTTTAATGGAGTTGCTCTGCACCTCCATAGTGAGGTATTTAAGATTCGTTTGTGAGCTACTATTCCTGTGCAGTGTTTTGTATTCACCAGTCTGGAACAGGTACACAGGATATTTTTGCCTCCTGCTAGCATTTGGATGAGGGGTTTCGTCTCCATGGGGAGACACTTTTGACCCTGGAGAACCTGCAAGGAACAGCAGGAAAGCAGAAATCTGCTGTTTGCCTACTGAAGGGAATGAAGAGGGTGATTTCCAGGGTGGTTTCCTGGCTGTAGATCTGCTCCAGGTGCTCCACAAAGTGGCTGCAGTGGGGAGTGAGCTGCAGGGGATGTGACTCAGTGGGAGGTGTGGATGTGTCTTCCAATCCTCCTCCAAATGCAGTAGAGCTTTTACTTCTCTCTTTTTCTGTTATAATGGGTTTACAGCACAATCCAACCCTTAGCAAATATATTTAAATCAATGCTGGTTTAAATATTTTAGGAGTAAAAAAGACTTAAAAGACTTTGTCCTTTCTTTTTTTAGCAGTGAGTGAAACTACTACTAACAAAATGAAAACAGTTATATTAGCTTTGTGTTGATAAATTGGTCATTGTTTGGGGATTGTAGGAATCTGACTGCAATTAGCAGAGCCAATGTTTGAGTCTAATTTTACCCCTAATTTATGAACTGAAGTGATCTTGAAGCCTTACAAAGTAGAATAGATCTCACTGGGGAAAGAAGATTTAAGTTTCTACCCCCAAATCAGTCATAATTTGCAAAAAAACTTGAAGAACGCAAATTCATTTAATTAAGTGTTTGGTTCATTTTTCTGAGACGCAACCATTCACAAAATAATTTTTTATAAAAATTTGAAAATCCATATAATGAAAATCCCTCTAAATAGTTTGTGGTTTTTTTCACACAAATGCGTGAGAAAGAGAGACTAAGGTATGAGAAGAACCAAACTCTTTATTTATGTGAAATACAAAAAATACCATGAACACCTTTTTTTCCCCTACAAAATTACCTAGTCCGGGTTTACTGGTGTCTGAGGTCTTCCTTCTCCATGTTTTTTTTTTGATTAAATATGACCTCTCAGTCTTTTCAGATTGACCCCATTCAGCTGGAAAGATGCATTACAAAAAGGGGTATTTTTTTAAACATTAAAATTCAACAATTGTCAGCATTTTTGATGAAATTTAAAGGATTTTGCTTGCTTTTTGTGCATGCACTTATTACCATCTCCAGTATTATTAATCTTTTCCTCCTGAAATGTGTGAGGTTGTTTTTGAAAAAAACCAAATAGTTTTATTTGAAATATCACTTTTTAGACTGTTTTATACTGTTGAGTTCTGTGCCATGAACTATAACTTTCATTTTTTGTAGCTCCTCTGTGGGGTCAGACCCAGTCTTGTCTGACAAACATGCTGTCATTCAGTCAGGAGAGTGGGCGTGTGTCCTGCTTGGGTGCTGTCTTTCATGTTGGTTGCATTACTTCTATTGCAAACAGTGTAAATATGTTTACCAGAGCTCTGCCTGCTGAGCAAAATGAACCCATTTAGGTGGGGTTTTGGTGTTGGGATGTTGCTGGTCTCTCCCAGGCACTCGAGAGCTGCCACAGTGAGGGTTCTGTCCGCAGCACCCAGCTGGAGTCACCCCTCACCCTTGGCAGCGTTCAGCTCCAGCCCTGCCTCGATTGTAAAGTCTGAGCATCCCTCACTCTATCGAGCAACGTTTCCATTTCGTGGGAGCTTGAGCCAGTCTGAGGTCCATCTCCAGCTTGTCTCTTCCCTTCAGTCTTCAGTGTAGGGCTGCTATCCCTCCCAGCAGAACTGAGGTAGAGAAACCAGTATCTCTGCCTTGTGTCACTGCATGCTGCGTAGAGCTGCCAGTGTCCTAGGAGCGCTGGGGGCACCCTGAGAACACTTGTTAGGTTCAACTGGTTGTATTCTAGGGTACAGACAAAAACCGGGAAAATAGGCATCGTGCCCCCAAGAGTGATGTACCATGGTGTATCTGAATCCACCTTGAGAACAGGAATCCGATTCCAAGCTGGAAAGCTGTGGGTAGCTGACACGAGTTAAAAGAGTTGCGTGCTGAAAGGCAGGAAATTGCAGCTCTCAAAATTCAATGGACATACTTGTTCTTGTGTTTGTAACCAGCCAAGTATGTTGCTGGTGTAAGAAGATGCATGAAGCTCATGGCAGTATTATACAAAAAAAGGGCATAAAACCACTGTGCAATGAAATCTGTGCCATCCTGAAATACCTTGAAGTTACCACAAAGGTATTCAACTGGGATGCTTCCTCTTTCCACAACTTTTTAAAGCAGACATATAAACTGATAGGTTTCTGTTATCCATAGTTAGATGGAGGATTTGCAAAGCCATTTTTTATAGGAAGACTCAAGTCCGTAATAATAAAATAAGATTGATTTTAATACTTCAAAAAGTCCTTACTTTAATTATCTAGCATGCATTTCTGTGGGCCCTCCGTTTTTATTTCTTTTCCTTTCTTCACATAAATGGGTGTGGAATAGGATGGAAGAAGTTCAGGCATTATAGTGTGCATTCCAGGATTGTTTGTGCTGAGCTGACTTTAACGTCTGCAGGACTAGGGATAGAAAAGCCAGTTTAATTATGTACAAACATCCAAGAGCTATAGACAAGAGCTCCAGCTACAGACAAGAGTAACCCCAGCACTGATGAATGTTGCAAAATAAAGATCCCCCAGAAACCCAGTTAATGGCATCTTTGTTCCTAACCCATGACTTTGTAGAAGTCCTGATACTTTGGGTTTAAAAATTAACAATGTAGACCTGAAGTGAAAATAATACTTTGGAAACAGGGCTGAAACAAACGCTTCCCTTTTCATCTTTCCCCAATGATTTTCAGGCAAACACCACCCCAGGCAACTTCCGAACTTCCATAATTGCATTGAATTCCTTGTTAATTGGGCTTTTCTCTTGCTTTTGAGTTCTTTCTTTAGTAATGCCTGCTTTATAATGATTTGTGTGCAGACAATAAATGTAGAGATTTAATAGGATGAAGGCTGTGGCTCCATATAAAGATATTTAGCCCTTAACTCCCATTGAAATCAATACCTTTCCAAATCTTGTTATGGCTTAAAATTAATACGCATAAAATAGGATTATTATTAAATATTTGAGGGATAAAAAGAGAATAAAAGCACTATTCTCCTCTAAAGGGATTGTGAAAATTGTATCTTTAGAGTTGCATGATAATTGTCTCAGTAACTTGATGCTTTTTAAATCATATGTGCTCAGCTGACAAATAAGAATTTGGTGACTGTGTCTGCAAACTGGAAGGGAAACTTGCTTCATTTCTTGCTTGAACTTCATCACAAGTAAAAAACCCTGTCTTTCATCAGGCTCCTTATGATGCCTGTTCCTCCAGAGAAAGTGGGGATAACAGTTTGTGATTCACTAGAAAGTAAAGAATCCAAATTATTTTCTCTAAGCAATGCAGAGATAACTTGACTGAGGAGGAGTGAGCAGTATCTTTTGCTCTGAAAGAGGCTGTGGCACAATTAATGAAGGAAGTGGAGCTGCTGCTTTTTTTTCCCAGAGCAGAGTCATAGGTTCAGGGCTTTTGTCTGGTTCAGGAGTGCTGGCAGCAATGCTGACATCAGCAGGGATGGGTGGCCACCACAGTTCTGAGACCTGGCCAAATCAGCAAATTGCATCCTGTTTCTCATGGGTGCATTTACTCTTGCTAGTTTTCGTGCACATCGTGTTGTTACTGAAAGGAACAGCAAAAGTACCCAGAAGTCTAACAGGGAGAGATAGTTTGCTCTCTAATGCTAAACAAATGTACTCATCAGGAGCATCCATGCTTGGTTGTGGAGTCTAACCATGAGTGATTGAAGTTGGTGGGACATAACTGGTGACCTAACAACACTGCCAGGAAAAAGAGGGAAATGAACAGTCATTGGCAAAAGCTGTTGTCTTTTAGTGCACATAGTGATAGTCTTTCTCAGGCAAATATGGCATTCTCAAACTATACAGATTCTGCTTATGTTTTCTGTTGGTTTTACATTAGGGATTTTTTGGTTGTTTTTTTCATAGTAAAACTCATTCCACTCCCATGTAGGACTGCAGAATAAAGGATTATGTACAGCAAATCTTACAAAAGCACAGTTACCAGTTTAATTTATCTTTTATCCCATCATCAGTCATCTTTTCACTGTTTTTGCATTTGCTCAAACTCTCTTGATATTAAACTGCTTCCCTGCTATTAGATCTGAGCAGACAAACTGTTTTATCTACAGTTACATACACAGTCTAGTGGTGCAAACCCAGTAACAGGGCTGGGGTTAGGACTCACATGGTAAGTCTTTCTGAAATGAGATAGATGTTCCCAAAAGTCACAAACAGATGGGTGGCTAAGGAAATAGTGAGGACATGACCCTTTCAGTTCAAAGTTGTTTGACCCAAATCACAGTTTTTAAATTAAGATAAACTAGCCTGACTACATCAGAAGGAGGCTAATGTAACAAGAGAAACCTTTATTTTAAGGAAGATATACTCTAGGGTTTGCGGAATACTGGGCTGATTCAACGGGGTTTGCACTTTGTCTGTACCTTTTCTTGTTGCTGTTTATCAGTCCATTCCAAAATCTTCAAGTCATGGTCAGTGGTTTCCCTTTTAGTGAAAAATACAGGGCTTGTTGGCCAATATATGTACATGGAATGATGTTCCATGCGCCAGAAACTGCTGTCTCAGGTGACTGGTAAAGAGGTGATAGTACTGACTTTCTGTGTCATCATAATCTTTTTTTCAAGTCTTTTGTTGACATTGTTTTTGACACTTCCAGTTTTAAATCTCAATTTCCAGAGTCCAGGACTGAAACTGCGTTTGTTTCTTTGGGGTCAAGAAGGGTCTAGTGAAACACTCCCAAAAAACCCTTCTGTCGTACCAGTTTGCAGAAAGGATGGAATGTGCTGTCAGTTATTCCCTGACCTTGAAGAGGATCATCTAAATCTTCCAGCCCTGGAGCTGTTGATAGTGGTTGGCAGATACCATTCTTCCTAACAGAATCTCTGGAGATTTTATCCAATCCAAGCACACTGATTAGAAATTTAGTTATCAAGAGAGTTGTTTGCAATGTGCTTGGTGTTTGTTTGCAACTGAAACCTTTGAGCAGGGCCTTGAATATATAAAGTCTGGTGTAATGCTGAGTTGTCTGAAAAAAATGAGTCCATGTGACCCAAATTAAGTATTCACTTTTCAGCTTGATCTCTTGGCACTGGGGAACTCATCTGGGACAATGTTATTCCTGCAAAGGAATTTGCTGAACTTGAGTTGTGCAGAGTTTGCAACACAGTCAAAGCATTCACAATTAGATTATTTGGACCATAGCAAAATGATCACCTTTTTTTTCTATGAAGATTTGAATACTACTTGTTTAACGTCTCTCCAGACCACAGGTTAATCAGTGAAATTTACACAAAATATCAGTACTTGAACTTTTTGAATATCTGTTTGTGCATGGGCTGAAGAGGAGTTCCCATGGAAATACTGTGTGACTAAGTAATTAACAACTGTAGCATATTCTGTACTCATTGAAGAAATAAAAGTTGCTCAGGAAGACTAACACTTGGCATTTTCTGATGTTAATATTCATCACATTACAGTCGTAATAATGTTCTTCTGGCATGGTGTTTGTTTGAAATGCTATAGAAAGTAAATGAACTCTCTATTTCAGCGCCCTGAAGAACATTTAATGAGAAATAGATGTGCTTTTTTTCACCAGCTGAACATCTGAGTATCCTTTATAATGATAGTTATACATTTGGATTTGAATAAAAATACACAAAGGTTGTTACCCCTTATAGAACAGATACTCTTAAACCTTTCTTCAAATAGCATGGTTTGAATGATTTTGCTGCTTGCAATTTCTATGTAAGAGTAAACACTCATTACTAATTTTTTTTCCATCAAAAATATGAGAGAGATAAATAAATTATAATGAAACTTGTTTTTCCTCTTTGCAGGTTTCTTTTACAATCTATTCAGCTCAGTCCAGTGAATTTTGTTTAACTGAAGAGGTAAGAAAATATGCATAGTCATTTTTTTTTTCAGAAAAATGTTTTCCAGACATTTCACAAATAATTCTGAGAGGCTGGTGTTCTGAATTGTTGGAGAAAATTTGCAAAATCTGTTATAAATATGTTTAAAATACTTCTGTTAGTTTGTAATTATTAAAAAAAAAAAAGTTGAAATTTGAAGAGTTCTACCCTTTTTCAATTAGAAGATATTCCACATTTTGCAAATGTTTGTATTTTTATTCTTTCTCTCCTTTCTTTTCTTTTGTCCTTGTTTTGTCACATTTTACATTGATATTTATGAGGTTTTTTGTTTTCTTCAGAGTCTTACAAGTGGAGCTTTTTTTTTTTTTGCTATCAATTTCCCTCTACCTACCAGTATTTCAGCACTGCAAATAAAACTGTCTGCTGAGAATTCCAGGGATGGTATTTTAACACCATGGGAATGGCAAAGCAATGCTGTAGTGACTGTTGGGAAGTAGAGGTGGCTTTGGAAATTTGTAAACATTTCAGAAATTCAAAATTTCTGAAATTAACAGAATACAATTCAGAAATTAATGAAATTGCAGCTAATGGTCTGGTTTGATTGGTATAAAAAAAAATAGGGTAAAGCACCAAATTACACTCTTACTGTGCCTAGGTTTGTAGGCTGGATTCTGTGTTTCATGAGTGGTATTTCAGTTTGGCTGGGTGGTGTCGTAGGTAGTTTGCAGAAAAAACGTTTTGTCCATCTCTTTTATCATTATGGGTTTTAATGAGGGAGTTGGGCAATATGATTTACATGCAGTGCAGCTTTAATGTTGCCTACACAAATTTGATAATTTTTAATTTTTTTTAATAGAGTGATGTGGACAAAATGAATAAAAGTTGCTATTTTGGATGGAATATTATATTCACAGGATATAGATGTGGTTTGCCTTAGCTGAAAAGTTTTTGTACTTTTTGATAGGCTTCTCGTAGCCCTGGCTAGAATAACCAAATACAGCCAAAATGATAAATAAGATCTTGGTGTTCCTTTGCAAGTCTTTCTCTTATTTCATGCTAAAGACTTCCATAGCTCTAACTTTTTATCAGTGTTGTTAATCTCACCTTTGATTTAGATAAACTGTTCTTTGATCATCCTCTCATCATTCTACCTTCTTGACATTGAGTTTTTCTGTGGTTCTGCCAATGCTTAGAAAGCTTTCTCAGTCTCAGTTCACCAAGGAGAAATTTCTTCCCTTTGGATCTTCTCCTGAAAATTTTTTTCAGACCCATTGCTCCCAGTATCTTTTATTTCCTTTAAAAAAAAAAAGGACATCTCCTTCAGCTAGTGCTACCTTTTGGGTTTGCCTAGTGTGATAGTCCTGGGTTTTGTTTGCAAACAAGTCTGCAATCACCCTTGCAAGGGAGGATTGGTTTAAAAATACCTAGTGATTTCAAATATTAGTCTTGAGAGCTTCTCAAAAGCATTTCATGTTAAAAGTTTGGACAAGTGATCAAAGAATAAAACAGTTTTATTTTTTTCCTCCAACATCTGTGCACTCTTTTTCTGGATCTTTGGCATATCCAAATCAGTAATTTCTCCAAGATTTATTGTTCTGCAGGCTTCAAATTTTCTTTATGGTATTTTGTTTAAAACACTGCAAGATAAAATTATATTATTAATGGATTCATTTACTGTTGATAATTTTAACAGCTCTAGCAAAAAGATGGCTGTTGATCTTGTCTGATTTTTTTCTTCTCGTGTCAAGGTGTCTCCTGCAGATCTTGTCATGGTGTTTGCCTTACAGTTAGAAATTGTAATGAAGTTGTAATGCTTTGATTGATTTGGAATAATAATTGGTTTATTCATCAATATGAAATATCCAAGAAAGCAAATCATTATGGCTCAAATAGCTAATTTAATTTAATTTTTTAAGTCTCTGTTTCTTTAACGATCATTAATAATTTTTCTGAAACAAAAAGCAATGTAATTTAGTAAGATTTCTCCAAATATGTCTTTGACAGGATAATTTTTAAAAATTATTTTAATTAAAAGAGTGAAATAAAATTCATCATCAAAACTTTATTTTTTGTGAATAAATTATTTTCTCCCACCTCATCCCTGCACCTTCCATACTCTCTTTCTTCGGCCACCACTCTCAAAGACTGCCTGGTCTCTGTTTCTGGATAAAGTAGTCTGTCAGTCAGTGACAGTTTTTTCAAGAAAACAAGTCCAAGGGCAGAGATTAGATCTCCCAAAAAAGTTTCATATGAACTGGACAGGCTCAAGAAGTGGCCCATGAGAATTTCATGAGGTTTAACAGACCAAGTCCAAGGTGCTGCACCTGGGTCAGAGCAACTCCAGTACCAATCCAGGCTGGGGATGAACAGATCCAGAGCAGCCCTGGGAGAAGGACTTGGGGGTGCTGGTGGGTGAGAGGCTGGACATGCCCCGGCCGTGTGCTCTGGGAGCCCAGAAACCCCCCGTGTGCTGGGCTGCATCCAAAGCCCTGTGGGCAGCAGGGCAGGGAGGGGATTCTGCCCCTCTGCCCCCTCTGCTGAGACCCCACCTGCAGTGCTGCATCCAGCTCTGGGGTCCCAGCACAGGAAGGACAGGGACCTGTTGGAGCCAGGCCAGAGGAGGCCACCAAGGTGATCAGAGGGATGGAGCAGCTCTGCTATGGGGAAAGGCTGAGAGAACTGGGATTGTTCAGCCTGGAAAAGAGAAGGCTTTGGGATGATCTGATTGTGGCCTTTCAGTACCTGAAGAGAGCCTACAGGAAAGATGGAGAGAGACAATTTACAAGGGCCTGGAGTGACAGGACAAGGAAGAATGGTTTCAAACCAACAGAGAGTAGGTTTAGATTAGATATTAGGAAGAAGATTTTTACTGTGAGGATGGTGAGGCCCTGGCACAGGTTGCCCCAAGAAGCTGTGGAGGCCCCCTGGAAGTGTTCAAGGCCAGGCTGGATGGGGCTTTGAGTCACTTGGTCTAGTGGAAGGTGTCTCTGCCGATGGCTGCAATGTTGGATCAAGATGAACTTTGAGATCCTTTCCAACCCAGGCCACCCTGTGATTCTATGATTCTATGAACTGTTTGCTCTCCTTACTGGCTTCGTTTATGACTATCTTTGCCCTTAATGGTGATGACTGTAGGCTTTATGAAGAAGAAAAAATGAGCTAAAATAGATACTTCTGCTCCATGAGCATAATATGTCTTTGGATGTATTCCATACATTTCCATGAATTAATTATATCCCAGCTAATGAACAAGTCTGTGATGAAGTAACAGGCTTGGCTGAATAGAGATGATGATCAGCAGCTCAGTGTGGAGGGCAATGCTGGTCTTTAATACTGGTATTGAAATGGAAGACGATTTGGCACCTTTAATGTCTCTTTACCAACTTAAAATGGGAAAGTATTTTAGAAATTATTCATGTTTTTGATGAGCCCCCTATTCTGTTGATATTTGTGGGGTAGGATGCTGTGAGCCTGCATGACTGCCTGGTGACTGAGGTATTGGGTTGCTGTTGCAATACTGGGCAAGAGCAGAATGTTCCATAGATATTTGATCAGCAACAATACTTAAAATAATTAAGTTGTAAGAAAAGTTAAAAAAAAGCTGAGAATGCCCGTAACCTGGCAAAAAGCTGTATTTTAAAGTTTGCCAGGCTACGGGCATTCTCAGAGGCTTTGAAAGCCTGCTTAAAGTATGGTTGCATTGTTATTATACAATTTCTGTGCTGTACACAAATTGTGAACCAGAAATTATCCATATGGACATAGAAAATGCAACAGGAAAAGGCTTATTTTTAATATTTTCACTTTAAATCTTTTGAGCAACTGGTGGCATCTTACGTTTTCATTACGAGGAGTAAATTTGGGTTCTGTATGAAATAATAAAAGTTCTACATAGCTATTTTGAGGCAAAAAAAAAATCTTAGAAGTGTGTTCCATAAGAGCTCTGGTAAATGGCATGGCAATTCTTTCAGAAGTTATTTGTACTCCAACAGTGCCTCTTTGAAATGTTCAGATGTTTCAGCAAGTTAGGACTATTGTAGCACATCAAGTTACTGGCAGATACAGAACAAACTATAAGGAGCAGCCGTTGGGAGTGAAAATTGGATTCACAATTTTCACAAACAGAATCTGGTTGCCAGTGTTAAACTTGAACAAAACCAGAAGATTCACCTAATTGCTCTTCACTCAGGTCTCAGATATGTAAGGAGATCTATTCACAAACTCTAAACAAAAAGGTATACAAGCTGGAATTAAATAAACCTGTGATTCTCTATTAATTGTGCTTCACATAAACCTCCTTGGAAATATCTGATCCTGTCTTTCCCAGAAACCCAGTACTGGACTTATGAGCCTCAGGTTTCATCTTATGTGGTGGTTTCTATATTATTGTTATTTTGAAGTCAAAACTGTGTGTTTGTTTCTGCATACAGGGATCAGTTTCATACAGGATCACTACAGATGAAATAATTTCAGTTTGCCCCTGGAAAATTAGCACTCATAAGAAAACCAGGAGTAGTTTCTTCACTGAGTCTAGGGCTTTGCACACATTTGTACTCAGAATACCACGAATCTCTGGGTGAGTGCAAAAAGCCCTTTAAAAGGCAGTGATTTTATTAAAAAAACCAATTTCATTCATGTGCTAAAAATTTTGATTATTGAAAATAAATTAATTCAGAGAAATTTTTCATAGTGCCCAGCAGTAAATAGTTGCTCTTCGGCACCCCTTGTTTTAATTGGTGACAGGAACATGAGAATATGGGCATTTTTGAGAGAGGCTTAAATTTTTTAGAAGGGCTGTTTCTTTTTCAGCTTGGCTGTGCAAGAATATGAAGTTTAGTACAAGAAATTATAAAAAGGTGTCTTGTGAGTTTTGCTGTTGTGGCATTTTGGTTTGCTAAGAGGGTATTTCTCTTCAGTTTATGTCGGTAATGGAAGACCCCAGAACTCACATTAACTCTGCATATATATTTTCGTTTGCAGTATTTTTATTAAACTAGTCCTAAATTCACTTGCATTTTCCCTTCTTATGTAGTAATACCTGCTGGTCAGCTATGCTAAATCCTGGGGATGACTTGTATGGCAAATCTCTCCAAGTTTTTTCTACTCCTGAGTGCCTTTCTTCTTCTTTCTTAGCACATATATCTCTCTTTTCCTGACAGGAGGTTGTCACCAGAAATTTTCCCTCACTTTGGTCACACGTTTTTCTGAGTCAGGTCCTGCACCCACACAGTTAAAACACAACTTTAGTTCAGGTGGACCCAGCCCCTCCTATGCAGATCCCACCTTGGCAGGGAGAGGAGCCACCCCTGAAGAATAAAAATAGTGTGTGCTTCAGTCCTTGGGAGAGAGCTGCTTAGGGAAGGGAAATCCAGCCTTCATTCCTGGATCAGGGCTGTTGTCCTGGCCCATTGTGTACACTTGAGAAGTCAGTATCCAAGCTCCTGTCTCCCTTCAAGTAGCTCTGCCACTTTCCTTTCTTAAAGGAAAATGAGATTATTTTGAGATCATTTGATATTAAATACAAGCCTTGGAACAATAGGTTCCATACAATAGGTGTGGAATACATGGTGCCACTTTTTGTGCTATGTCTGTAGACCTGGGAAAGCCTAACCATAGAGCTTTAAGCTACCTAACCAATTAAAATATTTTTAATATTCCTTATGCAAAGCTCCCATACAAAGTTGTCAGCGTATGCATATATGGGCTCTATTCTTGGAGCTACATCCAGACAGAGCAAGCGCTTGTTTTCAGAAAAGGCAGATTTTGACAGATCTTTGTATGAGCACAGGAGGCCACTTGCAGGGTCAGGCTCTCAGCAAACTTGGCAATTCTTTTTCTCCTGCCATCAGTCTTGCAAAGTTTGATAATTTCATTAATGCTTCAGAGTTTGGGTGTGAGTATGAAAGAACTCCTCCTTTCACGCTCTCTTCAACTTTGTAGTTTAACTTTGCCTTAGTAGTCAGAGAGGATGCTTTCAAAAACTCATTCTAACTTCAGACTTTGAACAGAGTTTATAAAAGAAAGAATATCCAAGGCTCAAAAGTAAGCACCAAATTATTTTCTTTTTAAAATGTCATCATCTATGCAGTATTCTTGCAATCATTGCTACAAGGAGAAGGAAGCCTGAAAAAATAATTTCATGCCTTTTAAACAATTTTAAAGCAAGTATTTAAGGCAATTCCTTGTTATGACTTTTTTTCTTCATTCTATATTTTCTTATTTTCATAAGGAAGTGGCAAATGAAACATAAATTAATGGTTACCCGGAGTGTTAAGATTTCAGCAGAAAACATCTCATTGATTTCATTCTGTAGAGCTTCCAATTTACTTTTAGAAATTAGTCAGACATGTAAAAATAGGATAGTGGGAGTGATTTTTTTCCCTCAAATATCTTCAGGCAGTAGAATGTCAGAAGTTACAGGAGCTGAGAGCTACAAGCCTCATGTTGGAACAGTAGAGATATAACTATTGTGGCTTTGGCATTTTCTCAAAATGAGTAACTGGATGAGATACTAACTTGCTTCATTTTTACAACATCTTAAAAACTGTCATATGTCCAAAGGCTTAGTTTTAAGTAGTTTTTCCTGGAACATTTAAGGGAAATTTCATCTAAATATACTCGCAGTATTATTTTGTAGTTTAAACTGGTATCTTCGGACTGCTATTTTTATTATTGCATCTTTTATGTCTGAAGTTTTTTGATTAATTTTCATAATATATAGCAAAAATGAACAACTGTTCTACAGTTTTCTTGTGATTTTTCAGCAGTTTCATTTTTCTAACCCTCTTCGGGGATAGTTTTTACACAGTATTGACAACTTTGTTTTCTGATCTACTTGAATGCAATTAAGCAAATAATAAGGAAGAAAATTCTAGAAAGGACAAGGAGACATGGCTTGAAAAAAATGAGTTAAAATATTTTCCAACCTTTTTACAACTGCCCTGTTGGAAAGACCAACAGCTATAATAAATTAAAGAAGCAAGATTATAGAGTTTTTTCTGCCAATTTTCTTTAAAGATGTTAAAATGTCTTAAAGATTTTGTATCCCATTAGCTTACAGTGGTTTTAAAACAAAACAAAATGCTTTTTTAGTAGGCGCCTCTAATTCTTCTTAAATAGAAACTACACTGTGAAGAAATTATGTTCTAAGGAACTTGCAAAGGGAAACATATGAAAGCGAGTGAATGGCAGATTTACAGTTCTAAATCTGCTCCCCATGTGTCTGAAGACTTAAGGTGGCTGGGACCTGCTAGAAAATGATGATGATCGAATTCATACTCATATATATGTCTAGTCTCCTTGAGTCTCAGTGACTGTAATGATCTCTTCATGCTTTTAAGAGTAAACAGAGTAAAAACCTTAAATATTGCAGGATGTTTTTGCCTTTAATGGTGTGGCATGTAGTACAAGGAAAACATCATGGGTTTGTCAGCCTGGGCTTGCAGGAACTGTGGTACAATTCCTGCTTCCCACTGCAAATGGGTATCAAAATAAGTCCAAAATGCCACCATCTAGAAGAAAAGACTTTGTTCAGATTGGTAATGAGATCAGACACATACAACTCTGGAGGTTTTTTTGTCTATTTGTATTGAATGTTGAACTGTCTGGACAGAATCCTGTGCCTTGTGCTCTGGGATGACCCTGCTTGAGCAGGGAGCTTGGACCAGATGACCTGGTCCCTTCCAACCTGACCCATTCTGTGAATAAAAAGCATAATTTTTTTAAAACTGGAGAAAAAAAAAATACGGCCACATTTCACATGCATCTAATGATGTACTTCCTAGGGAAAAGTGGAGAGTACAGAATGGAAAAGGTAAAAATGTGCTAGGAACTATATAACACCAAGCACCAAGGGCATATATTGAGCATTATGCTTTGCTTTATTCTTCTTCATCACTGAGGTTTTTTGTTTGGGATTTTTTTAAACTTCCCAATCCTATTTCTAAACTGTTCTGTACTCCTTTCTTTCTCACCCCTCCTGCAGGTTGGAACAGACTTTGAACTTTGAGTATGTAGATAACAGGGACTATCCAGAGGAAGAAGAGTAATTTAAGAAACTATATATTTGGGGAAGGGGCAGAAGGTGGCTTAGAACAACCCTTCACATGGCAAGACATGGCTTCCTAGAACATGATGTGTTTGGGGGCTTTCAGTTTTTCCCCACAAACTTCATTCCTGTCTGGGTTGCCTTGCTTTTGAGCCACTTGTTAAATTGAGACTCCAAATATCTGTGATAAAGAGATGCAAGTGTGCTAGACTGGGCCCATTGAATGTACAGATGCCAGACTTATTGGGAGTGACACTGTGAAATTAATATGTACACACTCCAATTTAAAGGATAATATTATGCAAATATTCCTAAGCATGACATGTTAAAAAGTAGTTACATTTTAGGCACATCCATTAATATTTTCTCTTGAATATCAAGTACTTCCTCCCACCTGCCATCTCTTCCATGTTTTCACATGCTATGATGATTAAATGTCATAAAGCTGTCATAACGCTGTGACTAGGCTTTTTGGTTAGTAGAATCTAGCACAATCTGCATTTATATTGTGCTCAGCACTTTAAAAACAGATTATACATTTCAAGCAGTACCAAAAAGACATATTTTTAATAACTATTCCTTCCTATGAGGCAGATTTTGAATTGCTTTTGCTGTTTCTAGCATACAGCACTGCTATGTTTTGTCCCTAAGCAGCATATGGGAAAAAAAAAAAAGTCTTAATGGCTCATTCTGAGTCCTGCCTGTACTCCCACTTCAGACTTACCTTTATGCATATGATAGTGTCACTCACTTTGGAAAAGAAGTAGCAATTCTAGGTGCTCAGGGTTAGGCCATACCTTCCTACTCTCCACCCCATCCAGTCTCACAAAAACATCTTAGTTTCTGAACTGTTTTTAACACCTGGATTTAAATGCGAGAATTCCACACTACAGCTAAGCAAGCAAATGAATTGCCAAAGTCTGCAAACAATCACAGATTTTGTAGAATCTTGGTAGCATCTGAAAGTCAGTATTTTATTCTTCTGATCAAGGCTGCCCATTAATAGCAGTGTACCTGTGCCCTGAAGCCCTAGGATTTCTTTCCCCCCATTTGTGAACCTATTTTTATTGTGAAGTACTGTAGAATATTGTTCACCTTCTGTTCACGTGGACATTCTAGGCTTCAATTCATGTATATTCTTTCAGACAAATTATATAAAAGTAATTGTGGTTTAAAAACACCACTTTGATTTGAATTAGGAAATCTACTGGCAGTGAAGAAGTCTTGCTTGGAGACTTAACTTAACCGACAGACTTGGCTATAAGCATGTAGTTGTAATGGCAATATTATGAAAATATCACCAGCAACATCATGGTTAGGTATATTAGGATTTTCAGTTTAAGCAGGATAAATATCCTTTTACACACTTAAAGTGATTGAATTTTATCTCTGAGCTGAAACAAATATATTATGTGGAGCATTATGTTTTCTGATGTAATTAGAACATTTTCTATCCAAATTTGTTAAATATGTACTGCTCATGAACCTGCTTATTCCTCTAGGAAAAAAAAAAAAGTACACTGGAAAAAGCACAGTTCTGAATAAAACGAAATAAAATTATTCAGTGAAAACATCTACACAATATATATTTAAGATTATTGCAATTATGTAAAAATTTAATAGGTATGTGCACATAAGAGATAGATAAAAGATTATTATGTTTAAATTTTATCACCTATTATCTTAATTTTAAAAAATGCAAAAAAATTTTATTGTACATATAATGACATTTCTTGTTTTGTACTCCTATTAAAAAGTAAGAATCTTTAGGGGCTGATATCAGGAAGAGTAAAAAAATGATAGTAATCTAGATCGTTAAGTACATTCAATGCTCTGAAGTGAGAAGAGCAAAAAGGAGGAATAAAATATTTAGATTAGATTATATTCCAGCAAGAAAAGGTAAACTGAACTAAGAAGAGCAAATTGACCTGTCTAATCCAAGTAAAACTTTTTAACAATGAGAAACTATGAAATACAGACCACATGGATTATGGGGCAATATTTTTTTCCCTGCACACAACTTTTTAGCAGTAACAAGCAGATAAATTACACCTCAAATTAGAATAAAGAGTAGTTATTTATGTTGTTAAATGTTTGAATGGCAATTAAATATTCCTAGAAGTTGTTATCAATATAATAGACTTGATTATACAGAGGAAAAGAATTCCTCTTAACGATGCTGTCATTAAAATAGTACATCATAGGGGTATTTCCAGGAAATAAGTTCCCTCAAAGCAGAAAAATCCAAATTGGGAGAGAAGATCAGAGTGAACAGTGATTTACTTTATTCTGCATAGGTTATTATACTGCTCTTATCATCATAATACCTGATTACTTGCTGGGGATGCATTACACTATGGGATTAACATTTGTTGCTTAGCACTCTGCCATTGCAGGATGAGACCTGTAGGCTTGGGGGAAGGAGGAGTAGGACAGATGTGAAAACTTGCTTAAATATTAAAAATTCTACATGTGGAAATACTAAATGAGAGGATGAAAGAGCAGTAATGAAAATTATGTCAAATTGTGTGAAAGAAAGCACATTGACATGTGCTGGCTCGCACAGCAAAGACTTTTGGAAGTTCAGGCTATCAAGAGGTTGATGTTTGATCCATGGAGGTTGGTATCTGTTTCAAGAGTAGTACAGAAATTTCTGACAGATTGTTCGAAGGTATTGCAACCTACAGAAAATGCCAGAATTTTCAACTCTTGATTTTAATCAACTCAATATTTTATTTGGAAAGGGACAAAGTTTCCAGAATATAGTATCCTTTTAGCTCTTTTGTGAGATCATTCCCAGGGCAGATGGAATTTGGAGACCCTAACCTTTGGTAGATGCTCCTGTGCCCAGTAAGGATTGCTCTACCTGGGAAACCTGTGACCTTGTGCTCTCACTAAGTGATGCTGGAGAAGTACCCAGACAAACTGCAATCAGAATATACTCAAAGCTTTGTAGGGAGAATAAGCAAATGCAATTAACCAAAAAAAAAAAAAAAACACCAAAACCAATAAATCATAAAATAGAAAAAAAAAATTAAAAAGGACAAAACTAAAACAAACAAAACCTCCAAAAAACCAAAACCAAAGCAAAGTGACAAAAAAACCCCACCCCCCCCCCCCCCCCCAACCAACAAAAATAAACCCGGGTTCAGTGCCCAGAAACAGAAAGAAACTGAAGATATATAAGCAGTCAGTCTGAGAGGCCTCTGTAAATAAACAAAAGCTAGAAGACTATAGCTTAGAAATATATTAAACAATTGAAGAGACTCTTTCTATCAAATATAAACTGAGTTTTATGATATTTAAAAAACCTCAGCAATTCTGGAGTGTTTTTGTGTCAGTTTCTGCAGGAAGGTCCAAGAAAATTTAAGGTTTACAGTAATTGTTTCAATGAAGAAAATTTCTGAAGAATTTCTAAATGTATATATTTAAAATACCCATGCACAGTATGTGTTAAAGAAATTCCCAGCTAATTAAATGGATAATTCTTCATCCATATCAGACTTCAAAATTAATTGATCAGTTTGTTTTAATCCGTGTCTAATTGCTGACAAACCTGTTATTTGCAAAAGGAGTCTGAAGCATGTTGAGAACAGGATGTCCTTGCATTGTTTTTATTTTGTGTCACAGGTTAGTTTGTAAATGTTGCAGCTGTCTTTTTCATGGCCATTACAGAGTTCAGAGTAATGTCGAATATCAAATGGACGTTTCATTTTGCAAATTTTCTTTAACTAGAAAGAGCGCTGCATCTGAAATACCAGTGTTCACCCTGCTATAGGTTTAATTCAGAAAATAATACATGGCTTGGATTTAGTCCCAGGTATCATATCAAAATTGTGCTGGATTTTTACCTAATGCAGTCTATGAACAATCATGTGTTCACAAATGCTGAAAAGGCAAAGCTACATATTTTCCTAGTTGTAATATGCATTATTTGCTGATTTGAGTGACTTGAGATATTTAAGGGGTCAGGTAAGAGTAATTTAACTCAGACTATAGGTGGAAAAGGCATGTTATCAACAGGCAGATGCATCTGTTGTTAAGCATCATATGTGAATAGTACCTCTAGGAACTCACAGTTTGGCCTTACCTGAAGCTGGAATGGTTTCTGCATCAATATTTTTGCAGACTTTATGATTTACATTGCACAACATGATATCAGTCGTAGAATCTCTTTATCAACTGCAGCAGCCTATCAGTTACCCTTCCTCTCAAGAAGTGAGTTTTCTTAGTTGCAGTTTCTTACAGTACTGTGGGAACAATGCCAAAAGCAGAAAAAAATGGATTACTTATTTGTAAAGAGCTTTAATTTTTTATAGCACCCACAAATCCATACTAGTCTCCTTTGTGTCATTTGCTCCAGAATCTAATTCCAAAGAGGGCCTCATGAGGAGGAGATGGGGTGTGAGAGAGGTGAAGTATTTATTCTGTCATACACTGGACTCAAGAGAGTAATACATGCATTTCACTGCCAAGCAATATTTTCACAAGGGTTCTTTGACTACACACGTGTCTGAGTGTACACACACTGCAGTATCTACAGAGTAGCTCAGGATGGGCCAGACACCTGTAGAACAGAAGTCACTGTTGGCAAGTAACTCCCTAATATCCAAAGTAAATGGGGGGTTGGTCACACCACATTCACTCGAAAGGTACTGACTTTTTGGGAGGAGTTGCCGAGATAACGAAGGGAAATAGCTTGTTATATACAAGGTTGCATTGCATAATTTGTCTCCCAGAGGAAAAAAAAAGAGGTTTTCAGAATGAAATTCACAAAAAGAGGTTAAAACAAAATAATGGTAGGAAGTATTTTTTTTTTTTTGTGAAAATGCTATTTATTGTGATAAGCTTGGCTTACAAACACTTCAAGATTAGGATTTACATTATGACTGAAAATGCATACAAATAATGTATTAATTTTCTTTTTCATTATTAGGTACTTCTAATATGTCACCGAATCCTTTTAGAGCAAGCAGTACTCTAGACTTACTTATTTAGATTGTTGGTGTATCTCAGGCTCTTCATTAGGCATCCAGATATACAGTTATTTCCTGAGCAAGAGAGATTGCTGATACTTTTGAAGACAGAAGTGGAGGAGGAGATTCAAGTAGACACGGCTCATGTCAAAACCAAAATTTTGCCGTGTAGATAAGGAGACAGTTTATTAGGAGATCCTCCACATATGTAGGAGAAGCCATTTGGCTAGTTATTTGAAACTTGTACAAGTTGTCAGTAGATACCAGCATCAGATAATGATTTGAGGTGGACCATTACATATTGATGGATGTTTTGGTTCATCTTAATGTCATATGTTGCTGTTTAGATCATCATGAAAGACCTCAATAAAGTATTTTAAAGGAAAATTTACTGCACTAATTCTATGTTTACGTAATTAAACCCAATATCTGTTGTAGGTGGCTTTGTTTTCAAGGCTCCCATACTCAACAAAGCTCTGCAGACTTGCTCACATTGATATGGGTGGTTCTAATTTCAGTGAGAAGGCTAGTTGTACAGATTATTACAAGCACAAGGGTTTGCATGATTAAGGCCTAGAGACATTATACAGTTCCACTCCCCTCCCAGAACATGGAAATAAAAGCTTTATCATGGGACACACTGCATGAAGACAAGGCTTCTGCATGCTCTGTGCACAGCATTATGTTCAATCAGGTGTATATTGTTAAAATTGGTATAGGACGTTGGCATTCCTTGTGAAAGTTTATTTCTCTTGAATTAGGAAACAATTTTTTTACTGTGAGTGTGGTGAGGTACTGGCACAGGTTGTCCAGAGAAGCTGTGGTTGCCCCATCCCTGGAAGTGTTCAAGGCCAGGTTGGATGGGGCCCTGAGCAACCTGGTCTAGAGGAAGGTGTCCCTGCCCATGGCAGGGGATTGGAATGAGCTTTAAGGTCATTCCAGCTCAAATAATTTTGTGATTCTGTGAATTCACAACCCCATGGCTGTTTTAATCATCTGAGGACAACTAGGTTCTGCTTACAGAACTAAACCAGGGGACTAAGTTGCTTTTAACTGAGGGGACTGTTGCCTACATGTTGCATTCTGCTTCTTTCCCGCTAGATAAAAGCTATCCAGAAACACATTCAAGAAATCTGGTTGCTTGGTTTCATGCTCTGTGAGCATTGGTTACCATAGTGTTTTAGCAAAATACCTTTTCAGGAAGCAGAGCGTAATCAAATATAGTCCACTGGAGTTGCGGTGAATGAACCATCTGTTAACAAATTGAAAGCAATGCATTTATAGATTTAATGATTAGTAAACTTTAATTTCCTGCTATAGTCAGAAAAATATAAAAAAGATGGCATGTCACTAAGTCCAGAAGTATCCCTCTAGGTACCCTGCAGCTGTCAACGCTTTGAATATATCTCATGATTGTCCGGTGACTGCTATAAACTGACTTTCTTCAGCAACCAAGTCTTTCTGGAAAGCAAACCAGACAGTTAACTCCACCCAAACTGTAGACATTTCTCTAAAAACTTATCTCTAAGCCACTGGAACAAGCCCTGCCTCCCAGTTTTTAAGCCAGGATATGCCCAGCACTGATCAAAAAGTGTTATATTCATACTGGATTCCTCTTATCCATATTTTACTTTACATGTCTTTGTTGTAATAAAAAAATGCAAATTCTTGACTTTGATCCCAAAGACCCAAGTAATGTGTAAGTTTAAAGTAAAAACCCTTTAATGTTCTTAAGTTAATGCAGTCTGTGTAAACTAGTGGTTTAGAATTCCAGGCAGAAGTTGAAAGACAACTGAGGACTCTTGTCAAAATTTGAAGTAAGGAATAAAGGTCTTCTACTTATTACTAGGAAAGAAAAAAATCATCGTTTAGGTGCATATGACCCTTGTTGGTCCTCTGAAATCTCCTTTGTGCTGGTCTTTCATCCAGCCCTGAAAATTTCAAACCAATAACTGTGCTGTCTGGTTTTGGTTAATGGTTCAGCATATTTCAGGTTCTTCAATAATCATTCTGTGCTTATTTACATGTCACTCTTTGTTCATGTCTGCAACTTTGCTGTCGAGTGTGAACTAGAATCACCTCTTAAAGTCAGATATGTTTTCAACTACACTATGGTAATGTTGGCTGTGATGAGGCTCCTGTCTCTCCATCAAGAAGAAAATTTGGACATTAACATGAGATTCACAGTGTGTGAATATATCTGGGGCAGCAGAAATATGTAATATCATGAAATTCAATGAGCTGTGTAGTCACAAGTCACGTGAATTCGTGTAACACTACTGAATCTGTGCATCGCTGAATTCTTTATTAATGCACATGTAATGTTTGGTATTTGTTTTTATGTAGTTATTCAGGATTTTCTGAGTAAATGTTTTTAACTGGTTGGCCAAATCAAAACCTGAGGGCAATTATTCCTTTTTTTCAGGATAAATTTAATTAGACATATTTTGTCCAGTACAAAACTTAATTCTGATATAGATGGGTAATCAAGTAACCAAGGATCTGATAGCTAAGATACTCAACTGATTGCATGAAAGCTGATCCCAGTGCTGATTTGAGTATCCTGTATGGGAAAACTCTTGTGGAAGGAAGTCTGGTTGTACACAGGAATATTACCAAAATGTGTGAGACAAAAGCTAAAGAAATGCCCTGATGTGACTGCACAATGTAAATTTCATGTAGATAGTGTGGACCTGTAATATGATAACAAGGTAAAGGACTCTCCTATGAGAAAAAGCTGAGAGAATTGGGATTGTTCAGCCTGGAAAAGAGAAGGCTCTGGGGTGACCTAATTGTGGCCTTCCAGCACCTAAAGGGAACCTTCAAAAAAGTTGGAGAGAGACTATTTACAAGGGCTTGGAGTGACAGGACAAGGGGGAGTGGCTTCACACTGAGGGAGAGTAGGTTTAGATTAGATATTAGGAAGAAATTCTTTACTGTGAGGATGGTGAGGCCCTGGCACAGGCTGCCCAGAGAAGCTGTGACTGCCCCATCCCTGGAAGTGTTCAAGGCCAGTTTGGGTGGAGCTCTGAGCAACCTGGTCTAGAGGAAGGTGCCCATAACAGGGATTTGGAACAAAATTATCTTTAAGGTCCATTCCAACCCAAACCATTCTGTGATTCTCTGGTTTTATCTTGTGCTAAATTTTCCCAAGAGTAAGTTAATATAATTATATTACATATCTTATATATAGTATATCTTCACTTAGAATGTGAGTTTTCCATTGTTCCTGTGAATTATCACTTCTGAACAACACAGTATCTTCTCTGTGATGACACCCACCAGCCATAGCATGCCTTTTTATTTGTTTGATTTTGTCAGAAAGTGACAGTTCATTGAAAAGAAACCTGCTTGTATTAACAGCATTTCCTATTGGAAAAGGGGATTTTAAAAGATACAGAATATATATTTTCAACAACCAAAGTTAATTTTTGTGTTTCAAATAACTCATCAGGCCTGTAAACTATATTTAGTGTATAAATAGTTCCCCTCTCTACTAGTCAATAACCTGTAAATTATACATGTATAGTGGAAGTAGGAGTTAAGATCCAGAGTCCTCTCTTCCCTGCCTTTGATCACTCATAGCCTGCTCAATCTTACAAGAAGGCTCTGTGCCTTTGATCTCCTCTGCCTCTATCTCTATGTTGTTCAGCTTATCTGGGGATGTTGATTATTTTGAAGTGTAGGTTTTCCTCACAAAATTAAGTCAAATCAAACTGAAATAATCTGAAAATGTAGCCATTTGTACTAAAAACACTGAAGAAGTAAAAATCTAGAATGAATATTTAAAACATTCCAATGTATGAAGTGTTAACTTCTTATATAAAAATACTTTAAAATCTAGATTTGAGGGATTATGCTGTTTGGGGTGAGATTACTTTGCAGAATCAAGAATTCACAGTAGGGAAATTGAAAAGAGCTATATTGAAAACTGTTCTAATAATTTTTACTTCAAAACTATTTGACCCTTTGGTCTGCTGAATAAAAAACACACCTTGCAGTGGACTATAATGCACATGTTCTTTCTTTTCAACTAAGAGTTATGACCTGACCAGGTTTTTTAAGGCTACTAGAACTCAACCTGCTGGGAATGTAACCTGCATGCACAGGTCCCATATTTTTTTGTAATTAAAATAAGAAAATGTGTGGGATATTTCTGGACATATGTAGATATATATCTGCCTGCAAAACATTCTGATGTTTTGGAAAGTACTGTCCAGAACTCTAGGAATATAAGGACCTAAAGACACATGTCATTTCCTTCCTGAACTAGTTATGTTTCAAAAATTCATATTTCCTCTTTTTGCCAATGAACTCTGTCATATCGAGGTGTTAGACTGTGTCATTTATAGCAGTCAGGGCATAGGTGACACACAGCTTGTATTCTACTTTTGGTTCAAGGCAGCTAAGCAAAATGCTCCTCTTAAATAACATTTTATAAGATTTTAAGGTGGGAGCAGCCAGAATTCATACATGTTCGTGTGGGAAAAGTATGAAGTAAAAAGAAACCCAACTCTTTATCACTGACTGATAAATCAATGGCACAAAGAATGCCGCTCTGACATGCTTTATATTACGGGTCTGTATTCAGGTCAAGAATGAGGCCTAAGTAAAATGAGTGGCCCTGGGGGACACTTGCTACTTGATTTGCTGGACAGTAGGGAGCAAGAAGTCATCTGGGCTTTCTGCTGACTTCCATCTGTGCAATCCCAGGCCACTGGGGATTTTTCCTTCTGAAGCTTGGGAGAGGATTGTTGTTGTGATGGTGTTCTCTACACATGGGTGGGAATTCAACGAAGCATTGCTGCAGTTTTTGAAGGGGATCATTGGGATGAGACACTGTGACAGGTTTAGGCATTAGGCATGCTCTTAAATCAGGAATCAGTAAAAGTTTCTGGCTTCTATTCCGGCTATATGTGTCCTTGTTTTGAAGAGATGTTAGGAAAAAAAGCAGACATTGCTTTGTTTATCACAAGTAGAAGGCATGTAAGGAGTTGTTTACCTTCTTTGCTGACTGATTCTCTGTATGCACTGTCCTCCTACTCTAACAACCAGGAACTGTTGAGGGGATTGAATGTTTTACCTCTTGCTGTGAATTTACTTGATGTTTCTGGATTGCCAGTAGTGAAATAAACCAGAGCTGAAACAAGCATGTTGAAGGAAATATCTGTGGCAAAGATCTTCCTAGCATCAGGTTTGGTCTGATAGAACACCATGGCATTTTTACCTGTCTGAGTCACTGTGTTGGTAGTTGTGGAGAAAGGGCCATATTTCTTTGTGCCTGAATTATCACCTGTAAAAGGCTAAGTTTTTGTAAGAGGTGGTGAGTAGTGATAGAGCCTGGTTTTTGCTTGGGCCTTGCTATGAACTCATCTCCAAACCATCTCTCCTGCAGCCATGCTATTTATTCTACCACGACTGTACTTCCCTGTGAAGAAGAGAATGGTGTCTCCTGTTTGCTCCTGGTACTTCCTTTATACCGTGCAAGAGTTACTGGAAAAGGCTCATCTGCATTTTCAGCAGCGGTTTCATTTCATTTTATTTGTACCCTTTGTTATTTATGAATATCTGCACACTTAAGGGAAGAGCTAATCTTAAAAAATCCGTGAACAAGGCTTTTCTTGCATGAACAAGAGTATTGGGTGTGCATTATTCAGTTTTCTATTGCCATGTATTTCTAAAGGCTCTCTTAATCCGGTAGTGAAGCAGAGAGAAGGTTGTGAAGGTCTGGTACCCAGCCATACAGCCAAAGGCCGAAAGTTAAATAAATTTCAAATAACACAGTGAAAAGTTTAGAGGAGAAGGAGTTTAAAACAAGATGGTTCATGGAAATTTCGGAACGGGGAAAATTACACTTAAATTTAAGAGGAATGACATCTCTGGCTCTTACCACAGAGCATCTTGCTTAAGTCTCTTAATTCGGTGCTGTTAACCTTAAGGCAGAAAAAAACAGAAGGCGTACTGCCATTTGAGGATAAAATTAAAGTAGCAAGCAGATGATAACTTTTAATTTGCATGCATTTTACAAATAATTTTTATCACCTCTATATACTAGGGCTTTTGAGAATGTGATCCGCGGGGTAAGACCATTTAGTGCTAAAGTGTTGTGCCGTGCAATATAGTATGTTAAAGTTGTCCAGAAATGTGCAATATATCCAGCACTTGCATGTCCTCTTCATTTTGTGTATTTTCAACTTCTAACTTGTAGTTTTAAAGTTTTAAACTTGCTAGTTTTATTTTCATGTTCAAGAACAGCCATGTAAAAGAGCAGAGATTCCCTTCATCCCTCTCCCTTCACACTGGCACAGTTGTGTTTCTTTCCCATTCTCTCTCAGATTTTCTGTCATATCTTGTGTGGGTTGCCATTGCCCAGGGAAGACTCCGATTTTTCCTTTCCCATTGTTTGCCTTTTAACCTAAGATGGTTGTTCTGTGGGAACTGAGTACAACTATATTTGTCTGCAACCAGAAACCCTCAGCTCAGCCCAGGTTTCCTGTTCTCCTTGCCTTCCTTTTGCTGCCTCCTAGGTAGAGGAAGGATCAGTGCCCTCTTCTCCCACGGAGAGGTTGTTCCTGTGCAGCTTCCCTCAACTCGGCCTCCTTGCCTCCTCCAGCTGTGGATGAACAGGGCCAGGCACTCCCACAGAAACAACTTTTCGGTTCCCTTTGTGTTTCCCATGCGTTAGTTCATAGGCTAAGCACTCTGAGGTTCATCTGCATCTCTAATTGTTGTCAGGCACATATGCAAGTGATATTTTAACAGCTTTTTAACATCCTTCTTGAATATTGGCGAAGTCAGTACTCATTACTGAGGGCTAACCACATGTTGAAGTGTTTTTCCACACATGGAAAATAAAAAAGACTGTAGGATGCTGTGCCTGTCACCTCTCAAAAGCTGCTGCTCAGATTTGCCCAGTTCACACTGTCTATTATTTGTAATTATTGGCAAATATCCTTATGAGATCTGAAAGTCAGACCATTCTCTTGTCCTTTTCACATATCACCACTGAATAACAGTAGTAAATTTGAACAGGTTATTAATTCATTGTTGTTTAGTTGAAGGTTTCTACGCAATTCTAATGAAACCCTTATTTTTCACCATGGTGCAAAATGAACCTGGGTATGTGGGTGGTTCCGCTGGAGATGTGTTATGGCTTAAATGCATAAACATTTTTATGGTTAATGGTAAAACGTAAGGTGGGATGAACTGAACTTGAGTCCCAGGTGCCCTATTAGAGAAAAAAAGTAAAAATGTGTTTGATTTTTGCTTAAATCAATAAGAAAACTACTAAAGTGATATAAACAGAATCTCGAGTTTCAGTTTCTACATAATTGTTAATCAAAAACATTTGGCTTTCTGAGTTTTCTGAGTCTGGAGAAATTAATTTAGTTCTAAATAATCTCAAAGATATATTATTAAATCTCAGAGATTTGTATGGAAGAATCCCCTCATGTATCGTTCTTATGGCTCAGGGGTAATGACATGCAGAGTTTGTGGTCCTTGGAGGTCAATGTGATCCCTGTGGTCCAAGCCATAGGTCTTGTGACAAGCAGCAGAAGTGATAAGCATAATTTCCACTTACTGGTAGCACCTACTCAGCCATCTTTAGCTCACAGGGAAAAGGAAAGGATGTCTGGATTCAAAACTATGCACATGGCATTGCACTCTGGAAGACCATTTGAGGGAGCTTACACCATGTCACTGCATCAGAGAGCTTTCCTCCAGCTGCTGGCCATTGAAAACCTCCGAAGCTGGAAAAGAGGTGAACTAAGCCATGAACTAATTTTCTGAGGCCATAGCAAGTTTCTCTTCTGACAGACAGCTCCCACTGGTTGACCAGAGCGGGGCTGACCCCATGTGCACTGGCTCAGCAGATGGAGCAGGGCCACTTCCATCCCCTGATGTTGTACCCAGCACCTCCTTCCAACCCCTTGCCCCTGTTGGGCCATAGTGGTTGTACCTTCTCCCCATCCTCTAGGTCCCACCAGCATCACCACCACCATCTGTAGAGACTGCCCTGAGTGTTCTCCTCCTCCCAGTCACACCTGCCCTTCCAGAAACCTGGGTGCTGGCCTCCAGGATGTGCCAGGGGCACAATCTTCACAACCTTCTTTCTGTGACCTGTGCTGCCAGGCTGCCACTGGCACTCCAGTCGCAGCTGGAGGACAGCCCCAGGACCTCCCTCTGAGGGCTGTTCCACCCTCATAACCATCTTCCTCTACTTCAAAGCCCCCTTTCTCACACTTCCTTCCTTTGGTAATGAACCTTCAATTTCCTCCAGGTAAATAAAGTGAAACTGGAAAGAACTGTAAAACAAAACATGAAAGTAGCCGAGCTGGAGAGTTATGGCCTGCAGTGTCCTTGGGAATGGGCTTTCCTGTCCTCCCACTGTGGTTTCTAACCTGTTGTCTCCTACTTTGTTTGCCTTTTCTTCCCAGATTTTAGCTATAAGCTCTCTAGCATGCAACCTCCTCTTCACAGGAGCATTTGGAAAAATGCTAATAGGTAGAGAGACTCCTCCCATAGCTCCATTTTTATTAATGGGAGGATCAGAGAAATTGCCATGTTTTTAACATTGCTTTTTGCAGTAGCTGTTAAAGTTCATGGTATAGAAACAGTGAGCTCATTTGTTCACAACATAGAGCTCTGAGGTCAATTCTTCTGTATGAGGTTTTCAGATGCTGGGAGAGCATGAGTTTGTTGCTCAGTAGGTTACGTGGTATTTTCATTTGGAAGTGACATTTTACTTGACATTTTACTTTAGAACAATAGCTGGGCAAAATCGAAATTTCAGGTCTGTAGCAGAAGAGTAATGTCTATTACTTAGTCTATTTAGTAACTTTCATCATTTATAAATTCTGCCTGATTGCATCTCTTTTCACAAAATCCAGTTTAAATGCATTTTGAAGAAGGGAGGGTGCTGACTGGTTTCAAATGTGCTGGTTTGCAAACTTGCAGACCAGCTGTCCTACTCGCTGGTGAAGATAAGAGGGCTCAGATGAAGGGGTTTGTGCTGCTGGAAACACAAGCAGTTTTCTCAGGAGACTGCTTTGAGGGAGATTGCAGCAATATTGCAGCCCCACTGTTACTGGTGGGTATTGCCGCACGCATGTATAATTTGTGTTAGATAAAATCAGGCGGTAATAAAGACAGGTAAAAAGAAGGGATGAGAGATCTGCTGTGTAGAGTTTTTCCTTTCTTTTTCTTATTTTTCTTAGGGAGAAAAAAATGTCCAGGGGATGCCACATTAATTTGGGGAGAAGCAAGTGCTGCTTTAAATCAGAAAACTTGTGTTATACCAAGTGCTTTATTTTGGGAACCATTTCAGTATGTTATAAAGGAAAGTTGCAGACTAGGCATGTTTACTAGACCTTTAATTGCTACATTTAGGAGAAAGGCGCTTTTTTTTTTTCTTCTACCCTCCCCCCTCCCCTTTTTAACGACAAGAAGCCAGAGTTTGCTGTGCAAATGAAGCAGGCTTTGCAAGAATCAGATTCACTTTGGACGACTCTTCGCATTCCTCGTCATCATTACATTAGGCAGCACAATTCCATCTCTGGTTGATGGGCAGAAAAAGTGGGCAGCCTGCCAGGTAGACGTTTCCATGGCTCCCAACCCCCAAAGGTGATGCGTTTTTCAGCTAATTCAATGAAGAGTGGGCTGAACTTTGGGTATAAACTAGACAATAGCTGCCTTCGCAGTATCAGCAGAATGGTTTATGGGAATGCACTCCACATTTGGCAGAGCATCATGTGACCTTACGGCTGAGATTTTGTGATGGTGCCAACGGAGACTTGGAAAGCGGTGCCCGTTCTGACTTTTTTCCTCTTTTCTTACATGGCTCAGAAAATGGTGGATCTTAATACTTGACTTTAGCCAGACTCAGCAAGCGATTGAGCTTTGAAGCACAACTTTGCCTTTATTCTGGCTTTTTTGGCACACCACCAGGAGGCTGTCCCTTTCACGCCTGATAAATTCTGCTTCTTATCTCCAGATAGAAAAAAGAAAGAAAGAAAATATAAGCAGAATAATTATACTTCATAACTGCATTTTAGAACTACACGTTTTATTTTTTTATTGGTAATGTGTAGTTTAGAACAGCCCTCCTGAGTGTCTGAAGAATAGAAGTTGGTTTTTTTTTATTTTTCTGGGAGGTTTTTTTGGTTTTTTTTTTTTCCTTCCTCCTGTTTAATGAACAGGCGTTTGAACTGGGCAAACGGGGCGACAGCATTGAACATGAGATCATTGCAGCCTAGTGTAGCAAACTGGCACCCTGCCTTTTCACCTCTTTGCTCCGGCACATTTGTGCTATCCCCATTTATAAAACCGGCGCAGGGGCGAGGTGAATTTTCTGGTCTCTCCCCACCTCTTGTCCTGGGCAGGCAGTTGCGGCAAGGATTGGTGCAGCTTTTGCGCAGTGCTTTGTGCCTGGAATTCCGAGAAGAGCGAGAGAGAGAGAAGACAGGCATCCTGGTCTTCTTGCGAGAAAGAACAGGAGCCCTAAGAAGAAGAAACAAATCTGAGTTTGTCCTACATACAAGAGTACAGAAAAAAAAGTGACTCTCCTGCTTCCAAAAAAAAAAAAAATCTGGCATGTTTCACTACAGAGGCATCAGGACGTGTTAGAGCTTCTTAAAGCAGTGTAACAAAATGAGCATGGGAGATTGTTTCTTTAAGTAAAAAAAAAAAAAGAAAAAAGAAAGATGGAATTAACTTTTTGTTTGTTTGCTTGTTTTTTTCACTACTGCTCACATAGCAGTATTTGGCACTGGGTGAACACGTACCTTTCATATCAGGTATAGCTTCTGCTTCTTTTTTTCTTCTTTTTCTTTTTTTAAACTGTTTTTAACATGTTGTTTTGCAACTGAGTTCTTGTGTATTAATTTTAACGTAGTCATCTCTTCACACTTTTTAAAACTAACTTTTTGGGGGTGTGTTTGATCTAATGCTGCTAAAAATAGAAAGTAAACAAAAAATCGAGAGTCTATAGAAATAAGTGGTTAGGTACATTTTGTCTTAGCTAAGCACTGGAGTTATGCAAAGACCTTAATGTTACATTTGCTCAGTTTAAGCTTTGGTTATCTCTAAGAAAGTTGTGGGTATTTAGATCTGGTTGCTAAGGAAATTAAATTCTTTTTTTACAGTGTGACTCATGCTTTCAGTTTCTAAAGAGGAGAAGTGAAAAAAAGAAAACACGTTAAGCTGCAGGAAAGGATCGTTCTTGTAGCCTGTATATTAAAGTTGTTACTGAGTTAATTCATATATGAGTTTCTTACAGTTTGTATCTAAATCCATTACAAAGAAACCAGTGTGATAAGCACTGGAATGAAAGGCACATTATTGGGACATTCATGAAGCACGCCTGGTTTGCAGCCAGTAACAGTAACTATTTTAAGATATTTGGAAAAGCAGCACTTGTCCAGGAATAGCTGAAAACAGTATTTAAGATACCCATTCAGGATGTTTGTGATAAGTACGTGTACAGTTAAAGTAAGTTTTGAGCATATGATGCTTTAGTAGAGCCTTTTTCTTAAGGCACTTGTCTGTCTGTTGTTACATATTCCTAGGCAATTAGAAGAGTGTGTAACAAAATTCATTCTGACTGACAGATTTTGAAAAGCTTGGCCAAATCGGTGTTTTATGTAGTTTGGATTTTTTTTTTTAATATTTTCCTGGTCTTTTTAATTTATGTTAAAAATACAGATGTCCTTGGCTAGAAATTACTTTGAAAGTACAGTGTCTCTTTCATCAGAAACTCTTATATTTGTTTGGTTTTTTCTCAAAATGTTCATGATATCTGTATGTCTAATAAAAGGCTTTATAAATATAACTTTACGAAATAGAATTGTTTTAGCATGTTCCTCACTTTTTATACATTACTGATTAGAGAGTAATTTTTAAGATTATATGCTAATTTTGCTACTTTATATTTTTGTTGTTCTCCAATGAATTCTGGGAAATTGCTTAATGGAGACCTTATATATATGACACATACACCTCCATATACCCATTTTGGACCAGAAAGTGTTTCTTATATTTATGATGATACTGCCGTCCCCAATAGTTTGTTGGAATAGTTTTGTTTGTCATTCATACCCAAGCCTGTTGAGAAACCAAGGCTTGCATTATCTTAAAATAACTTTTCAAATTTCTCTATCTGATCAGACTAATCACTTTTTATTTCCCCCATAAATTTTTGCAAATGTTTCTTGATTTAAGTCACTTAGTTTATCCCTGTATTTTTCTGAAGTTCCGTACCAAATTACCTCATTCTGTTCACTGCTTGATAAAAAGTACTCTCTTTTGTTAAGTTTGCTCCTTCTCTTCTGAAATTCCTAATAGAAATTAAGTATTTGTAGGTTGAAAAAAAAAAGGCTAAAAAATAGTAAAAGAAAGAGTCCCTTTGCCAAAGCGTGCGTGTTCACAGCATGTCTTCCCATGGCCCTGAGGAGGGGCGTCAGCAGTGTCGGGTTTATATATTAAAAGCGTAATTACTAATTTTGTGTATGTTTCATGTTCAGAAAACACTTCACATAAAACAGATATTTCAAAATCTTTCTCTCACTGTTTTTTGGTTTTGTTTTTTTTTAATTTTAGTGAAAGAAAAATTAAAATGGAAAAGGAAAATGAAGAAGTTAATTATACCAGAATTCAGCGAAGGTAATACAGTGATCTTAAATACTTTTTTTTGTTGTTATACAATAAAGCTATTGCCAAGAAGATGAAGCAGTTTAGCTTTAAAAAAAAAAATTCCTTAAGACAGCCTACAAATATAATTTCAGAGATATGTGTTGAACTTTTGCTCTCATTACTTGCTGTTGGGAATGTTGCAGTTTGTGTAGCTGTAGATGAATAAAGCTGAAGCTTTATACTGTATGTTCACATGAAGCTTGAGAATTAACTGAAAAATCAAACCATAATTTGTTCTTTGGTTATGCCTTGCAAATATATAAGATCTATAATACATAGAAGACATATATTTACTAGTATACTCATTACTAATTTATTTTTAGTACATATATCTACTTGTTACTATGTAACTATAATGCAGTGACCAATTATTTTTCAAATGTGGAATATATCTTCTATTCACAAAAAGAAAAAAAAAAGAAAATTGATAAAGGAATTTTATAGCGCTTATTACAATCATTCACTAAGTTGTATATGCAGTCTGCCTACTTATTTCTGATACTAGGATAACTATTCTAGTTTGAGGACTTGTCTCTACATATTCTCTTCAGCATCAACAGAAAGGAGTTATAAAAATATCATTCCTTCTGAATGCTGAAGTGTTGCATATAATGTAAAAGCAGGTTTAAAAGAGACTTTTCTAGAAAAGAAATTCAAGTTATTTTAAAATGCAAGAGGGTATCAACATGCAAGATTTAATCCACTAAATTAAAAAAGAAAAGGGAAGGAAAAGGTAATTCACTAGTGCTCAGCTGTCGTTACTGAACCAGAAATACATGTTGAAGTCTGCAAGGAAATGAAGCATTGCCCTGATGAAAAAACTTTGCTATTGACAAACATTTATTCTCTTGAAAGGTTTTTTGCCCAACTAACAGCGGCAGAGCTAGGACTATGGTGGGAACTAGTAGACGGAAGGCATTAAAATTTTATTCAGATACAGATTTCAGTTACCTGCTCAAATCAAAATACACCTTTCTATACCGACTGGTTTTAAAATGAAACCTGCATCTCATGGCTGTATTTTACAAATGCCTTTGCAGTTATATTGTTGCAAGGTATTCTGATGTGTCAGGTGTCGCGCTTAAAGGTGCAGTGTTTATCAATGCTTTTTCGTTAGAGTATGAAAGTTATAAAACTGTGTCTGTGTGTCACCTTTCTGAACTACTGGGTTTTGCCCTAAAGGAGCTGTTTTCAGTCTGTTGTGTAGGGTACCCTATATTGAGTGTGGAATAATTTTTATTGGATTGCTTGCCGGTCACAAGAAGGATGGATTTGTTGTAGGTGTTAACTCTGAAGTTTTGCAAGATTGCATTTCCACTTGCATTCTTATTACTAGGGAATTGCATTGATGGCAGGGTTAGTGAATGAAATATACAAATTAACTTCTTTGCTTTGATTAGTAGCTGTTGTTTAACCAACAAGTTATTGTCAAGCAGTACTTTAGCTATGATGTAATGTGAAGAAATAGCTACGCAGTTCTCACAATGTTGTATGGGAGCAGCACTCCCACTTTGGTGGGATGAATATTATTTTGAGTTGTAGTCCATCATATGAGCTCAGAAACAAAGGAAAACCTGTATTGTTCACTTCTATGTCATGTCCAGTTATTGATTCCAGTTGAGCACACCATAGTCAGATGCAAGTTGGGAGTTGAGAGTCCATCAGTGAGGCAAAGAGCACACAAAAGGACATTAGCTCCTGCTGAAGACAAAACAATCTTTTGCCATTAATCTGTTAAAAAAAAAAATTCTTCTGTTTTCAAGAAGAAACTAGTCACAAACCTTTGGCTTGTTCGTTGCCTCCACCATTTGTGCAGTTAAGCTTGGAGGAGCCCTCTTTACAATAGGTGGTAACGTTTTCATTCTGGAATACTCGTTCTCACCTTGCATTGTATGTTTGTTTGTTTAAAGTCTTCTACACTCCCTGTAAAGGAAAATACTAACCAGCGATGCCAATTGGCATAAACCCGTAGATCCGATCTTGTGTTGAAACGCACTGCACAAGCTCGCTTCTATGGGTCTGTGTCAGTGTGGTGATCTGGCAAAACTTCATGCAGCACCCACTGCAGTGGTGTTTGACAACAAGCCCAAATGAGTGTACAAAACCATGTACTGATTTTGGAATGCTTCTCTTTTCCGTTGCCTTATCTTCCAGCTTGATTAAGGGATTTGTTCTTTTATAGGTTGCTTTAAGCATCTTTGGCTTAATATCTTACTAAAATTTAGAAAGAGGTGTGAGGGAATTGTAGGGTTTCCAATGAGGGAGTGTAGGGTATGCAATTTCCTGGCCTTCTTAAATCTGCCATTCCATGGTATTACACTCAAAAAGAAAGAAGATATTTATATTTTATTCTTATTGTACAATAAGACCAAATACTCATTTCCTTCCAGAAATGTTCTGGGCTGGCATCATCCCTATCAAATATGTATGTGTATATATACGCACGCAATGCACGTATATATCTTCATACATATATCAACGGGATAGAACGGAAGTTCTACCTCTGCAGTAGAAAAATCTGTCTAAGAATATGCCTTATTGTTTGAAAAAAGGGGATAACTGCAGTTGAAAGCCTACCCCCATGGGAAATTTGTAGGCCAGTGGCTGCTGTCACATTTCAAAGAAAGGCTGAAGAAATGAAGAAGACTTTATGGTCACCGTCGGAAGCTGTGTGCATCCGGGTTGAGGTAGTAGGTTGTATGGTTTAGAGTTACACCCTGGGAGTTAACTGTACAACCTTCTAGCTTTCCTTGGAGCACACTTGAGCCATCGAGGAATTCATCACCACTTTAATCTGATCAGGGAAAGTATGCAAAAAGGTATTGTTTCATGGCTGTACATAATGATCACTCTGAGGCTTTATTGATGTTGAAATAGTCCTGATGACTTGATTATTTCATTTAAATCCTGTATGAACAATGCTGACACGTTGCCTTAATGGACTGTGACTCTGTACTGCAGACACTTAAGGAAAGAATGATGATTATTTTAATTCCATTAACAGGAAAGCTTTAAAAGTTACTTTGGTTTATAAATTCAAGAAAATACCAAGTATTTAATGTTTTTTGTTTCTTCAGGGAATAGCTTATCCTATGCAGTTGATTTTTGTTGCTGGCATTATATAGGTCTATATCTTTTTGAAAAGGAAAAGAAAATCTTTGTTTGTCCTTAAAATACTGTCCAGAAAATATTTCATGCTGCTGCTTGGATAGCAGTGGCGATGTCACAAGTTGAACCTGGTCTTCCCTCGATTTGTGATATTTCTTTGTGCCTAAACAACTCAGTGTTATGAGCACAGATCCAAATGACCTGCAGGCCCACCTGTGTTCCCACCTTCCCGTGATTAACTCACTCAGCCCAGCCCCACTCTGGGGTCTCAGCACCTATGTCCTTACACAGCATGTCAGGCTGAACCTGACCCATGATGCCCTTGTCTTTTTTTATCCTTGATTCGTCTTTCTAACTCAGCAGGACTTGGAGAAGTCACACTCCCTGTGTGAATGGTTTCTAAAGCACTGGAAACTGCCTCCAGTGTCAGGTCCCAGCAGCAGGTACCTCCACCCATGTGGGATGGGTGCCATAGACAAAATTATCCCTCCTCAGCCCTAGTGTTCTCTGTATGTCTGTATGCCTTTTTTTTTTTCCTTGCTCATTTTTTTTTAAGGCAATACCAGAATGCACCAAGGCAAAAAAAAAAAAAAAAAGAAAAAAAAAAAAAAAGGGTATTTGATCCCAGTCTGACTATGGAGACAGAGTTGGGCTTGTGGAGCTTTATTCCCCAAGTTGTGTGACCCTATTTTATTCTTAGTCTTCCTCATCCTGTCTGGAAAAACAAAGAAATCCCTTAATATGTACATCCCATGATCAAGTATCCTAAAAAAAAGAGAGAAAAAGAGTGAGTGTTTCTACTCCTAGAAACATTTATGAAGCAAGAGAGAAAAGAACTGCGCCTGTATATTCACTATGATTTTTTAAGGAGGTCTACTTCTGGAACTGACCTCAAAGATGAGGCCTCCCCAGTGAGATGGAACACACATTACTGCCAAAGTCAGAGCATCTGGACCAGACAGTGATGCTCATTCCAAAATAGTTGGGAAAAACTGATACTGTTTTTTTCCACATACTTTTCCATAAAAAGTGAAAAGGAGTATTATTTTCTAGAATAATAATTTATCATTAAAGACAGCAATAGTGATAATTTTGCTGGAAAGTGATTTAAGTTTGTTCATGTAGATCAAAAGAGCGGAGCAACGCCCCTGTGGTGCTCTGAACAGGGGCAGATCAGAGTCCTATGGGCTGAGAAGAGGGTGAAATGTGGCTGTTCCATATAGGAGTGAGGGCTCTGTTCCTGGAGTTCCCAAGTTACCAGCAAACAGTTCTTTCCTCAGGGTATTTTGAAGCCCTGAATTTCTGACTTTACTTTTATTGGAGGTGAACATAACAAGGTGTTTGATATTTCCAGTGTTTAGTTGTTTCACATTTTGCATCAGCAAGGACACTTAAGAATGTTTATTTTAAGTGGATTTGAAGATTGGTTGTGTTTTGGTTGTTGTTTTCTTTCCAGGTCTGTCTGTTAAAAAAACCACTTGCTCACAGGTCCCTATGTTTGTCTCCTATCAGCTTAATGTTTACCTGAACCCTTTGCTAGATAAGGAATCACAGGAGGAGATGAAAATGGATTTAGTTTATCTTTTTAACAGCACTTATTTTCAGTGATGAATGTTTGTGACAGGAAATTGATGAAAAGGATCTGCATTACAGGTGGATCCAGACTGAATTTTAAGCTTGTCTTAAAGTATATGGGAGAGAGGAGAGATGAGGTTAAGTGAATCAGAATTGCTCCAAGCTGATGGAAAATGCTTAAGGGAGGAGTGGCTAAATAGGAGGATAGAGGGGAGACCTCCATCAACCAGTGAAGCCTAACAGGGACCACTCACAATCAGTAAAAACTGCAGTGTCCTCTGTGGATTTAAAAGGCTCTGGTCACCAGTACATTTTCTTTTGCTATTTCAATTTTTTTCTGTAGTAGTTTTAAGTTCACTGGAAAGAAACATTGTAATTGCTGGTTTCTGCCAACAGAGCAACAGGTGTTCAATCCTTTTATATTAATTCTTCAATTAGTTGCAAAATAAGGGGAATTGTTTATACTAAGCTGAACTGAATAGAAATGACTGATGCAGAAAATGTGGGAATGTTTCATCTGTCCTTCAAAGGCATGATAAATTTGTAATTCTATCAGGCCTAGTTGCAGGTTGCTATGCAAATTTTCATTGCAGTATCACCAGCTTTAATGAATATACATTTTCTCTATTTCTTTCTTTGTTCTTTAATTTAGGTTTTTTGGCCTGTAATGTGCAATACATGGTTTTGGTAAGAGTTATCAAGTTACGAGCAAAAATGAATGAGACCGTGAGGTAATTTTGAAGCGGATTAAGGTAGAGAATGAAAAACAAAGGGGGAAAAAAAAACTCTATTAAGAGCAGCTGGATGGAATTAGGTCTTCTGTGATTTCATTTTAAAGTCATAAAACATATTTTCTGTTTTAGGTGAAGTCTGATATTTTTCACCTTTGCAGTGTGGTTGGAATATAGGTGTGTCTCAGACTCAGCATTACACTGATGTGATGCTTCTGTAGGAAATAAACGTACTTTGTGACATGGCTAAATGTACATGGGTTCCAACCTAGGTCCCATCTGAGAATGTTTATTCCTGCAAGTAAGGCAGAACACTGTCATTCTTGTGGCTTTACTTTGCTTCTTGTGTTTGGAAGAAATCTCCGTTAAGATATTTGGGGAAAATCTTGAAATTCAACGTATCTGCAACTCCCAGTGGTTCCTTTGGGAGACAGGTCCTCAGCATTTCAAAAGTTTGGTCCTAAAGAAAAACTGCAGAGGCACTGACCCACCCAGCACCCTTTTGCTTGCCACAATTTCCTTGGTGAAGATTAAGTCTGATCCATGGTTAGCCCTGGTTCCCAACAAAGGAATTACAGCGTGGCAAAAACCCGCTGCAGTGCCAGGTCCTGCCTGTCTTAAGAGCTAAGTCACTTCAGAGAGCTGGGGAGAATTTGTATTTCCTTCTGCAGCCCACAGTGTCTTCATCCAGAGGCACATCCAAAGAAAACAGAGTTAAAAGGAGATTTATGAGTTAACAACCATTATTTGGAAGCATTAATAGAACTTGGGTGTTTTGAGTGCAGCCATTTTGAGACCTTTCCTTGTACCAAAGCTGCCATTAATCCAGTTTACCAGAGGAGGTAAAGTAAGTTATTACTAGTTTTGTGCTGTTGAAATAGCACAGAGTAGTCAAAAATATATGAGCAAATTTCTAGTTTTGTTATTCTACTCAGCAAACAAAAATGCTGAGTTTCACTTGGTCTCATCCTTTAACTTCCTTGTCTTCAAACCCATTGAAGTTCTTTAGAGATTTTTAGGTAAAGAATGTGTTAAAATATGTAAAAGCAATCCCAGAAAAGGTTTTCCTTGCAAATCTGTCCTTTAAACATGACAAACAGCCTTTAGTAATCTCCAAAACTTGCTTATTGAAACCCTTTGGCAAGAGACCTGGGATAGGTTGCTTAACTGATAAAGTTGGAATAGAAGTGAGCTTGAAATTTTTCAAATTTTTCAGAGGTGGTTTCATGTGACACTCATTTATCTCTTAAGAGCAGCTTCTGGTATTTTTAATAAAACTAACATTAAATACATCTCGCAGTCCCTGCTTAAATGTGGGTATTGCTTTTACAGGACAGTTAAATACAAGTTTGAAAAGCTAGTGCTTTTGTATTACACAGTACAGAAGAATGAAATTGTTCCAGCTTTGTGCTTCACATAGCAAAAATATTTACATCAGAGTGATCTTTTTGATAGAACTTAATTTTGCATAAGGCTTCTGGATATTTCAGTTTTATTTCATTGTAAAATATACCATTTATACGAAAATTTCAGGCAATTTTTGCTGGATTTTTTTTCCTCCACCTCTTCTTTCATGTTACTTCTAGAAACAATAAGAGCAAGCCTCACATCGAGGAAGTCTTTTCAAGAATATTTGCAAAATCGAAGTAAAAAGTCAAAGATCAGGCCTCTTTTTTTTTTTTCTAGAATGACATCCTCATGTTCAGGAATTCCTGTCTCTTTATCCCTTCTTTTACAAATATGATTGGCATGGTATTTGACCTTACAGCAAAATAAGCATGGATCCCTTTGCTCTCTCTGAGCTTTGCTGCACCTCTTTTCGAATGGAAAGATCCTCCCCATAAACACCTGTACTTGGAGGTTTTCTGGATAATGTGGTTGTCTGGCTTGAGTAAGACTGGCGTGGATATGCACCAGCCATTGCACCAAGAGCCTCAGCAAAGGACATGTAGTGGTTTAGTTCGCATTTCTTATGTTCTGTGAGATAGGAGATTTGAAGAAATGCAAAACAGGCTCACACTTAAAGAATATGAAAGAAAGTTTATTACTAACAGAGTTAAGAGTAAAATAAAATAAAAGATTAAGACAAAAACGCCTTTTTCCTTCAGCACCTCCCCCCCCCCCCAACTTCCTCCAGCACAAATAATAACAAAACATGGGATTTTGGTCAGCATTCAAAATTCTTAAAAGTTTCTCTCTAGTATTTGAGGAACTAGAGGTTTCTTCTACTTCTTGTGGTTCCCAAAAAACCCACGACAGGACACAAATACAGAACAGCAGATTAATTGTTCTTCTGACAGTCACAACAGCCTGGTGTATTGCTTTGCTTTCATGGTTGGGGGAAAAGGAGTGGTGCACACTTTTAAATTCTTGCATGTGGTTAACATACGTATATTATTACCTGTATTGTCTTTCTCTGAATATTATGAGCCGCCTCAACTAAACTCTATGTCCATAGTTGAGAGTGATTTATCTGGGTTAATCTGCGGTTTATCTGGGAAATGCAGCACCCTTCCTTTTACTTTTGATCTCCGCACATTTTGCCACTGGTCTTTTTTTGATTCTTTATTTCCTGATATCGTGTTAATCCTGGCAATGAATGTAGAACATTGCAGATATACTGGCAACAGGGATGGATTGGGAATGCCCGGTTGGCTGGAGAGAAGAATGGAATTGCTGTCATGTTTTTAAGGTTAGCAGAAACCAAAAGTGTATTCAAAACATATTCTCCATGAGTCCTTTCTGTCATGACTCCTGGGAAGGAGAATAAAGCTGTTTGTTACTATCACTTTTGTAGGTTTGCCTTGAGACTATGGGGTTGAATTTGCTCAAACTCTGTGTGACTCTCATTTTTCAAAGCCCCTGGACAATAAAAGCAGTCTAAGGCTCACTTTTCCCTGACAAACACCCAGCCTTGTGGTTGCTGCAATATCAAAGCAGATCTGCACATCTGAGAAAAGATGACTGTCAGTCACATGTATCTTTATGTATATTTCCTGTTGGGGATTTTTGCTTGGCACTACACTGAAATGAACAAAAGAACACAAACCCAAAATTCTCCATCTCATCCATTGCAATTAGTTTGCTGAGACAAATTTGTTCATTTCCCATGTTAGGAAGAAACCATTGGATGGGAACTTGACCATAACTTCACTGCTGCTTGAAAGAATTTCCGCTTTAGACCATAGATAGCATTTGGAGCATGCTAAATCCACGTAAATAGCTGGTTTCCTGGAAGTTACCCAAGAAAGTTATTCTGTCTGGACCAGGAAGTAGATTCCATGGTAGCCTGTGCTCAGGAGAGATGGAGACATGGCTTGGAAGTGCCTCTGGTATTCAAGTGTCCTGGTCTGAGGATCATTGGCTGCTATTCTATATCACAGCTTGTCCCTCAAATCTTGCACTTTTAGAGAGTATTTCCATCTCCACCTCTTCAAAAAGCCTAAGTGCATTTAGTTTGCACAACTGAAGGGGATTTATTCCATAAGTTCTTTGAACCTGAAGATTTGCCTGTGTTGAGGCTTTTACTGGGGAGGAGAATTTTTGGGGTGTAGAACTTTTAATAAAGTATGATTCATGCTATCTTGAGCTAAGTTGCTTGAGGGCTGCTGCTGAGGCTGATGTCACTGTGCAAGGACATCTCTGTGAGCTGGGGAACAGAGAGCAGCGGACCAATGTAGCTGTTCAGCTCTATGCTAAGTAATGTTCTTTGCTCCTTTGTCCAGATGTTAACTTTTGATCCTTAGGCTGGATTTTTCCAACAGTATGTATTTTACCGTATTCACTTCTAATATCTTCAGCTCTACTGCCCAAATATGTATTTCCAGGTCGTGTATTGTGAAGAACTAAGCTCAGACCACCTAAATCATGCATTGCACTTGTGTCTCATCACTGCCTGGCTAGGAAGGCAGTGTCTGAAAATTCCCAGCCTCTGCTGTGTACGGCTCACACACACTTGGAGATGAGACTGCAGGCTTGAGTCCATCTGAGGCACCACAGCTGGCAGTTTGGCCACAGCCCTAGGGAGGTTTTTGCTTGACAAAGTATTTTTGTCTTTAGATGGCATTTACTCAGGATGTGACTGGTGAAGTACATGATTCCTGTGGTGATAAAGGCATTTTTGAGAGTCATTATTATTAAATATCGTAAAGTATATTGCTCTTCTGAAATGTTTATCTTCTGATACAGGAAGAATTTAGAGGTATTTTTATCATTATTTCAGTTTTGAATTACAGCTGTAACAGAATGGCCAAAATATAAATTTTAGTGATGAGTCTAAGAACCTAACTCAGTGTAACATTTTGAAGCAATCCTGGTTTTTTTTCCCAGAATATCTTGAGCATTTAGGAGCCGGCATCCTGTTGATTTACAACATCTGGGCAAGTTTTAAAAGGGAAAACCTCAGGTGCAAAGTCATTTTTACAGCTTTTTGACCCAAAGACAGGATGTTAAATATATAAAGTGGTTGGAGCCGCCTCTAGGTTGTGCTTCTGTATGTGAGACACTTAAACATGGAGTGCCAATACATTCTTAGCCGCTTTTATGAGATAATAGCACCTTATTTTCTGTCCTGTGGCTGTAGTAAAGAAAGGCAATATAAACAATGCAGTCACAGAAAACTGGCACAGCTTGCACACCTGATACTCCTGTTGATGCTGCTGCCAGCCGTGCAGGTGCTCCACGGGGACACAGAACTCCTTTCCTCCCCTTGCCCTGCACTGCAGGAGGAGTTGTCAGCCGTGAGAGACAGTGTTGTCCCTGGCCTCTTGCTTTTAGGGCAGTGCTGTCAGGGAACGCTGCCAGGCAGTCTTGTCTCCATCCTCAGCACCAGCAGGCACCATCCTACCAGGAACACCTGGGAGCCTTCATGCACTCTTGGGGCAGGGGTGGCTCTCACTGGAAGGGGCTGCGACCACCACCCCGCCAAGGACAGGGACTTGCAGTGTCGTGCCCAAAAGGAAGGAATTGAGCATAGCATTGAGTCAGTTCAGGTTTTTTTGGCTAAAAAAGTCCAAGTGTTGGTCTGTGGAAGTAAACACGCAGTCTGCCTAATGAATGTACTATTTATTAGCTGTGTGAGCTGCTGGAAATACCAAAGCGGATAAGGGCTGTGATTCAAGGCCACGGGGCTGGGCCCACACAGCTCCCTAAGCCAGGAGCCAAGGACGTGGGAATCCTCATCAAGGGGCGACCCTGGAAGTCTGGAGCGAGTGTCAGACTGTGCTCATCTCCAGGCAAGAGGAGGTTTGTGTTAAGGATCCTTCTCCTACGTGAGGAGCGGCTGTTGTTTGTTATTGTGTAATTTGATTTGACTCTTAATTTAATGACAGTTCTTAGTAGACAACATGATTTGCAAGGCTGATTTCCATTTTTATTGATTGGGCCTTTAATTTACTTGGACTTGCACTCAGAAGCTTCATCGGAGATTTAATGAATGTCTGCAAAACCAGCTTGGTAAGGAATTTTTTGATGGAACTTGAACTCAAATGCTTCAATAACAAGTCAGTGAGGTGCAGTGTGAAAATATTTTAAGAAAGAAAATTCTTAGTTAAACTTCACTTTTTAAATAGTGTATTGGCAAATCCATTATTTAAAACCCACCTTTCTTGTGGATTTTTCCCCCAAACTCTCACACTCAGTATCTATTCAGAGGTAAATTAAAGATTTCATTTTTAGAGTTTTGCATAATGGGCTTTTAAAGGGGACGTCTTGGAGATTATAATTGCAAAACTTCCACTGAAAATAAGTAACTTATAACTTCTGGAAATCTATTATTTTATTCATTAGTAAGAAATTTACCAAATGCAGAAAAAATTCTGTAAAAGTAGCTGCAACAGTCTCCTAGTTATTTTCAAGCTGCAGGTATTTTTAAAAGTAAAGATTGTAAAGCATAAAAAACAGATTATATGATTTTGAAATTTATCAGTAATTGTATAAATGCAAGCTTGCTTCCTTTGTAATACTTACAAATTAATATTCATAAATTTTAGAAATGAATGCTCCAAACACAGAGGAGTTAGGAAGAGGTTAATTAATGATAATTTTTGTTACCTTTTCCAAAACCAAACCTTTGCACTTGAACTAATGAATGAAAAAAGCAGCAAGAGACACAGAATGTATCTGTATGGGAGGAAGGAAAGAATAGGGAGGCTGATGTGATAAGAAGTGTAAGAGGATGTAAGAGAAGGAAGGAAATTGAAGCTGCACATGGAATAAGAGAGAAGCTACGAGGAATGGAACTGCAGTTGTTGTGCATTTGCACTTACAGAGGCTCTGGGCATGTAGGCACAGGAGTTCAGGAAGGTGGAGGAAACAGGGGAACTTGAAAGATACGGGGAAAGGACATGAGGATGTTGTAGCATCACATTGTTGTGCTTCATCCACATTGGTGCATCTTGGTAACTGTGAAATATTAAAACAAAGAAAGATTTACAGGCAAAGCTTCATATTTGTAAATAAACAGAATATTCCCTCCTGGGAATAAGTTTTTTTATTTCCTGGTCAATTTTTATTTCTTTTATAAACAGAAAACCCCATTATAATATATAAATTTGGAGGATGGTAACTCTGAAAAGTACTATCTGAGGGTAGTACACAAATCAGACATATTGAAACCATCTCAAAATTATCCCCCTCTGCTGAGAATTAGGAACCCAAAAATTTAAATCTAAAGATAAACCGAAAATCCAGAGTGACGGCACGCAGCCATAAGTCTAATACTGACACGGGCAATGTATCTGATGGTGCTGGTTAGTGCAGTTTAGCCTAAGACAACAAACACTAAATGTGATTTTATTATGGCCATATTATGACTGCACAGTGTCATCATAAGGGAGAATTAACTCATGTGTGTGCCCTTCCCTTGGCATCTGCTCAGTTTATTTGCGTAAATGAGAAATATAAAACTCTCAAAAGCCTGAGTCAAAAAGAATAAGATAACCCCAGCTTTTATATGAACTGTAATTAATTAGCAGCCTGTTACCACAAAACTTAATTTAGGGAAATTCCTAGTTAGAATCAAGAATGTTAAACATTTGTGTGAATAAGAACAGTATGTGCAGTGGCACTAGAAGTAGCAATATTTCTGATTCAAACCATGCACTGAAGAGTTGTTGAGGTTGCAGAACTTCTTTCCTTTTAAAATTATGAGAGAATGAAGTTTATTGACTGCTGATCACTTCCAGACACAGAACGGTGGTCTATTAGTCCCTTTCAGAGTGTAACAGCAGTTCCACATGACACAAATTAATGGAATATCTCATTAATTCCCTAAATGTCACTAAACTGGTCAAGTCGTCATAAGTTTCCATCTCCTTGAAGTAAATTTAGCTGCTTCCAGTTTTTCAGTTCTGTGAAAACATCTGCAGAATATGGAATCTGTTAAAACATCAGGGTCTACATTGGAAGATACCAAGATCTTAACCTGAGTTTTTTCTATGATGGAGATCAGTTTATTTAGCATCCAAAAGGAGCTTGAAGATTTACATTCAAGCTTGTTTTGAGGAGAATTTATGCCTCTCTGTTCTATACATGAACACTAATTTCTCTATCCAATGAAAGGAGGAAATATTAATATTTATGGTATGAGATAGGCAATATTATTATTATGTATTTTCAAATTTGAGTTTTGCGTTACAAGGTTATTTACTTATTAAGTGAAATGGCTAACCAGTAAAACAGGCTTGTGCTATAGTTATGAAATGGTGATCTGTTCTTTGCCTTAATCTTCACATAAGGTATCCTCAGAGGTTTTGTTTTAAACAAAAAGTAGCATAATACAGAGTGAAGTCAATCATATTCATAGGCAGTTTTGAGAGGGAAAATAAAAAAATATTTAAACAATATTGTCTTCTAAAAGACAATCCTGATTTACCAGATAGTAATTTCTCGTTAGAGAGAATTACAGTAATTTTACAATGTTTTTAATGTTGCATTAGAGGGTTCTACTGACTTGTCTGATCGTCATCAGTTGTTTGTCTTCTTTCCATTTGATAGAATTATCATATACCAGTCAGGCCTCAATTTACTGTTGCTTTCTGTCAGTGTGTTTTATAAACTGCATCTCCAACACAGCTTCCCAAATGCGATGCTACATTTTTAAGACCTGATAGAAAATTTCTCCCTGAGTGAAGTCTTGAGTGAAGATTTATTTCAGAACAAGTGATCATGAAAACAGGATCCAAACATAAAGAGAAGTGTTCTCTACTGTAAGTCTGTAGTTCAATTAACATATAGTGAAATTAGGAAATACTGAGAAAGTCGAATTCTCGAAAATGTATTAAGTACATTGCTTTCATTTACATAATTTTTCTCTCACAGCTTTTCTTTACAAATGTGAGTAGATCCTCAATAATACCCTAAAATACCTTAAAATCAGAAAACATCACTATAAGAAGAAATAAATAAAGTCCTTGCTGATGTTAAAATGTTCAAATAAATTCAGTCACTTTTATCAGTAGTGTCCATAGCATGGTGTTGGAAATACTGGAAATGTAACTATCTTTGTTAAATGCAATAGCATTTTAAAATACTTGCTCTAAAAATTGCTGTATGGCTTCAGAACTAGATGACTTCAGAAGCTTTAAAGCTGCTTTAAACTTTAAATCTGTGGATTGAAGCAAATGTGTAGAAATATATTTGACAAATAGTTAGGAGTGTTCATTAATGAGAGCATGCACATTCTAACTCTTTGGTATGTAAGGGAGTGAGAACATTTCCTAATATATATAGGTATGGGGGTTTTGTTTATTTTTGTTTGGTTGGCTGGGTTTTTTGGTTGTTGTTGTCATTTGTTTTGGTTTTTTGTTTGATTTGGGGTTTTGTTTATTTTCCCCAGCCTTGAGCTTGAGGATTTGTTAAAGAGTCCAAAAAAGTTTCTAAAAATGGTAGTAAGTGATGTAACCAAGAGGTTACAAGGATGCAAATTCATGTAATTTATAGTAAATTTTAGAATCTTCATGTTTCTTATGAATTTAAAGCTATTTAATAAAAAACACTTTGTTTGTTCCAGGGGGAAATTTTCATGAATAAAGTTTCACCAATTCATTACTTTATTAGTATAAAAGTTTCTTCATTTATTCCTAGATAAGAACAAGGCAAATGATAAATGATTGAGGTAACATGGTGAATTCTTGTCCCTTTCTAAGTGCTTTTCTATAAACCTAGAGGCAGGAGTTCCCCCAGATATCAAGAAGCCACTGCATGCAGACAGACAATAGTTCTGTGCTTTATGGAAATAGTTAAGTGAAGACTAAATAAAGAACATTATTTAGGAAAAAATAAAAGTATAGAAAGTGTAGAAATGAAGTCTTAACAATGTCAAATCCTTTCGGGGACAAAATAATTGTTCAGTCTAACCTAAAAAAAAAAAAGTAAATGGGAAAAAAAGGGTATTTACAAAAAAAACAACAGACTGTCAAGGGAAATGGGCCTTGTTGCTAGCAGTAGGAGTAGCCAAGGGGAAAAGAGAAATGAATCATTAATGACCATCTATTAGACAAAGAAAATTATCCCACAATACTTGACTCAGTAATCCTAAAAGTCCTTCTACTTACGTGTCTTAGCATCTTCGGAATAACATAGTCCAAGGAGGGTAAATATTAGTGTTCATTTGAAACTGCACATAAGTTCAAATTAATTCAACAGAAGAACATGAAGGAAAAGGGAATAAATATAAAATGGAAAGCATAATGTAAATAATCTTTATAATTGTTCACCAGGTAATGTTTGCTGACAAGTTGTCTGAACTGCTGCCTTTTCGCTAATCTCTATATTTTGTGGGATAAAATCTATTATCTAAAGGTAAGCCAGCTTTATATACAGCAGTTCAATGGCGTCCACTTAAAAATATTACTGTCACCAGCATATGGGAAAAAAGTGAATCTATTTGCTACCAAGACTACAAGTCACAGCATTTTGAGAAATTCAAGGTATTCACAGATTTCAGTAGAATAAATATGATGCATCTTTAAGTGACACACATCCATGAATAAGACATTACAGTTACATTCATGGATGTGTTAGGGAATAGTTGGAAAAACTGGGAAATACACAGTCTTTCAGAAGTCTCTCCTCTTCCATGATAACCTCACTGAAGTCCTTAAGGGCATTTGTACTCAGGAAAGCATTCAGATTTGCTTTGAAAACAAAGGTCCTTGCGCCTTTTCACATTTATATACCTCTATTTAATGATTTTCCACAGACAGCTTCTAACAAACAGGATGTACCTAGGAGTGTGACATCCTTTTGTGACATGATACCCATGGTGAAAAGCAGGCGCTCTGGACAGTTTAACAGTTTGTCCAAGTTTATGCCAGATATCATGGTCAGCATTGGGATCAAGGGATCGGCCTTCTAGTTTGCCAAAATGATGACTAGTCCAAAATACATATTTATGAAAATTCTTTCCAGGCAGTACATTAAAGGCCTAGCCCCTGTGTTCTGAGTTAAAAAGCACCATCTCACAGTTTGAAAGCTGTGTATCACATTGGAATGTGTTTTCTCTATCAGTGTGATGTTTTCACATTGTGTTTTATAATGCAGTAATTACACAGCTTGCCCCACAGTTCTTCTTGAAATTAGTGCATCTCCTGTATTTAATAATAACACACATTTAATAAGACTATTTCATTGTCATAAATACTAAAAGCTACATAATATATGCACATATAAAGACTGCAGTAATGAAGGTGTTTAAAATAAATAACACCAGCTGAAATTCAGGTGCTGAAGCTCAGAGGATCCTGAAAGTAAAAGTAGCTGTACAAATAAAACTAAAATTGCCTTTGTTGATCTTCATTGTCTAAGAAGAGAGGAATATGGCATATGAACAAGGAGGGTGAACAGTAATGGGAAGTTAAAACTCTTTTCTTTAAATAATCTGTAGCATTGACTTTTCATTAAGGAAGCTGAAGAAATGTCCTTGCCCACATCATTTGACTTCACTTGTTCTCTATCCTCTGTGCCCTGGCCCTTTTTCCATGGAAAGGACCAGTAGACCTGACAGACATGGCCCTAAGAGCTCCAGGTCCATCTAGGGAAGAACTCTGCTGTGAAGGGAAGCAATGAAATGGCCATTAGGCTTTTCTCCAGGCAAACCCCGAGGCTGCAGGAGCTCTGAGTGTGCCAGGCACCGCTGGACAAATCCCAGCCATCACTGCTGGAACTCATGGGCAGCTGAGCACTCCCTGTTCAGACCTAGGCAAACTCAAAGAGACAACTGAATTATATGAGGAGATGCAGAGCAGCCCAGGATAAAGAAGGCTTAAAATTGGATTAAATCCATTTTACTTCCACTTGCCACAAGGTGTGAACTGTATGTTCTGCACCTTAGGAATGACAAGTTGAAAGCATATATGTGAGCATTGTTCTCTTCACTCTTTAAAGTATGTGGCAAAAAACCCTACGTAATCTCAAATTGCAATATTCGGATACGAATTTCAAGAATCCCACAGCTGTGGGGATAATGTTTGACACTTGAGTGGGAAAGGGTTAAGCTGTAAAATTCTCAGTTCAAGATTATAAAAGTAGAAGTTCAGAAAGGTTGAAATTAAAAAATATCTAGGAGTGTAGATTTTTATTCTGATTTGAGTGGCTTTGCTTGTTGTATTTGGATGGTAATGTAATTAAAAGGTCTCAATCTCTCTGGTCTGTGAAAGTGACAATATCTCTCACTTCTTGCTTTAAAGAAATTTACTTTTTGGAATAATGTGATAAAGTATATAAACATTTTCTATTTACATGTGGCCATGTTTAGTTTCTCTATGGACAAATCGAAGAGTAAAGATTCTTCAGTACTGAAGAATTGAATAGTACTGTGAGAAGTTTTCAGAAAACTGTTACAGATTAATCTAGTGAAGTATATTTCTGCACAATAGGAAGAAATAGAGACTGGGAATTAGAGGAGGCTCTGTTTAGAGTAAGATACTGAAATGGTAATATCATAGTTACCAGCTCTTTTATTTGGAAAAGAAATTATTTCCTCACTATTCTATTAGCTCTTTTATTTGTGCCTTTTATTTTTTCAACGAAGCATTAGAAAATTAGGGAAAAATGAATCAGTCAACGTAATATTTGGACTGCAAAATTTTTCTCCACAGGAGCAGCTGTCAAAGCTAAGAAGTCACTGACGGAGAGGCAAATCCTAATCATGGGGTGAAAATGGCTGGATGACAAAGTCTGGAGTAAAAATATATAGTCTTCCTCCTTCATGACTGAAAGATTAGAGTGGGCTGCTCCACTGCTTCATGTTATGATGTTTGTTATTTTATACATGGAAATAACGGAAAGAAAGTTAGGCAGTGAGATGGCAGCATCTGCAAATGTCACAATTAGCTGGGTTACTCAAATCCAAAACACACTGGGGAAATTCAAAAGGGAGCCCTGAGATCTACAGTAGTGGATGACACAATGTCAAACAAAATTCAACAATATGGAAGCTAGCAGGCATTGAAAGAAGTAATTTGCTCTATTTATGACCTCTTTTGGGTTCTAAATTAATTTAGAAATACCAGAAAAAGAGATCAAATCATTGTGGACAACTCAATTAAACCTGTGATCTCTGTTAAGGTTTCAGCAGCCTTTCCCCTCCCCTTATAAATTTTCCAAATAAAAGAATCCCCTCGCCACAAAACAATAATCAATGGCAACAAGATCCTGTCTATGCAATAAACTACATCCAGTACAGCTGATAGCCTGTTATGCAGTGTCATCTCTTATTCTGACTGCTGTGATACAGAAGAAATAAGCAGAGGAAGAAAACAGCCTATGTCTTAATAAATATGTTGTGCCTCACTCTAAAGTAGAATGAGTGAAGGTTTGGCAAAAGTGAGGAGACAACAAATTTTATGTATGCAGAAATAACACTTTTTTTTTCATTAAGTAAGTAACTAAATGCTAGTCAGTGCAAGAAGGTTCCAAACTTGTAGGTGCTTAGATTTGGGAAGGCAATTGAGATATGTAAAGCCAAACTCAGATAAAAGTGCTTTTAGTATCAACATTTCAGGGTGCTGAGTATCCCACAGAGACTCTTCTTCTTTCTCAGAAATTCAGAGAGAAGAGGTGCCAGAGAAGGTCTTAATTGAGCCCTTCTATCCTGCTGTTCCCTCTGTGGGGCAAGGTTTACCCTGTCTTTACCACAGTTGAAAGAGCTGAGGGCTTTCTGTGGACAGTCCTTTTTCCTTCCTTATATTTTAGTTATTACTTAGCACGCCTAAGGTTTACAGAGTTACACCTTTAATTAGCTAGACTGCATCCTCTGCATCTGCTGGGCTACATATGTCTCCCTCCAGTCCAAAAGGAAGGTTAATAGGAAATCTCATGTGCTATAAAATAATTAACTACACGGTTATACAAGAACTGTGCCAGTGTTACCATGGACAGTCACACAGCCACAGCAGGGATCTTTACACAGTGTACCTCCAGGTAGAGCACGTGGGAGGAGAGAAAGGAAAAAGTAAAATGAGCATCCTTTTTTTTTAGTATTATGTACAGAACTGATTGAAATAGATTTCAAGGAGAAAAGTTCGCTGTGCAGTTGCTCAAACAAGTGTGCCTTTAAAAATATTTGGAAAACAGTGGATTTGTAGAAATCCATTAAAAGGTGTTCATTAAGGTGGCTGTGATTCATTCCACTGATGGAACTTCTGGTGCCAAGGATTTCGTAGGGGCAGAGGTAGGAGGTCGGATGCTGCCCGGGGAAGTGGTTGAGTCACTATTCCTGGAGGTGTTTACAAGACGTGGGGATGTGGCACTGGGGGACATGGTTTAGTGGTGGACTTGGCAGTGCTGGGTTAACACCCAGTTAACATCCAGTTGGACCTGGTGATCTTAAAGGTCTTTTCCTACCTAATTATTCTCTGATGCTCTGATTCTATACTCTTTTACTAAATTGGTGTGAACTTTGTATGTGTTGACGATGCTGGCATATATCTATTGTTCAGCAAAAAGAAAAGGTCCAGATTTTACCTATGGTTACAGTGCTGTCTCACCTTTTGCCAGGTTGTTCCATATCACAGTTGCAGCAAAGAATCTCAAAAAAACCCCAAACCAAAGAAATTAATTGAACTCTTTTAAGAGTTACTCTAAACTCCAAGGCAAATCCATGCACCACTCTATTCTCTGGCTTCTTTCCTTTTTTCTGGTAGTTTTTTCTTGTCCTATGTTCTTTTATATGCTTGAAAATTCCTCTAAATTCCTAAATATTTTTTAAGATCAAAAGGCTTTCATCATTCTTTTGTCATTGAAAAGTCCTCTTAATCTGTAATTACTTCCTGTTCTCTTCCACAGTTTACAATATTTTCATATCCTCATAAAAACCTCAATTCCCTGGAAGGGCAGGTTGCAGAATTCTCACCATGATGTTGCTGTTGTGATCTACTTTCAGTCCCTGTCAAGTAAGATGAAAACTTGAACTGCTCCCATGCTCTGAGGTGCCTTCTCTCTGTTGATTCTCACCACTGATGTCACTCTTTGACTTCCTTATTTTCATATGAGAGCCCATAAGAACTAGAGCTAAAAAGATGATCCATTATGCTTTCTGAGCCAGTGAAGGATTAGTCCCTACTCGTGTTTGGTGTAAGCTAGTTTTTTACACATTAGCCATTATCTTGAAATAGTGTTTCATTGTGAAAAAGAACTCCTTCTCACATAAATAGAAATTCTTATTTCTATCTCACTTCTACATAGAACTCTTTATGGAAAAATTCTGCACTTTTTCTGTGGAGGTATTGCCCAAAAAGTACTTGTAGGCTGTTGTGCAAGTGCTTAAAATATTCACCTCTCTTGACAGTTCTTCTCCAGACTATGTTGGCCTAATCACAACTTTTTTTTTTTTTTTTTCTGAAATTCCTTCACATGATCAAAGTGTTTCTGATAATGGAATTGCCAGAATGGGATGGGCTAATGAAAATTCGTTTGACTGGTACACCTCATTTTAGGCTAATTTTGGCTGTACCCCAGTAGCAATGAGAAATGAGAAAGTAATCTCCTACACTTTGTTTCCATATAGATTACATCAGTGGAGAAAATTCATATAGGAAGAATGTGTAGTGCAAGCTTTCTTTTCAATACCAATATTTGGGTAAATTCTGACAGTAGTCCTGAACCAGAGGAGTCAGTAGACCTTAATGAATAACATGACTGGGTTTATATGGAAAAACCCTTTGCTTGAGATCCCTTTACTTGATTTGTTTTGAAGTGAAAGGGTGGTCTGTGAAAGAAATGTTATCATTCCATCAAGTCTATTTTAACCCTTTGGGTAATAAACTGAAAAGTTACGTAGATTCTGTGGATTTCACTCCCACAACTAACAACATCATATTTGAAACTCTTACAAATCAAAAGAAAATTCCTTTATTCAGATTAGACAATGAGTCAAACAAATTTTGCCTGTTAAGAGCAGAATACAACCTGGAGGAACTTAAAGTGAAAGGATTCCAGGGTTCACAATCACAAGCACTAAAAATCATACCAAGAGTCCAAATGAATGAATGTGGAGCGTCATTTGATACTGGTTTGTTTGGGTTGGGTTTTTTCCTTCAAATGGATGTTGGTTTTAAAGGAATGCAAGACACTGAATTTTTCTTTTTCCAAAAATGATAGAAAAATATAGAAGAATATTATTAAATTGGATTAATAACAAACGGAATATTTTTAGTGCTTTTTTACCCAAAAAATCTGGGAATACAGGAGGATGAGTCCTAAGACAGTTTGAGAAGCAGTTTTCCCTGTGAATAAGGGGAAACTGTGTGCTGATGTAGTGTAAATTACTGCACATTTATTGAGGTGTGAATGCCTGGTATTTAAAATTAAAAGCTGCTGCTATGAGTTCACTAGCTAAAGTAGCGACAGGAGTGCAGAAGACAATTTTAAACAACTGAAATCTGTAAGAACTGATGGAGAGGTAGAAGTTATAAACCTGTCCTCATGTATTGTTTGCTTCGTGCCTTCTGATGCTCCTCACTGAGTAATGAAAATGCCTATTGACTTATTTGCTGAATTCTAAGAATGAAGCAAGTGTAAAGGCACTGTTTGGCAGGCTGAAAAAATACTGTGCTTCAACTTGCTTTTAAAGAACTCTGATATCATCAAGGCTTAAGAGGGCCACTTTTCTGTGGAAAAAGATGACACGGCACTTCTCTTGCAGGTGGATTTAGGAAAGCAGCCTGCCACTTCTGCATTGCATTGAACCACTTCATGAATCTGGGGACTTAGACATTTGGCTACATCACAGGTTTTTGTTTTCAGCCCAGGAAGGCTGCAGTCGCTTAACTAAAATCCACAGAAAATTTTGGTAACTAATTTTTCAAATAACTATGCTTATGGTGTCTGTACCCTCTGTCTGTACAGAGATTTAATGTTTCTGTCTAATAAAGGAAACACTATAAGAACTCAGACTATAACACCCTCAGTTGTTGGCTCAAGACTTTATGAAGAACTTTTATGCCTCAGAAATGTAACATAGTAGTATATTTACTTAGCATCCTGTACATTTTATTACTGGAGTATCTCTCTTTAAAATTGTCAGTTGTGTATTTGATGACAGGTAGGGCACAATAGCTTTTAACTGTGTTCATCAGACTCATCTAGAGACAGTATCTTCAAAGTGGCTTTCTGAACCTTCCAGATGTAATTGAATTATGTGATCTTGTCATTAGGAGTTCATTTATAGCTTTTCTTTCTTTACAAAGCTCCCGAGATGGATTACAAAGGATCCTTGGATAGTGAGAAAAAAACCCAAAAGTCATTATTAAACATAGTTTCTTTTGGTTAGCTGTTGTTGTTGTATTTTGTTGGCTTTGCTTCTTTCTCATCTGGGTACCTGCACTCATCAGACTCCAGGGTCTGACTGATGAAGCAGTTCACGTTTTGGTAACGACAGAGTCCTTGCACCAGAGCGTGATGTTCAAAGGCAGTGCAGTTACCACTGCTCATGCTGAACAGAGTGTGGAATTTGACCTTTATGAAAGAATAGCAAAGAGGGTTTGAAATCGCTGTAATGATATCCATGGAAAACAGAGAGGAGCTGGGAACAGGGAAGTTTTAGTGAGTTTCAGAGAACACCATGTTATCCCCTTCCCTGTCCTATGCACCCTCTGCCACCCTTCAGTTCCTGAAGAAATGTTACTGCAAAATTCTGTGATATTTTGTTTTTCCCACTTGGAGTCTCTCTTAATAATATACAAACCTGGTCCTTTTCCTTATAGTCACCTCGCAGTCTTTTGTTAGAAGGATCATCTGTGCTTGTCTGATTCAAAGAAGACCTTTGGCATCTATTTATATGCAATGTTGAAGACAGGATGCTGAGCAAGAAGGCTCTTGGATTTAACCCATTATGGCCATTTTTATGCTACGTAAGGCATTGAGAGTTACATTCCTCCTATTTCTGGTTATCCTACAGGCATCTCTCCTGCTAGCATGGGAGCATTTGTTTTCAAAGTGCAGCACAGCTTTCTGCTCTTCATGGAGAAAACTGGTGTACTAAGAAGGATTTGCTCAATGTCCTTGTGTTGCTGTCCTAAACTGCAGTTTCGGACCGTGGGAAGGCAAGGCTTCATACAGATGGATTTCACAAAGGGAACCGTGCCTTTCAAGGTGCCATTGCAACATAATAATCAAAAATGAAGAACAGATAGAAAAGATACCTGTGTTTTCTAATCCCTACATCTCCCTAGGATTATGCTCAAGGATGTTGTCTTCTGAGGATATGCAAATGAAATGCTTTGAGCCAACATTAGAGGTCAAAGTTACTTTATTAAGAAAGGAATTATGTTTTGGGGGCTATTTTAAAGGTAAATGGGCATGGACATGGGAAGTTTATTTTCTGTCTGTGCAATAATTCTTTAAGCTGCCTGATAGCACACGTTGCTGGTCTCTTCCAGCCAGCTGGTGGGTTCCCAGGCAGAGTCTGCCACATGCTCTCGTCACATGGAACCCCCATGCACTTGCAAATGCTGTGATCCCTGGAGAGGCATGGTCCTTTGGGGGCTGAAATGCTCAGTCATTGCGCTGAGATGTTCTGCTTAGGAATTCAGGGCACAACGTAAACCTAGCAGTGGATCGTGCCATTCCACCTCTTTTTTTTTTTTTTTTTTTCATAAGTCCTGTATGTGATATGTTTCACAATGATATGTTTCATCTTATGTTGTTGCTCTCAGATTGCACGTGTGAGAACACAGCATCTCAGAAATGATTTACAAACACGGGTGCAGTGGCTGATGGCACTTTATTTGTGAAGGAAAAGGCATATGTTTGCCTTGTGGTGTGTGCCTGTGGATCGAAATCCAATGAAAAGTGAGCTGACTACATCAGTAATAGGCATGTTACTTACCAAAAAAAAAAAAAAAAGGCAGGAAAATGCTGAATGCTATGTGGAGATAACAGGAGATAACATACAATTTATTGATTTTCTCTGTATGCTTTATGGCTATAATGGACTTTATGAAAATGCTAAGCCTGTCCATTTTATCTTTGTAAATAATTGACTAAGAACGCTGTTCTAAATTGGATAAGTGGAATGAGATACATGCAAGGAGAAGACTGTACAAGTAATTACATGTATATGGTGCATTTCAGCCTGTTTTGGCAAAGTTCAAATAAATTCCTTCATAGTGTCTGAAAATTGGAGATCTAATTTTTGGCTCAAGTCTGTTGTCACAACTAGTCTTAGCTCTAGCGTAATTTACATTTCAAGTGTACTGGAATCTCTGGGCACTGCTTCTGTGTGTTGTATGATTACTGTTAATACCTGATTTCACAGTTATTTACAGCCTTGATGTATTGCTTGACTGTTGCTAATATCTCATTTACTATTCTGACCACCCTGAGCAGCCCTTCTGCATAATACTTCCTGGAGTGTCTAGTCTTTTATCCCCTGGCTCTAACTCCTAATTTCTCTCTGGCTGTAAAACAGTCTCGTACCTTTGCATCAGAAAGTATTTTTAGTTTTGTGTTGCAAGGCTCAACGTGGATGCCAGGGAGGATAGCAACACTAATTCATAGCAGAAGATGGGGATTTTTAGTATCCTAAGGAGTTGACTTGGAGAGGCCCTGGTTCATAGTGCTCCTGGTTCCAGCTAGGTATAAGGCCACATATATTTTGCATAAGCTCAGGTTGCCACTGAAAGAAGAACTCCATCCTCTTGCTCGTGGCATTCATTTCTATCTGGCTTTTTGTGCTGGCACTTAGTTTATGTGACTGCTAAACGAGCCTAATGAAGGATTGATCCTGCTGCAAACTAATCTTGCATTTCTTCTGGTTTGCTTTTCGGGACAGTTCCCTAACCTGCTTTAGGATGCAGCTGTGAGAGCAAGTGCCAGCACAAACAAGGTGGAGGAACAAATGACTGAGCTCAAGAGTGAGAGCAGAAAGGACCACCACTTCTGGCAGATGTCCTGATTTATGCTACAGATTTTGGGCTGCACACTCGCTGGGAACTGGCAAATGGGAGTTGCTACCTTGCATGGGAGCAGGAGTCTGCCGAAAAAGTGATTGTCAACATCACTTATCTTTAAATGGCAGCATCTTCTGTCCCCCTGTTCATTTCCTATTGACAAGCTCTGTCTTTAATGCAGGAGATGTATGTGGAGTCTAGCGCTCCAGGCTTTGTAAGCTGTTCATCCCTGCTACAAGCACCCAGTGGTACAGATTACATAAACTACTCTCTACGTGTAAACTGGCATAAGTAAATGCCTTATAGAAAATAAGCATAATTATTCAAACCCTTAGGTAGAAGCATCCATAACGTTTGCCAAACAAAAATTCAGATAATTGGAATATCTAGCTTAGCACATTCTGAAATTGGCCTTTGGGATCTCAAAATCCCAGATTTGGTCTTCATAGTTTGGTGAGTTGGATTTCTAGTTGGGAGATTCTTTCATCAGAACTTAGGTTTAAGCCAGATATATATTAAAACCTCCAAAGCCATTGCCTCAGGATCTGCCATAGGAGTTATATTCCTAGATAAATCAGAATACCATCTGTATTGCCAACTGCAATGTGAGAGAGTTAAGCGAGGTCTTTTAAATAACCAAAGGCAGCTAACAAAAATAGGTAATACCTCCCTCCAGGCTACTTTACTTTTCCTAGACTGTCACAGGCCTCCAAAAGGTGTATTTCAGACTGTGACTTAAAGTTACCCACATCTGACTTGCCTGAAACCCTAGGCAGCCAGGCAGGAACCGGGCAATGTCACATCATGGACCACAGATGATGTCTGAACTGGATGATAAATCCTGATGGAGATTTATTATCCATTTGCCTATTGAGTCAAATAGTTCTGACAAGACAGAATCTGAACTACAGAGGGCTGCTGCTGGTGAAACGAAAGAACTGGGTGAATGGGTGGTAAGTGAAGTTTATGCTGTTGAATCGTGCTGATGATTTTGGCAAAGTTGATCATGGCAAGCCCTGCAAAGCCTCACTCACTGGGCACTGATGGCTTCTGTTCTGACAAAATTCACTTCCTTTCGTGATACTTACATTGGTTATCAAGCAAAAACTCAACCACAGTTACAGGTAAATACACATTAGGAACTGAAGGGAGAAAGCTTTCCAGAAACATTGTAATTAACTGAAAACTAGATACTTTTAATTTTAGAATGTTTATGTGAATCTTTACATGTTAATGGACAGAAATGCATGTCTGAATACTCTGAAGTTTGCCCTGGAGTGATGTGGTAATTACCTGGTTATGAGTTATGCATGTTAATTTCTGCAGGTGATTTATCTGGTTTATCTGGCTTTTAAAGACATTATATTTTCCTTCTTTGTATTTTTTTAATGCTCCTATTTTCACAACAGAGCACAGATAGCATTCCAGTAATTATGAGTGAAGGGGGGGAATGCAGGCAAGAGTTGACAAGGAGAAGCAAGAGCTGAAGGTGAGGTAGCTACTCAGTTAATCTGTGAGGAGAGATAACTGGCAATAACATGAAGCAGTACAGAGATGTGGCCAGAGAGGCAAGCGGAAAGGATACTTTTATCAGCATTGTTTCAAAGCAGCTATTACAGTAAGTACTAAAAGAGGAAAAGAAGGAATTACAGTAGTGAAGCCTAACTGAATTTTGAAATGCCTTTTAATAATGTGTAGGACAGGGACTACGTCTTTACCTGAGCAACTGGGGCTTGTTCTGGATGTGTCTTTCTTACCTGCTTTCGAGAGAAACACAAATACAGAGACAAATTTTAGTTTATTTTGTAATTGAGAGCGCGTGCTTACCAATTTGTAAATAAGACCTATCATCAGAACTTTCAATGTTGCAAATGTTTTTAGTAGTGGGGCCTGGGTGAGGCGCAGACCCCTTCCATCGTAAATGTGTGAGTGCTTGTTTTGTCTGAAAAGTAACCAAAGATACAGATTAGATGAGCCTTTAATATTCATTCTTATTTACTGCTGAAAACTTCAGCTGGATTGCTTTGTGATTGCTTTTGTAAAAGAAATGCTGCATTGTAATCAGTTTGCTGTGCGCAGTTTAAAATGTCAGGGCCATTTTTGTTATTTAACCTGCAGACTCATGCAGTATGGGATGAGCAGACTTTCTGAAGTAAGGCTATTTTAAGGACTAACTTCTAAGAGATTTCAGGTTCAGCATATCCAAGTACAGAGTACACTTTCTTATTGTTTGCTTTCTTTTTAATTTGAAGTCAAAATTCATTTCAGGCAGCATCTAAAATGCGTTAATTGAGATATATTCTTTTTTTAATTCCTCTGCTATTTGTCTGGTCATTCTTTTAAATGTGATAAAAACACACACTATTGACTGTGATCACTTTTGAGTACTGACATTGTTTGAAAGTTCTTGGGAAATACTAAATACTTCTTTGTTATCAAAATACATATTTGAGTGTAGAATTCAATTAAAATGTCCTAACCAAAAATAGTTAAGGAAGCAAACTGTTCTGTGCACTAATACAAAGAAAAAACTTTTAAAATGGAACTCCATGGAGCTTTTGTAGATACGTAGGCCTCTCTTCACTGTTGGTTGAGTTTATTTAAAGAGCTTTTCTAGTCACCTTTGAACCTAAATGATTTCTCCAGATGTACAGAAGTGAACAATGTAAAAATCTTGCTGCTTCAGCAGAACAGGATCCAGCTGGCAGGGAACTGGATCTGCAAGTCATTGGTTACAGCTGTGTTTCGATTTATGTGATGGTTGAAAAAATAAATTACTGGATTAAATGGCTAGAAAGAGGACTCTTTGTTTAGCCCTTGTGTGGGGACTGAAAGTGTTTATGGTGCTGTTTTCTTCAGAGCCTTTGCAAAGTAAGCTGGACAAATAGACTTATTCAAAACTTGTCTGAAATGTTGTGCATTCAGCTTTATTTCTTTACAGAAGAAACTGTATGTTTTTGTATAATGCTGTCAGCCAGCAACCATTTTTAAGGTCTCTTGGCCTTTGAGAGTGGCAGCAGCATTTTAGCAATGTCTTGTAGGCATTGCAGTTTATCACTGGAAGGCAGTTTCCTTTTGTTAAAGGTTTTCAAATGCATTTCTTGGCATGAACACAAATACATGTAGGGACTCTGTCAAACTCATAACTTTTTAATGGGTTTAATATTTCAGCTTTGTATACCACTTACCTTTTCCTCTACATTATAGTGCTGATGTAATTGTAAATTGGGTGCACAGTAATTTACAGAGCAGGCACAATGAAATCAGAAACTAATGCCAAGTGGTTGGATTATCGCATATCTTATTTTAATGTTCTAACGATGGTGATTATGTCTTATTACCTGATATCCTGATTCGGCAAAGATTTGCATGCTTAATTTTACTGAACACTTCCACTCTGCTTGATAGGACTGCTTGCGTGGTGATAGAGCTCATCACAGCTTTGTTAGCTATTTTGATAAGGAATGTGTTGAGTTTTTTTAAATCTTTATGCGATTAGGGTCCTTTGAAATCTCACAAACTGCCTTTTCTGCTGCAGGTAGCTTGGGTTGAAGGAGTTGAGATGCAACAACTTCCAGTGAAGTCTTAACTCCAGTGAAGTCACTGGGACTGGGCATTTTGCCACTGGCTTCTCTTAGGCTACAATTTCACTTTTAGAACTGGATTTTAATGCTTTTACTCGTAACCAATATCCCAAGACCCACAAGTGATTTTTCTTAAGTAGCGAAACTGCTGGTGAAGTGATAAACTACCAAATGTGAACAAAAGGTTTGATATTAGACCAACAGGAGTTTTGAAGGAGCTCCTTGCAGGAGCTATGGAGAGCAAAATAATAGCCTAGAACTTTCAGTCATGGCAGACAGTGAGCATATAGTGCATTTTTTAAAGCTTTAACTGGTTTTCAGCATAATAGTTTGCAAAGCCAGGAGCTTTTCAGCACTTACATCTGTTTATTCAGCAGTATTTCCTAGTAATTATCTTAGGCTGACCCTTAGTTTCCTTTTACAGTCGTAAAGCAGTCCGTAGCTGTAGCCGAGTATCAGTTACCTCCTATTTATTAAAACATTTCTAAAACAGTGCATAAACGTGGAAAATTATGGTTGTGATTAGATCATAATTGTTGTCCTATCAAGATCAAATTACTTTTTTAAAAACAGTTTGCATGAATTGTTTTCAAAGGATCGCCTTTTAAAAATCCTGCAAAGCGCTGACCAAGGAGAGCTAAATACCAGAACAGGAGTTCCAAGGCAAAAATGAAATCAAACAAGTTGGCCAAGTTCCATCATAAGCCACCCTCAGAAATACCAGAGAGAGGCTTAAAATATTTTAAATAGAACATTTCCCCTCCCCCCTTTTCTTTTATTGTTGTCCCCGAGCAGCATTATTACATTAAGAGCCATGCGACGGAAAGTCGTGGTGATGCAGAATAAATAACCATAATGTATCAAAAGCAGACAAAGGTGTGATTGATCTGTCTGGAATTGGCAGACTCTTTCGCTGTGTCAGGCTGTTTCTTTGATCAATGAAGGTATAGCCTCTGACCTTTAAAAAAAATCAATGAGATTGATTGAAAGGAGAGAGAGAACTATGAGAATACAGGATAGCTTTAACCTTCACTGTCTAGAAAATTTAAAATATTCTGGTTTTGCAGGCATTGAACCCATTTTGTATTTTCTTCTTAAAATGCTTTGGTTTTCCCCAGACTGCTTTTGAAACCTCTGAAAATAAGGCTGTAGAAACGGTGTGTCTGAATGTTTCTCACAAATGTTTATCTTCAGATTGCATTGTTAAGAAAATAGGAGTGTTTTGTCCTACATCAGAATTCTGTACATTCTTGTAGTGTTTGCAGCATGTACCAAATACCTTCAATTTCCTTTTACAAACTTGGATTTTTATGTGGCAAATACACATCCAAGAATCAGTGCTCGGAGAATGGCTCAGGTCATTTCAGAGACATTAACCACCCGAATAAAGGGACTTATATTGCCCTATTTCAGGATCAGACCCACTGGTGGTTGCAACAATAGCACGTAACCAGCATTGAGGGGTGACTTCTGTGGATAGACAGCACATTTTGGTGCTCTGGTTCCATGTAATCTTGTGTTTTTATCAATTTTATATATATATATATATATATACACACACGTGTGTGTGTGTGCATGTGTGTGTATGTAAGTATACCTACATGTAAGGAAACAGTAAAAATGTCATACTGGAAAATTTATGAAGCGGGATTTTTAAAATAGTGCTTGGCACTTTGCATCTTTCTTATTGAACAGACTGCAAATGCAGACCTGACTGTTTAGGGAAAAACATGTTTTTGAACAGTTGGAATTTCATTTTAGTACCAGACCCTTCCTTTCTTCACATTGTGCTGATGCTGTATTAAGTAGCAACACAAAGCAATTAGTGAAGTAAGTTTTAAAAGTGCTCATAAATAGAAAAGTTAATTCATTCATCATTTCATGCTCTCACAGCTCAAGGAAACATAGGTCAAAAAACTATACATATCATAGTGGTTTGTTTTCACAAATAATTACTTTTTTAATTGAAAGTGGCGCTAAAATCTAGGTCTTGAACAGTATTCACACACAAAGTAATTCAAACTGCAATAATTTCTTCTGTCATATGTCTGTGTTTTAATAAAGGGCAGGTAAATTGACAAGTCAGCAAGGAGATGGTATAATAGCATCTCTTGAGTAAGATGGAGCTTGCGTAGGAAGAGAAGGATATTGCTGTTTCTATGTAATTTTATTTCTGTGATTTCCTTTCTGTCATAGATTGTGTAGGCTATATATATTTTTAATACTTCATGATCAGGTGGGAATTTCAGCTAAGTTAAAAAAGGCACTCTGACTAAATTGCAAGAGGAATTCTGGATGTAGCATTTCTAAAGAAGAAAATAGGAGGGTAGGTTTTTTTTATGGTAGATCTGGGACTAGATAGCTGTGGGAATTTTCTGAAGTCTTTATCCCCTTGCTGTTCATCAGTGAAGGTGTTAGGGACAATCATACAGAACTATGGCGTGGGTCATTCTAGGCATGGGTCATTCTAACAGTGTCACTCTTCTAAGTAATTTAAATGCTATATTAAGAGAATATTTATTTTATGAATATCCTCTCCATGTGCATTGTGATGAAGAAACTTTTGCTTCTAGAAAAAAGAAAGGGATGAGTGTATTATGTCCCAGTTGGAGCACACTGAGGATGTGAAGATGAGAACTGTAAAATCAGAATAACATTTGATATTAGTGCATTTCTCTCTTCCCGTTAGATACGTTCTGATTTTGCTCCAGTGGTATCTAATTCTTGTCATCACATTCTATTAACATTACTATCTGTTATTCCAGAGAGTCCTTATCTGTCACACAAAGTTTGCCTTAGTATTGCAAATCACCTCACTCTTGCTGTTTAAGAAACAAAAGGCTCATCCTGTATTTGATACCTGTATTCTGGTATCTGACATGCATGTCCAGCCTCACCTCTCCTCCCTCTCTGTCCAGAACTAATAATCTGGGAAATGCCTTTTTTTTTTCTTCTTTTTTTTTTTTTCAATTTTTTTTTTTTTTTGGGTGCTTTCAGCAATGGCTGCTCCCCTTTCTGTTCCTCGCAGACACAGACTGCATCTTTCCAGTGTGGATGTGGATGCTGTCCCCTTGTGGATGATGCTCACAGTCTGAGCTGCTGCCTGCAAAACCGAGCAGTGCCCTTCAGCCAGTTTAAGGTGGTGTCTGGTGCAGTGCATTCATTTAGCATTACTAAAGGACAAAATTAAGGTTCTTTTTGTTTCTCGTCCCCCTGCCAGCTAAAGCTTTTCCAGAAACGAGGCAAAGCTGAGGTCATTTTTTTTTCCATCTGTGAGGGATCAGTGACTGCAACCAACCTGTTCCTGGCTGAGGTATAAGCCTGTTAAAAAGCACCTATGCTAGCAGCTGAATCATTTTCGAGACCAATTTTTTGCATTTCTACTAATGAAAACAGCTGGGTCATTAAATCCAGCAGTCGATCTCCAATTATAACCTTTCTTGGACAGCATGGAGCCCTGCCCAGACAGACCCCCGACCTCGGCCTCTGCCTCTGCCGTGAGACCTCTATTTGCTGCCCCTGTCCCATACCCACTGCTAGCATCTCTAGGAGCACAAATTCCTTCCCAAAATACCACTGCCACAGATAATGCTGCTATTTGGTATTCTCAGTGCTGCCTGGACTGGGGCTGTGCGTTCGGTTTTTCCAGATGAGAAGCAGATCTATGGTTAAAAAAGGTGTGGTTATGCTTGGAAACAGAGGCAGTGTGTACAGGCAGTGATGTAAGTGTAAATGTACCAGGGTTTTCTTTCAGTACTATTATTTAAGTCTAACAGAAAAAGTCACACTGAAGAGATCTAAATTCTGGATACCTGCTACCTGGATTCTTTCTTTCCTCCTGAGAAAGTGAGAGAAGGATATGTGAGAACTGCTGGAGCATTTTTATGAAAAGCTCTTAGATCTTTTCCTGCACAGGAAAAAAAAAAGTTTAATGGTTGACATTTAATCTTCATACAGCAAATAATAATTACAGGCAAGAATTTAAAGTGGTTCTGCTCATAGTCAAACCTGATGATTCTTTTCTCCTTGCATTTCGTGAGGATTTACTGTACTGTGGATGCAAAATGTAAATGATGGGCAATTCCGTGAAATTCAGACATGCACACAAAACTGTCTTTCCAACTTTTTCACACTTACCTTCAAACTGAAAATGGATTTTCCTGGTGGCTGATTAACCAGAAATGAGTTGTTTCTAACTAGGTTGAGGGGAGGAGGGTTCTGTAATATTGGATTAGTGAAAGGAGTGAACAGCTTCAGTTTAATTCTACTAGTCTTCTATTTTTAATCTCCAAGGAAACAGCTGAGTTGAATGTTAATTAAACAGCAGTCTTTGATCCACCCAGCCACTCCCAGAGGCATAATAATAATATATAAGTGCACAGCAGCACATATATAATAGGTACACTTAAAGGAGTGCATCTAATCTCACCATATTCACATTTAAAACATTTCTTGCTGACCCACTCTTATATTATTTAAATAGGGAAAGGAAAAAAAGGGGGAAATGCTAACCTAAACTTTGATGGTCTGAAGGTAGGGCAGCAGAGCAAGTGTGAGTTCCTATTATGAGGATGTATAAGGGTTAATGATTAGAAGAGTGGAATCAGGAAAGACCTTAAGCCCAGATCTATGACAGTGGTAATTGAGCTGATTGATTACGACATCTCGTTTCAGACGACTATTGATTTAATCTAGTCTGCAGTCCCATTGGCCCCAGAGGTGCTCCCGAGTGAGGCTCAGCACTTGAACCTGGGTACTCTTCCCTACTCACTGTCTGGATATAAATTTCCAGAATCTGCAACCATTTATAATTTTCACTCATCTTCATCTTTTCATTCAGAAGCTTCTAATTTCATCAGGCTAATGTTTTTAACCATTGAGTGGACAGGCACAGGGAAAATGAAGTGGCACAGACTGAAAAGGGTGGGTTTTTTAAAAAAAAGGCAAGGCAGAGAGCCGGGGCTCTGTGGCCAGAATTTGCATCTGTTGTCTCTGATTCGCAGAGCTAGCAAAGGCTGCTTTTGGAGGCAGTCCACAAAGCTGGGCTATCAGTAGGCAGTTTGCTGTACGCGCACGTTCAATTATTAAAATAGTAGACTTTTTTTTCTGTCTGATAGCCATAGCAAGGTCATGACATTAATTTATCCAGGGTATTGTGGGTAACTATACAGAAAAAAAGCATAAAGGGCACAGATGCTGGAGCAGCAAAAAATGGATGGGTCTGAGCAAAAGGAGATTAAGAGGCGATGACCAATCTAATGTACGTATAGCAGTAAGAAGCCGGCATCCGTCACAGACTGTTGATGGCAATAAGTATTTTAAGCCATGCTGTGCATGTGGTAATTTTTTTATTTTTTTTTTATACCTCAGTAAATGCTAAGCTGAATGCTGTAATCCTGTATTTTTTCAGTTTCCCAAATCTGATTTTGGTCTTGTTTTTGTTGTCTCACGCTTGGCGTTCTTTGCTCTCTCTCTGTCTGTGGGTGTGTGTCTGTCTCCGTCTCTCCCTTTCTCTGAGATTACAAACTTAACTGTTTCCTAATTGTCTACTTTCCTCCGTCCTTTTCCTAAGAAATTAATCACCATCACCACGACTGGTCCCAAGCGCGCATTAACTGGGCTTAGGGCGTGTACCCGGCTTTTTGGCTTCCTTCCTTTACTTTGGGGCTGCGTGGCATTTTCTTTTGGATGTCTCCTGCAAGTGGATGCCCTTCCTGTTCGCTGCTGCTGCCGTAAGGTTGCCAAAAGGCTACCTGAGCCAGGACTGCAGCGCTGCATCCTGGGACCTGCCCGCCCGGCTACGCCGAGGGCTTCCACGGCACCAGGCAGCTCTGAGAATTGGCTGGTGAATTGCGTATCACCTGTCCCCCCCCTCTGGTAAATAATTTCTATACCGCGAATCACAGTGGTGTGGTATTGTCTGGAAAAGTAATTCCCAAATACTGTTGGCGTAAAAAAGGGAAAAGCCGAAAGACTGTCAACACCGTAATCCATTAAAGTCCCTTGCCTTAAGAACAAAGGAACAAGGTAAAAATGCACACAATAATTATGCTCTGTGGATTTTCATAGCCTGTCGGACAACTTGTGCCTGTGTTTCAGTTATCAGCCTTTGTGCTTTGTTTTGTGTTGTGTTTTTTCTATACGCGTCTTGAGTTTCTCCGTGTGTGTATTCGGTGTATGTGTATGTGTTCAGACTTCTCTACCAAAACGGAGCAAATACCATAGAGAAAAATACACAATTGGGGCTCAAACATGCATTTTCAGTACTCAGTGTGGTGGTGCGGGTGTATTGCCATTGTTCTCTTACAGTGCTCCCTCTGACGCAAGCAGCTTCTATTTTTTATTTTATTTTAACTAAGAAGTCTAAAATAAAAGAGAAAAAAAAGAGGAAAAAATTTGCTTAGTCCAGTTAAATGCCAATTGAAGCCCAGAAACTCACGATTTCAGCACAGTGAATGGTGATTCAGACCCTGGCAGGGTTTTGGCTATGAGACAATTCCTACTTATAAAGAGTACAATGAAGGGGGGGGGGAAGATAGCATTAATTTTGAGGAAGATTAATATTAGTCTTTTAATGTTCATTATTTTCTGAAGAAGTGAATCCTTGTAGCTTTTGAAAGCTAGTGTGTCCTTCCCACTGGTATTTATTCGAGCAAAGGAAAAAATGAAGAAGGCGTAGAATAAACTCCTAAGACTGTTCAAGAATTACTGGCATTATTTCTCTCTACATCACGTGTGAGCCTGGGTTGCCTGCTATTCCTGAGGCAGAGGATCGAGGATGAAAGTCTGTGTGTCAGAGCCTGTTTTCACAACTGCATTTGGAGATCTGTCTTATTGATTAGGAAAAAAAGGGGGTGGGAATAGGAGTGTGAGGTGAGGGGAGGACCGACTGACTACTGGCTTATTGCAGCTCAAGACATTTTCTTCCGGAAAGATGTCAAACAACTGAGACACAGCAACAGAGGAAGTAGAAAGGTGGAAAAATAAGAAGAGGGACCCTTTGGAAGAAATGAAGGCATTCCTTATGAGAGCCTTGAGGTTTTTTGTTTTTTTTCTTCTAACATCTGACCCACAAGGGCTAGAGTGACAGCGTCATGCAAATGCTGCAGTCCAGCAGGTCTGAGAGAGGGTGGATGCTAGAGAGTGAGTTAATGTTAATGATGAGTGCAGTGAAAATACCAGCCGATACCACCCCCTCCACACACAACTGCTCTGAGTCAGCATCCGCTGCTTTGCCGTGCCTTTCTGTGCGTGTGTGTGTGTGTGTGTGCGCATGTGTGTGTGTGCGTGTGTGTGCGATGACCGTGTGTGTGCATGGAAGGTAAAGCCAGTCAGTCAGTGAGAAGCAAAGGTACGTTTGAGAGCAACTAAAATCTGACTGATTTCCATCTTCAGAGCATCAGATGTATTCCCTAAAGAGGATGGGTCTATGCGATGGGGGTGGTATAATTATGTTAATGTCATATTTATAGAGGGGAGAGATTTTTCATTCTAATTATTGATTTGAAAGCTGTGGTCAAAATTGTTTGTTAAATCATGATCAGCTTTAAAAAAAGAAATTGAATGAAATCTAGGGACTGCTATACATATATATCTCTCTCATATATATATTTTGTTTCATTTAACTATTTTGTGTCTGAGGCATAACTGATTGAATGGTGCACAGTGACAAAGAAACAGCTCTTATATAATGTTGCATTATATCATCAGCTGAAATAATATTGTAAATAATCCAAAATGTTCTGAAATCTGAAGTATCAGTCTGGAGGGGAGGGTGAAGGGTGGGGGTGGGGGGCACTGGCAAATCTTTTCTTCAGCAGAGCACTCTGTACAGCTTTCTTGTAAATGGATGGTTCACCTGTTCGACCAGCAGAGATTCTAACTCTTCCCCCCCCTTCTCTTTTTTTTTCCTTTTTAAAGCTGAACGGCTTCCCGAAGAGCACTGGGTTTTCTATGCCAGATTCTGCTCCAGTGGCTAGGACCTTTATGGCTGCTGTTTCTTTTGCTCTGGGATCTGATGGAGGAAAAAAAAAAGCCACGATGGATCCTGTCCCTAAAGTAGAAATTTTCTTTTTCATTCTGCAAACAAGGCTAAAGATCGGAGGAGAATGAATGCAAAAGTAGTTCAGGACTGTGGTTGTGCCATTAAAAGTGTTCGGCTTCGGAACAAAATTATTTGGGAAATCCGAGCATTTCTTCTTACTGTATCGACAGTATTTGAAAGTTACGTGTGCTTTGAGTAATCTGGTTCAAGTGACAACAATCTCTGCATGTCAATGTTTTCTGCAGCTTATAGAGTGAAGGCTAGTTTTGCCATTGGAAAGGAAGAAGCTTTTTCTAGCAGTCTGTAGAAGGATTAAATGTTGAACGTGGGGAAGAGGCAAAAAGTGAATACACGCCCAGAGGTTATCCTTTCATCGTGAATGGGTTTAAAGTACTCTGCAACCCAGGGCCCACCTGAACAGTAGGACTAAAAGTATAATGAGGAAATATTTCAATTAGAACCCCCTTAACAAGCATTTAATCCTTCTTTCAGGCATTAAGGAAATAGAATAAAATTGTTACTGTACAAATCTGCTGGAAGCAGATTTTAACCCATTTGTAGACGCTTCCCTCTGATGCATTATAGTTAACAGAGCTACTTGCAAGACAAGAGTGAAGATTTTTTTCCCGTGTTCTTTGTTTTTTCTTTTCAAAAGTTAAGGACTATACTCTCAGAAAAGTCTGTTCGGTCAGCTGATACATTGTTTGAATGTATGTATATGTCTTGCCTGCTTATTTGATCTTTTCTGCCCCCTACTTGAAACTGTGGTTTGTTTATTTGGGGGGAAGGAGGTGGTGTTGATTTGGGGGGGACGTTGTTTTTAGGGTTTCTTTTGGATTTGGTTTTTTTCTATTTAACAATAGCAATGAAAGTTTTGCTGACAGCGATTATGACTACTAAACAATTCAGTTTATTGGAAGACGAATTCTACTGGATCATATCGGACTTTTCCTAGTCCCTGAGACCCTAACTTGTGAGGTTTTTTAGCAACAATCACAAGTCAGGCTCTTGGGACCTAGGCGGAGGGGAACCAGCAGCTTTGGACTGTGATTGTTTTTCTGCAGAATTTAGAGAACCAAAGGAGCTTTTCTTGCCTGGAAGTATAAAAAGGAGAATATACCTATTTCAAATGTTAAACATCAGAACTATTCCTAAAAAAAAAATAAAAAAAAGAAAAAAAATCTAAACAACTGTTACCCATTGTGCAACATTAGGATGTTACATATTTATATGTTTAGAAAACTGGACTAGATGTCATGTAACATTTAGAATTAAAATTTAACCTGAATGTTAGTTTGCACCTAACCCCCCCCCCAAACAACAAAAACAAAAACCCCCACTCAAAACAGATACTAAAATATACAGAAGACTTCCAACCATAATATTACTACTATTATTATTATTGTAGACAATCCTGATAATTACCACAAAGTATATATTCATCCTTACTGTTACAGCATCAATTGACTTTTAAAACGTAAAACTTAAAACACTGATGTTTGAGGCCTAGAAAACATTCATTCTATTGTTTGAATAATGATTTCAGTCTACAGGAAAACTGTTGCTTAGCTTTTCCTGTAACATGGGACAAAGAGTATTTTGCAGTTAGTTGCCATCCTCTTTCTTTGTCCAAGTGAGAACACAATATGGCATGTAAAATATTCTCTCATTTAATTTACAGTTTTAACTGAAAGAGAATATTGGTTTAAAAATCATACTACAGCATTAACATCCCTTTGCACTCAGAACCATATTTCTTGTACCTGTTCAATTTAAAGTGAACCCACAATACTCTAAGCACCGGACTCAACTGTTAACTTCTCCATCACTTTTTGTATTTTTTACCCCTCTGAAAAAAACCGGTGTGAGCTGTAGCTTGTCCCTTATGTGTTAGGTGCTTCCCTGACTTTGCATAAGAAGATTCACAAGCACATGAGTTATTCTGCACTGCTTATTTGTCTCAGACTTCTGATCTAAAACACATCATTTGATTTGTATTTCTTAATATTTTATACGTGAGTTCATTCTAAGTAATTTTTCTCTGTTTCCTGTGTCTAACCAAGATGCTGCAGGACCTTGTTGATACATCAGACTTCACTGAAACAAAGGCTTCACACAGATCAGGCATCTAAACTATTTGTTCATTTCAAAAGTGATATTTTGGCTGCAGTATATTTTTTCCACTTGTGTGGGAGGAATTGTGTTTTATTGTAAGCATCTACACTATTGTTAAAATAAATTATTCTTATCTGTTAGTATAATACTTTTTCTTCTTGTCTTGTTTTCTTAAGAGACAGAAACTATGCGCAGTACATAGTTTTCAAGTTGCTCAAGATATAATTAGTCTTTAAATAGTCATAAAAAATATTGCCTTAGCAATTACAATGATGATACAGTTCCTGTAAATATGTAATTCTTTTCTTCGTAAACTGTCAATCCCACATGCTAAGAACACCCAAAAGAGCTACTTGCAAAAATTTAGGTGCAGAGGTAACTTTTTTAACACAGACATGATATTCGATGTTGACTTCTGTTTAGGCAATACTGGAAAAGTAGATCTGAATGTGTATAGGGAGGACAAATGCACCCAGATAGGTGCTACACTCGTGAAGCACTTTGTTAGAAATTTACGCATATTCTGTAGTAATTTTCAATACTGAAAACAGGTTATCTAAGATACTGAGCAGGTGAACACATATTCTGTTCATTCATTGTCTGTATAATGAGATGAAACTGTATTGTGTGTTTGTATATATATCAATATACAATTTAAATTACGCGTGGTATTTATCAGAATAAAAATCCTTATAGATTTAATCAGCTGTACGATGCACCCATCTACGCATGTTAAAGATTGTCATTGCATTTATTTTTCAGTCATCAAAATTTACTTGAATGAGAATAGTTCACATTCAGCACTCTGAAATAATTTTGCATTTAACACTGTATGTACAATGGAGGTGAAACTGTGGTGTGAAACGTTTTGTCTCTGTCAGTCTCAAGATTTCAACTATGCTCTGCCCTGCATTGAGAGTGAGAAGAAAATGAATCATTAGAAACCCCTGCCTGGCTTATTTGGTGCTCCAGCAAAAGTCGTAAATATGCAGTCCTGCCTCTGCAATACTGCTTGAACTGGGATGACTCCAGTGGCTCTGCTCTGCCCATCATACTCACTGCTGCCCCTTGCCACAGGGATGGCAAAGTTGGTGCACTGCCTTACTCTTTTCCTGTTCCCTCTTCTTCCCCAGTCTCACCAGAGCCAGCCCAACCTCAGGTACACAGGTAGTTGGATGGAGGGGAGGGAGAAGCAGGGTCTTCACTCAGGCAGGATTTCCACCAAGATCAACAAGGTTTTTCCATGTCCTGGGACTATGTGACAACGCCTACAGAGACCATGCAGGGAGCAGTCCTATTTACGCAGTGACAGTATATGAAAGCTGTCTCTATTAGCACAAATAAATAGAAAGCATCGTCTTCAGTATGCTATGCTTAGATATATGTACAGAATTTCAATATATTTCTATGTATCGGAATCATATTTTCTATACATCTTGATGTTTCAGTGCAAAATGCATTTAAATGCTCTTTAATATGTGATTTCGGAGTAATCAGCTTGTGCTACAACAAAAACAAAAAACAAAAACACAAGCTCTTGCAAAGGGGGAGGAAGAGAGAGAGAGAGTGAAAAAGATGTGTGGTGCATACAAAAAAGGACTGATATTAACAATTCGATGGGTTCCTAGTTGGTAGAGCAGACTGAGCCAGACGCATACATTAGCGGCTGTCTGCTGCTGATGGGAGCCTGCTCAATGCGGTGGAAATGAAGGATCACCTAGGCTCTGACACCAGCTTATTTGTACGTTTTAATTTTAAAAAGGAAAATCACTGTTTTACATAAACATCTTAACCCCTACATGATTTTTTTTTTCTTTTTTCCTCCCTCAAATTGTTTGCTAATTTACTGTCAACTTAAAGTGCTGTTTAGCTACAGCCCAACAAAACATCAGTCAAAAAGCAGAGGGAAGTACTAGCTTCTCTTTTGTCTGCTGTGTACAATTGAGTTATTATTATGATAATTGTCTACTTTAATTTTTAGTCTTCATGGGAGATGCAACAATTTTCTGGAGCTCCATTTTTGAGGCATTATAAGTTTCAGCAATATACATTTCATGTTTCACCCAAACAATGCAAAAAAAAAAAAAAAGCTCATAGCTCAAGCTGAGGTGACTTGATCAATTCTCTTCATTAGCCTGAAAGTCTTTAGCACCTTCGTATAGTATTACATGTATGGGACAGGATTCCTTCTCAAACCATATAAACTCTAGGATCCATTAATACAGTGCTGAAGACTACTACATGAGTCAAGGGAATTCCAATCCAAGTTAATTACTGTTGGAATTAGAGGGAAGAATATTTTACTTGAAGTTGTATAACAAGAATCTACAATTATCACATTTCAGGGCATTGCTCTATTCATTTGATGAAAAATGTCAATGAGGTTTAACAGAAGATGTTCTGCATTTCCGTGGGTAATGAAAATCGGCACATCCACGATAAGCTAACACAACATTTTCAGTGTGTTAATATGCAGTGCAGCAGAAATTTCTGTAGGCAGTAAATGTAGCCATCATTTCGATTTGCCTGTGTGATGATTATGCTCAATTCCTGACTAGGTACATAATTTCACACTGAAAAGCAGTCATCTCCTCTTAGGGACCAACTGAAGCCTGCAACAAAAAAAAAAAAAAAAAAAAAAGAACTACGGCTGTCTGAGGTCTATAACTAGCTAGGTAGTCACACAATAGAAAAAACATATCTGGAATACTATAAAAATGCCAGCTGAAACTGTATCACTCAATTAAAAGTAGATTTCTTTTATTATGTTCATTTAAAGTGGTTTTGTCAAAACAATGTATCTGAGGCATTCATCACCTTGTTAAGTTTTTTCATTGTTTGATGATTACAATAGGCATCTTCAGAGTTTGTTGGATGCTGCCTTGTTGCACTCCTTGGCAGCACTAGAGTGATTCTTATGGTGAATTAAATTCTGACCAGAGTCCAGCTCTATTGACTGTTGAGCTTCACTCACAGTGCCTGAGGAGCAACAAGTGGACAGAGTATGGAAGCCTTCGAGAGTAAGTGAACGTCAGATTAATAAAATCAACATTGATAAAATTATTTCATCTTTAAAAACATCTTTAACCTATTAAGAAGGATTTAAAATTAATCGCAGAATCTTCCAGTTGATTATAGACTAAAGTTTATCTGGTAGGCTTTCAGAAGTGCAATCTTTATGCCTGTTCCTACTTATTTAGGAGTTAAGGATTAGTCGTAATTGTGGGATAAACTAGATATGGTAATGATAGTTTGAGCAATATGAGTATCCTATAGGGAACAACGCAGATAATATTCTGTACTTTTCTTTTATGTGTTAGCTGTTGCACTGGAGCCGTGATTCTCTACGAGGAGCATGTTCATTTATTTAAATGGCCAAGTGAATCAACAAGGTTGTGCTGAGAAGTTTAGGGCTGGTAATTTTGGTTTTGGTTTTGGGTGGTTTTCTTCCACCACCACCACCCCCAACTTCTTTTCTTGGATGTGTGCGTGTCATGCATGGGAAGGTATGAAGGAAAAACAGCTATTCAGCAGAGACACGTCCCACCCCTTTAATTAAGCTTTTCCTGGACTATGTAAAAACACTGGCAGTGTGTAAATCCCATTTGTGTGTTTGTTATTATTATTTTAACAGATTCCTAAGTATTATATTAAGATATCTCAGTGATGAAATACATATGAAAATAGTTGCATTAGTAAGTCACTGGATACTGAAAGGGTTGGATGGCATCGGCACAGAGCCAAATGGAAGATTTTTTTTTCTCATTTAATTCCTTTCACCTAGTAGGCTCCCTAAGCATTAGGCAGAACCCAGTATGTGGCTAAGTTATTGCTCTAGTGTTCATCACACAAAAAGCAGTCTTAGCATTTGTAAATTTTCTTCAGGGAGGTTTCTAATCTAGACAGCATTTGCGTTTGGGGATTACACCACAGTCTGTTCCCCATCACCTCCCCCTCTAACATGTAGCCCTTTCAACTTCTTCAAAGAAGTGGGGAAAAGTAGGTTCTTTTATTAATAGCAGAAAACAAACCGACTGCTGGACTTCCGTGGCAGAGCTCACATAATGCAGCAGGGTGGGAACTGTAACAAAGAATGCTTGAATGCACTAAACGTATAGCGAAACCCAATTTACATTCACTGATGGGGCTTAAAGTACAATAAATGAGAAGTTTAAAGTAGAAATAAGCAGGGCCATGAAAAGACTTCAGTGAAGGTAGATACTTCTTGAAAAGTTTAGCACATGATTTAATTTCAAACTCAAGCCTTTCCTCGTAGAATTTATTTTTTCATGGTGCATCCCTTTACTCAAAGCATTTCCATCAGATGACAATAAATCAGATGAAGTGAGTGCCTTCAATGCATAAAGAAGTAGATTCTGTTTATCCAGTTTATATACTGATTTTCACACAAGTGAGACAGTTAGCAGTGGAAAAGTCTTCATGGTTCACTGTCTGTCCCCCTACACTCTCTCTTCTCTGCAAACTTCCTTTGAAATGCAAGGGAAAGTTTTGTATCTAGAAAAAGTTTCGCTGTGGGATTCTCACTCACTCTCTACTTCTAAAATGTTTCTGTCCATGTGGGTGTAGGTACACGAGAGAACTGGACAAGGTGGGTGCTTTTCTTCTGCTAAAGTTATTCTGTGAAATAGAATCGCAATATTACTAGTGAGTAACAATCACCTCTCCCCTTCTTCTCTTCATCTCTTTGTTTCAGCCCTTTCCACAGCCCCACTGCAAGGCCCTACAAGATGCTGGCTTTGTTCTCCTAAGAGTTTAAATTAGCCTTGCTCCCATTGTTTTCATTTCTCTCCACAGTGTTTCTACATCTTAAGCATGAAGGACGTATAAATTGCTGCTACTTGTAGATTTTTGCAGAATCTGCATCTCCTCCCTTGGCCCTGTTCAGAAACAACCAGCAGTCAGATGTTATGTATTAGGTTGATGGTTGCGGTTTTCCAGATAAAGCTCTTCTTTCTCCTTTTCTTTTGAAGAATGGCATGATAGTCCTGATCTCTGCACAATCAGAATGGAGGTTCAATGGTGGAACATCAGATTTAATAACTGTGATTTGGGAAAAGCAGGCTATGGGATAATTTTAAGCTGCTCTCTTCAGCAGAGGTAGCTTCTGCTGGCGATGTGCATGAAACTTTTGCTACCAGCATTTTGCCAGAAATTCGTATTTCCAGAAGTTTTGACAGTGGGCCATTGCTCTCAGGGAGCTTAGGTCTGCTTTGGGCATACAGGAGGCAGGTCCATAAACTCTCACAATGCATCCATCCTGCAGCAGCTGGCATGAGCCTAATCCAGACACGGCACCTCTCCATCCCTACGGCACAGCATCCCAAAAGCACAGGAATCAGCGTTCAGCAAGCCCGGCACATGAAATGGCTGGCACAGCCATTTTGTGATGGGATTTATAGCTTTCCACTGCAAGCACAGGGTTCATCCCTCTGTTGGGAAGATTTGTCACAAGTCTGAGGATACACAGTGCTTATAGCTCTTGCTGGTATATTTATATACACACACTGGAGTATTCAGGGAGCTAGATTTACTGTTAGATTTTAAATAAACGTAGGAGACCATGCTTTTCTGTTGTTTATTATGTTGGCATATTATTTTGGATCTTAATTCTCAAACTTATGTCTCCTTCCGAAATAGAGGAGTATGGTCAAAATATTGATGTTTTAGGAGCCATTGAGACACCCGCTTTTTAAACAATGGCTGGATGTTTAGTAGTGAAGCAAGTTACCAGTGCAGCATTGGAAACCTCTCCTGGCTGACTCAGAGGGTTAGATTTCTTATGGGTGTAGCCAGTATCTGAGTGTTGAGGTTTGGTAGGCTTTTATGAGTTAATGAATTCCAAAGGCTGCAGCTTGGCTTTCTGAAATTTGGTAATCATTCCCTAAATGCTAGTGGGAAATCAAAATTACTACATGCAATAACTAACACTTTTAAAACCCTTTGAAATGTTTCCAAACTGCTGCTTACGTGCTCTTCTTTGCTGCATTGATGGCTAAAGATTTAGGGTCGCTTCCTGGCACCCAGCATGAAAGCAGACAAGTTCCCTAGAGCCTTTACTTTCCTTCCCTGCCATTTTCCCAGTGCTGTCCAGGCAGACTGGGCTCTTTCATGTGGGGAACGCCACTCACTAATGGCAGCACAGTGACTGTCACAGGGGGACCTTGTCTTTTATTAGAGCTCCGAGACCTCAGTATAAAGCAAATACTAGCAAAGCAGGAGGTCATGATTTAGTGTGGCAGTGTGAGGGAATGTTTTATACATTACCATCGTTCTGCTGTTTGTCCTTCAGTTGTTCACAGTAACTTAATGAAGTGGTTGGAAAGAGAGAGGGTTGCATCTGAGCAAGCTATGGGATCTCAGATCCCAATATTCAACTAGTCTCCATCGAAACTCTTCAGATTTGTTTTGACGTGCACATTTACATTTTTTAGATTAATATTTTTAATGGTCCCAATGATCTTCTGCAATAGCCAGTAAGATAGAAAATGCAAAGGAGTAGCTCCACAGAAAGTCTCTGGCTCATCATTTTTGTACAAAGCAATCTAATGTGTGTGTCTCAATTCTGGGTGATTTTACCGAGGTGAAAAAAATCCTTCAGCTTGGATTATGAAACAACAGCAGAACTGAATACCTGCAGTAGTCTTCTGAGAGGACTTGCAGACTCTTCTGCCTGTGGTAAAACCTGTGGCTGAATGCCATCTATGAATTCCATGGATGCCATCCTATATCCTCTCTGCTTCCAGGCATCACGTGCCATTCACTAAACCAGGAAACTTGGTACCACACAGGACTTGCACCTTACATGGACTAGGCAAGAAATACAGCCAGGCATCTCCTTCTTTCTTTCTTTCCCTCCTTTTCCCTCCCCCTAGCTCTCCTCCCTTGTATCTCCCACACACAGCAGAAATATCCGGTCCGCTGCCAAGGCAAACTCAGTCATCCAGTCTGACTTCCTCCATAAAACATGCCAAAGCATTCACCAAGCAACTCCCACGTCAACACCAACAATTTCTGTTTGGTTAGCGTGTATATTTAGGATCTGGGATGGCAGAGAATCCATAATAACCCCATGGAACAGTCTCCCAGTAGTCTATTACATCAATATTAAAAACATAGGCTTTATTTCTAATTAGAACTTGTTTAGCGTCAGTTTCCAGCTACCAAAAATTTTCCTGACAATTTAAATGGTCATTTGCTTCCTTCCCCGTCTTAGGATTTTTATTGAAAAACTAATGAGATTGTCTTCGTTGTCTTACTCTAAGTTTTTTGGGAAGATCAGATCATGTTGCTTGTTCTTGTTTGAGTCTTTCCCATTTCGTCAATATCCTCTGCAAATACTGACAGCAGAATGAGGGAGCTGATGTCAGGAATGGTATTATTAGCTTGCTAGTAAATCTTCTTTTGTTTGACTTACTTACTCATTTATCTTGTTTATTCTCTTCTTTGCTTCATTATACTGACACCACAAGTATAGCTACAGGAATAAAGAGAGAAAAAGATTTGGAAAAGTCTTGTTTGAGGTATTTGAAAGTGCCCAATTCCAGCTAAAATTAGTAGGAGTTTATCACCTAAACTGTTAAGTACTTCTGTTGCCTTTATTTAAGCAAAACCTTATGTCAATGGGAGAAATAACAGAATTCACTTATCAGTCTTTGAGCAATTGTTAGCCAGGTAGTTTTTGACCTCCATTAATCTATTTATTGAATAAATTGTGTTTAATTTCAGAAGGAAATAACAGCAGCTGAATTATTCTTACTATTTGAAATCTTACTTCATTTCAGCATTTTCCGTGTTTCTTGTATGCTCAGGTTACAGAAATAGATCCTACAGATGGGTTAAAACATACCCATGTGTTGAAGCCAGGCAATCAGTCTCACATTTTACAGGTATCCATCCAAACAGCTAGGAAGTAGCTAGCTAAAGGATTATTTTTAATGTGTTTCTGTATTTCTGTAACCCAGTTCCTTCACAAGGCTTATTTGTCTGATCTCAGTAAATCTGCAAGCCTATATGTTTTATCATTTTCCTGTCATGGGCTTGGGGAGGAGGGATGGGGGTAAGACTGATCTTAGATAAGCAATGCAAGTTGGTTAAGAAAGGAGGAAGCTGTCATCTGTAGCCTTTCCAGACACAGCAGTACAGTTCCAGACAGTCACCTGAGTATAATCGCTCTGTCTCAACTATAAATCACAGTCTGGTACTGGCCAAGGCTGACACCCTGACATTTTCAAGAAGAGTAAAAGACCTGATTTGAATGGAAATCAATTTCATTTCACAAATCTTGGGATACTACAAACATGGTCTTTTTTTGTGTCTTATTCAGAATTTTCATTATTTTGTTGAAGGATTGGTTGTGCTATATAATGACTGTGGTTTCCTACTTACAGTGCAAAATTACAGAAATACATGTGTGTGTGCAGTGCATCACAGGACCTGGTACCATGGAGAAAGAAACTCCCTTTTCTGACAGCCTGCTGAAGGTGATGGGCACAGCTCCTGGACCTACTTACCTTTCTCCCACATCCAAAGGCAGTAGCTGTCCTGCACTGGAAGAATGAAAAGGCAGGCTCAGAGCATGTGATGCCACAGCCCTGCTCTCCTGTATGTGAATTCCTGTGGGGTGCTCCAAAGGGGTGGCAGTATTGGCACACCAGGAGTTACCATTGTGCAATAAATTTTCATGCTTGTAACAGCCTTTCTGTACCAAAAATGGCCCAGAAGTTCTAAAAATTTCAGCTGCACTTCTTATTATATGAAGAGACAAACCCCAAGCAAATGGAATTAAAGTTGCTTTTTCTATTTTATTTTATTTTAATTCTTTTCTTTTGCCTGGTCTGTAAGAACGTACTGTAAAGACAAGTTATTCCCCGTTCAGGGAGGTAGGGGAATGAGCTTAGTGATTGTAGTAATGGAACTGTTGCACTAACAAGTGTAAGTAAATACTATCCCAAGCTTCCTTCTCTCTGACTGCTCTGATACGTAGCACAACACCCCTTTTGGAGCAAAGCCACTGCCCAAGGTGAAGGCTTTGAGGTGGCATCAGACCTCTAGTGACTGAAGGTCCAAAACTGACCCTGAAATGTTCTTTCCAATAGTTTCATGAGGAGCTACCATGCTGTGCAAAACTTCAGTTTTCTTACTTGGCAAAACAAAACCATCTAGAGGACACTGGTTAAAAAAAAGAAGGTGGCGTAAGGTAACGCATGTATGAGAATCTAAGCCAATGAGTAAGCTGTGCCTAAATTTGCCAACAGATACATTCCTGTGTGAAACTGAGAAAGGAAAAGCATCCTTAGCATACAGAGGATTAAAAATATCTGATGGCCATTCCATTTTTAAGCCCCTTAAACAGGACAGTGTGAAACACGTTGCAGTGTTTATAGCAACAGGTGTGAAATCAAAGGTAAGGATTTCTCTCTCTTTGTGTGTCTCTTGCCTGCTGCTCAATACTCTTGGAAAACCTGTGAGAAGCTCATTAAAACCATGCATGTATAACACAGCCCTGTGCATCAAATGACTTTCAAAGGCCGTAGCTATGTGCTGTGTCTAGACACTGTCCATGGGCTTTATCACAGCACATCTTAAGGAGCAGTAAAACACCTCTGGTGTGCAAAGAAATGCTAACAATCTAGCAAATTGCTAGCATCTAGCCCAGAATCCTTTCTCTCTGACAATAGCCACTAGGACATGCCCAGGGAAAAGGATAAGATCAGGACAAGTAAAGTGATACTTCTCTGTTGTGGGGTTTTTTTCTGTCTCCTGCGGAATTCAATGCAGTGACTAATAGCTGGTACCAACCTATTTAAGCACCCTTGGCGGAATTTTTCCTTTCTTTTGTGCTTGTGTTTAATTACTTGTGCTTTAATTTTCTGAACCCTTTTGGTGTGATAACAATGGTATCTTTTCTTGATTACAAGTATCTCCATGTTCTGCAGATTCATTTGCATCCAAGGAAGGCTGAGAAAATATTGGAGCTGTGAGTAAGTGGTTTTCATGGATTTCCAAGGTGCAATGCTTTTGCATAACCTGCTTCATTATGCTCACTTAATTTGTTTTCTCTAAGTGTTTTCTTGGCAGGGAGAATTTTAATGTTCAGTTATATGACAGATTTTACCTGGGGCCAATGTTTTTTTCTGATACACGTAGCTTATTGGCAAACTTTTCCAGCCACACACTGTTCTGTGCAATGGAGGGACTTAAACGTGAATTAGATCAGAACTGTGACATTTGGCACTGTGATGTTCTCGTGACTGTTTTTATCAGTACAAAGCATGTCCTGGAAGGCAGAGGCACTTCGCAGCCTTGTCGTTTCCATACAGGAATGCTTTGGCCTTGTTAAAGTCAAGGGGAGCCTTTGGCTTCAGCTGCTAAGATGTCACCATCAAATTTAACATTTTGAAGAGTGGCCACCATCCTTACAAAACACTTACTTAAAATATTTCCTTTCTCAAAAAGCTCAATGCTATGAGCTGGATCCTTTTGTACTTAACATATCCCCCAGTTACATGAGGACAGTGTAGTGAACCTTGGAAAGCATTTCCCTTGTCAGAACCTACCAAGTCATGGATTTCAAGAACAAGATGAGAAGTTTACATTGAAGACTACACCAAAGTAGAATGCTAGCTATGGAAAAAAGAGTCTAAATTGTCTATATTCCTAGACTGAAAGGTTCTGTTTAGATTCAAGCAAAGAAATGTAATATTTAGCTGGTTTGCTCAGGATCTAAAAACTGCAACAAAAATAGAAACAAATCAAGTGGCCTCACTGTTTATCATTTAACATGATGCAAAACTATCCTGGCGTATTTTTAATGGAACATGAGTTTAAATATTAACTGCTTAGTTTAAACAGAGATTTTAGTTTTTAATATAGCAGCTCTATTGGGTGATTCATGTCGGCTATACATGACTTTTTTAAGGGAACTATAGCATCACAGTTTTTAAATTGTATGATATTACCAAAAACTCTACCTGAAGTAATTCACAATCCTCATTTTTTAACACAGTGATTGAGCTCTCGTTTCTAGAACAAAATTTAACATCTGATAATAAGTGCTGATTTAAGGAGGATTAGATCAAGTAAAGCCACTCTGCAGTATAATGCCAGTTTGTTAGGACACATTACAACCTGGCTGAGACAAATCAAAATAGATTCGCATGGTTACTTGGTATTTCTTTCAGACCTGACTTGAATTTAGTGCTTGGGACTTTGGAGGAGCCATAAGTCATTAGAAATGTTTAGAAAACGTAAAGTTACAGTTGCCATTTGCCTTAGGACATCCTACTGGTGCTACTCCCAGAGATGGCAAGTCCACTGGGACTGTGTGACATATCTGCCAGCCTCATATTGCTGGCTCAGATGCTCCAAGTCATCACAAAAGGCAACAGACCCTTAATGCATAAGAAACCAAGTCCTGCATTACCTGTCCCATTCCACTGTACTCTCAGGAACTTCACAAATGATGTATTTTGTTCAGAAAATTAAAATACTGCCTTAAAATACTCCATTGTGATGATTACAACCCACTTCATTTTTTGGAGTTTGTATTTTCAGGAGGTTGGATAAAAGCACAGATAAGTAAAATATGTCAGTGGATGCTTGATGTATCTCAGGTTTATGAAAGCTGGAGTTTCATGCAGGGACACAAGACAGCATTTGACCACAGTTACTGCTATAATGGTCAGGTGATGATTTCTCTTTCTTTAATTTCTTTTTTTTTTCTAATATTGATGTTAAAAGGTAGACTTTTTATCCAATAGCTGTCTGTAATGCTTCTGCCATTACAAAATGGTGCTCTCGTTTTCCATTAATTGGTCTTTTTTTGGTCTGTTTTCAACAAATGTCAGAACACCAACTGAGGCACACGTTTGGATTTCAGCTGTGTAAACATATCAGTGCTCTAGCTTGCCCCTTTCCTAGCTGCAATGAGCAGCCTAAAGTGTACAATCCAGGGATTTGTTAGTGATGAATGTGCTGCCAACATCACAGGTGAGGGTGGGTGCTTCTTTCCCAAAAAAGCTCCAGCCATAGGCTCCAGAGTGGCCTTGTCAGACTCACAGCGAGCACAGAGGTTCTGCAGACCCACACTGGGACTCTCCTTTGCTTCATCCCCAGCATGAGCCTGTCTCTCCTCGGCATATCCATGTGAGTGAGAGGGAAAGGTCAGTCCACTGTTTTTGGAAGTGCTGTCTCAGAATGGGAAACAAAGCACATTTGAGTAGCAAAATCAAGACTTTTTCCCTTTTACCATGTGTGAAGAACAGGGTCTTTTTCAGTTTAGTTTTCTAAATGGAAGCGGAATTTCTGTTCTCCGTGCTGAAGCTGTTACGTTTTCCCAACAATTTTTCTCTTCTTTTGCATTATTTTCATGCCTCTGAATTTGCTGTGAGAGTGATCCTTGTAGAAAAGATTCAGAGGCCTTGTTGGGAAATTTCTCTCAAAAATGAGTTATCAGTTTACAATGATTCCTTGAAGGCTGACAACCAGTGTATTAAAGCAAATTTCCAGCAGTTACAGAAGACATTTTCCTAAAAATCCTTTACACAATTTAAAAAGACTAAGCACAATTCTCAGACTGGTATAAAAGCAAGTTTCCAATATTTCAGAAACACAGAGATTAATGAAAGAAAAGCACAAGGTCATTCATATTTTGCATGATGAAAATCAGGCCAAATTAATGACCACCATAATCAGGTTTAGACCCACAGACCTTAGGAGACCTTACACATAGCAAGTGTCAGTCTTGGCTCATTGAAAATATTGCTGTGGACATCCTTTGATCTGCATTACTGCTGACAAAAACTGTGCAGGTGTAGAAAGGTTGTGCTCCACTTCTCTGTAGATACCAGACACCTCTACTACCTCAACTGAACTGCTCATGGAGTGGGTACTAATGGTAAATATTTACAAGATCAAGATGCCAGGCTCAATATACATGGAGATATGAAGATCTACATGATATGTTGCCTGTGGAGTTTCGTGGAGTTCGGGTTGGTTTCTTGGGGTTTTTTGTACATTTTTTTTTTAAAAGCTAGAATGCCAATAATATGCTGCTGAATGAATTTTCTTTTTTTTTCATTACACATACACAGCCCTGTGCAGTAGTGATTGATACGTAACATTCTTCAGAAGGCACCATACTTAAATGAGTATTTTTTATTCAGACAGCATTATTACTAGAATAAGAGCTTTTTTTCTGGAAAATAACTGCCAAATCTGGTCTTCAGTTGCCCAGTCAGAGGAAAGAAAGCCTATGTAGGGTAAAAATATGAGGACAATAACATTTCCTGATCATATTCTCAGGTTGGAAATGATTTTGCTATCTTAACCATCTGAAGTACTGCAATTTTTTCAGAAGTCTCTTATGCAATTAGTAATGACAAGAACATTTTGAGTCTGAATAGCATGCCTATGTGAGAGTCTGAAACCATGCAGTTTCCAGCATCTGGGAGTCAAGTCTCACTGTTCAGCAAGCTGCTCTGAAAAGCACAGATAGCTCTGGCAGCAAGCTGGAAACACCGATACAGAAGTGCCAAAGAAGTGGCTTATTTGCTTTAATTGTACTGTTCTAACCATGATGTTTTCACTTACAATCTCTGTCTCTAATACACATGAACAGATACATGTTCTTTCACAGAATCACTGCTGATCTTTCCAACATCGAATCTGCATCTCTGACCAAAACGAACACAGATAGGTTTTGTGGTCCTCACAGCAGTAAGCAATATGTGCAAATATATATATATATATATGTAGAGGTATATGACTTTTTGAATATATATTTCAAAGCACAATTTGATTTTGTGTTTGGTATGTATTTGTGTCTGATTTGTCGCAAACTTTTTTTTCAGCTGTGCTGAGGGGCCTGGCAGAGTAGGGTGCTGGTGGTCCACAGCCAAGGTGCTGATCTGTGCCCATGTGCCCAACCAGCTCAGCGAGCAATCCATGGGTGATGTCCTTTGTTTGCTACCCGGGGGGATTCAGCTGGAAAAAGCCCCACATCCAGCACCAGCTCTGCTTGAGGATGCTGTGCTCAGCTCCCAATAGGAGCATGCTGGGAGGATGGGATCCCTTGCCCCCTGGGGCCCAGGAGCATGGGTCCGTTGTAGCATGCTCTGACTTATTGCGTGTCTTGTGTAAGGGGCTGTGCTCAGGACGTTTTTTTGTGAGCTGTAAAGTCATGTCACCCTTAACTTCCCATAGTTCAGACATTGCAGTCCACAAAGCAAGATCTTTAGTGCTTTGCTCTACTGAACTTTTCCCTTGTCTGTAATGGATTGTGGATGGAAGAGGGAGGAGGGGAAGGTGATAGGGAAAAGCAAGGGTTTGATTGGCATGCAGTGATTTTGGACTAGCAGGAAGCAGGCATATCTGCTCTCCAGCCCCCACATACTTCTCAGTCCATGTGTGTTGAGAGGGGAAAGAAACTGATATTGTTCCCTCTAAAATTAATTCCCAGTTAGCCAGTTACTCCTGGCTTTTAGCTCAGAGCACCCTGTAATTGCATTTTTCATTTCAGTAATTATAGAGGATATTAAAGTGGATAGACAGTTGTAGCAATCTGGCTCTTTAGACATATCCACTTGTCCAAGATCAAATGGCTACAGCATATTTAGGGTTACAGTCTCCTTCTTTTCCTTCTTGTTCTCCACTGCAGTGGATTTTTTTTTCAGCGTTACCATGACAACACTATATCTGGCTGCCAGCTCTGTCGTAAGTTATTGAACTGAGACTGGCTTTTGGTTTAGCAGATAATTAGGTTCTGTCTCACAGGTTCATTTTCCTGTGACTGGGACATGAATATGACCTACAGCTGGCCTCAATTTCAGTGTCACAGACAAAACTTTAACCCTTCCTAGTCCCGCCACTACTGTACTCACTGTGGCAATTGGCGACAATTCCAAACCTTTTCCTGGGGGTGCTGGACACAGCACACCCTCCCGAGCCCTCAGGGCTCGTTGCCCAGGCTGTGTTAATCCCCAGGGAGGAGGAGGACAGTCCGGCTTGCACCCCCATGCTGGGCGGGCGGGGAAAGGGTATCGCTAGCACCAGATGAATATTGATTGTCTGGTATGGAGATTTGTCGGAAAGGTAAGTTCACTGCTTGATTAGTGACCCTTTAAATAATAGAAATGCACAGGGTGGTGACAGGCCTTTTTTGCTTGTCTCAGGAATATGAAATATTTACAAGAGGTCTGTTTTTGCACGCGGTGCCCCATCTTAGGCTGGTACCTGCAGCGAGGGAGCAAAGCTACGAGGAACTGACATATTGTTTCTGTAGGTACCTCCCTGATTTTCCTTTTCTGCTCAGGAAGAAGGGGGGTCCAGCCTGGAGGCGCTGGGCATCTGCCACTGGAACACATCAGAACCCAGCACCCAGGCCCTGGGGTAGGTGCAGGCAGGGCAGCACCTCACCAGATGGACCTTTGAGTTCACAAAATCAGTCTGGAGAAGGAAGGAGATCCACCATTTTCTTCAGCCTAGTTTTCAAACGTGCTCTTTCCCAACAATTATATGCAGTCTAATGTGGTCTTGCAGTTTTAATGATTTCAAGCCAGGACATAAACACCTCTCCTGTTTATGAAAATACTCGCAATTAAAGCTACTGATGGAAGGGGTAGTCCATGAGATTGCACTAACAGATATTTGTTTAATTTGTCCATGGAATAAGGCAGGTTTTTCATACCCTTGAAAGAGCAAAGGAGGTTTCTCTCCCAAAGCTGGCAGATCCCAGAGGGTGTTCCAGAGAAGCACAGGACCATTGGTGTAGGAGTCGTGTTTCTACTTTTCAGAGGCTGCAGATTCTTGGCATCTGGCAGTGCACACCATAGTGCTGCTGGGACTCGTCCCACCTGTGGTTCCTATTGGCACTGTTCTTTCTGGGAAATCTCACAATTACAGAAAGAAAAAAAAAAGAGAAAGAGGCTGGCTGTAAAAATTTATGGACTTGAACCATCATCCGTCACAGGGCTCTTGCAGACAGGGTATTTTCTGTGCGCGCTGTGGCAGGGTGGACACTTCTTCTCGGTATTCCTCCCCGTTCCCCACCAAATTATTTGTGCCGAGGTCTCTCGATTAGAAGGTCAAAGTGGAGAAGGGGCATCCTTCTTGCCACTATGGAACGTGTCCTTCTGAGCTAATCTCCCAGCCTGTGTTTGTTGATAATGTTTGAAACCTGTCTATTATATAAGATGAAGAAAATGGCATTTTGTGAACCAGAGATGGTGACTCCTTACTGAAGATAACGCCGAAAGCTGCAGATTTAGCATATATGTATAACCAAAACCATCAAAAAAGGCCCTTGAGGTATTTCTTGATTAGCATATTTAGTGTGGATTAGAAATCCTTGCAACGATAGTGTAAAAGTTTTGCTGTGGGGTTAAACTCAGAGTGGGAGTGGGCTGGAGGAGAAGGTCCTCCTTGAATTACAGAAGAGGGGTGTGAAACTCTGTGTGCTGGTTGGCTGATAAATTATCCAGCTGCCGGGTGTTAATGAACATTGCCCCATCTGGGACCCCACAGTTCTGGTTGATACCACATCAGCTGCATGTTACAATATAGCAGTGGTATATTGCTATATAATACATTTATTTCTTTATATAAACAACTTTTATGAGGCTTTTAGGGTTGTTTCCCATCCGCTCCTTTTTTTTTGTTTTTCAGATTTTATAATGAAAATACAGATTACATAGTTTCAGTTTTTGTTTAGAGCTAGTTTCGATGCCTGGCCCTCATAGCCTGGCATAGTCCTGTAATGTTTCATCTGTGATCGCAGTTTTAAAGCAGAATGAAACACTGTTTTCATTGGAACCACTAGAGAAATCAAGCCAATATTGCCAGTGGGATTACATTTTATAAAAATAGATAAGAGATCTCATTGTTTGGCCCAAAGCAACCTGACATCGTCCCAACAATACTTGCAAATGAGAGCATGTAAACCAGATCACAAGGAAAGCAGGGAGGGGTGGGGGAAGGTGATGACTAAGAGAAAATTATTTCATTATTATCTGTTTGAGTACTTAAACTGAGAACCTTTATTTTAGGTAATTAAACCCACTACCCAGCCCAGTATATAGAGTTTACCACAACTGGCAGCAAATTAGTCTCTTCCCGAGAGTGCAAAGCTGTCAAGTCCTTCTGAGTCCCCAAAGTCCTTCCACAGCTGATCCTCTTTAATGTGAAAGACAAACACTTGCACGATCTCTCCTGCTCTCAGGTGCTGAGACCAATACACTCACTTCTCTTTATTCCCAGAACAATTGCTAAAAATGGAACAGGAGAAGTTCAGGCTAGAAAGAGGAAATGACAACATTTCTTGCATTCTAGCAATCAGTAAATGCCCTGTAAATTTATCTTGGATGTAAGACTTTCTTTGCTGTTTAGAACTAAATAATGTTCTTTATTATCCTCTGACAGAACCCGCTTCTACACATTATTGCCTCTGTGGTGGATGTTGGCTGCTAAACTTAGTTGCATGGAATCATGTCTGAGTTATGTACCTTGAGTAGGCTGTGAGAATACTTCCTCAAGTGTGCCTCATCCTTTTGATTTCTCATCACATTTTGCCCTTACGAGGTACTTGAACGGGGGAGCAAAAATAAGTCCCTTAATTTAAATATTTCATTGCAACAGCAAAGTCAAAAGTGGTTCAGATACTCTGATCAGTTCCTCAGAGCCATAACAGACTAACAGGAGTACAAAATATTCTGGTTCAAAATCTGGAACGCCTTTTCTTTTCCTCTGGCTCTTTAAATTTTTAACTTTTTTTTTTCTTCTTTTTTTGCTTAGGTTATCAGTCAAATTAAAAAAAATAGTATCATAAAAAATAATATCATGGACTTAAAGAAACATAAAATTACATAAATAAGGAAGAAAATATTTCACAGTATCGTCAAATTACAACGTATACCAAGAATGAGAGTAGGAGTGTGATCTTTGAAGATGAAACTTTAGATTAATGATATAACTTGAAAAATTAGCTACAGATCAATTCTTTTGAAAAGAAAGATGGGTTGTTTTCCAAAACCAAAGTGTTATTTCCATTCAATACTTGATAATTTGCTTAGTAGAACCCATGAGATGATGCCTCAGCAAACAGAACTGTAGCTTGTTATCTGTGTAATGAAGGATGATTTTTTAAATTTTTCCTTTTTGCAGGTTTTCTGAAACCTCTTTTTAATTAGAAATGAAATCTGCACAAAGAAGACACCATTTTTTTCAACCCTGAAGAATAGAAGGGATTTTTCACTGTAAAAGAAACAAAATGGTGATAGTCAAAAAAACTAATAATAAAATTTTAAATACCTGCTCCTAACCCAAACAGATATTTGACCCAGAGAGCACTGATGTCTCTTGCCTATACAGTGGTGCCGAACATCTGTTTACTTCTTTGGCCTTCCTAAACCTAGGAACACTCTGGCAGAGGAATCACTCAGAGGAAGGGGAAATGGACACTTCCCAATGGTGATGCTTGTTTTGGGTTTGGGCAAACGTCACCATGAAAGTCTCTTGATGTGGGTACAGTGGCTCAAACACTGAGTTTTCCCAGCTACTGTAGCAGACCTTGGCCACGGTGGAACTTCACCTGAGCAAGGAGGTCCTTTTTGATTTTTGAAATGTACACTTTATTTTTGAAAGCGTGATGGGAGAACTTGCTTATTTATTAAAAAGTGAATTACAACCTGCATGGTTGCCACCTCAATCATTCAAATCTAATCATTCTTACTAGCTCCATGGGTGTGACCTTTTCTAGAATAATTGCCATGCAATAATAGCAATAAGATACTTTAAGCAGAGCATTTCTGGGAATCATTGCACTTCTCAGATGACTGAAGTCACTTATTCTTCATCCTCATGCTTCACAACACATCTGAGGCATGAAATTATTCCCTTCCAATGTGATGCCTTCTCCTACTCTTATTGCTTAAATGATTCTTAAGGATTAGTGTGTTAAAAGCATTGTGAGAAATTTGGGGAGGGGGGAAAAGGAGAAGATAGTATTTTACATTAGAGTTATCAACCTGATCCACATTTTGGTGATTTTTATTCCAATCAGAAGAGTCTGGATCTAATACATGTCCATGGTATGGGCTAGCAAAAATATGGAGGACACAGTAACTTCCTTGACAGTGTGCTGTGAACAAAAACTATCACATATAGTAGAAACTACCAGAATTTAGAAGGTTTTGTATTTGCAAGAATAACGAGAATTGCATTCTCTGTCCATGGATGGGATTTTCAGCTGTCTCCTGTATGCAGGTACCATTCTTTGTTCCCAGGATTTTATGCATTCAGCTGTGATTTCTCTCTAAATCCTTTTACCGTATCTTGATTGGTTTGCAGACAGAATACAAATTCTCTTGAGACAAATGTACCATTACCATTTTAAATTGTAATCTTTTTCAGAAAATGTTGTTGGATTTTTGTCATTAACATTTGAGAACAAAAGACCGGAGTTTCAACATTTGTTGCCACCCATGGGGCTTTTCCTCATATAAGGCTCTAACTGCAATACGAGGAAACAACATTAGTTTCATGTCCTTTGCAACACAATGTGTAGACAATCACAGAAACTTACCTTCTGTGCATTTATTTTACTGTGAGCAAGGACTGTGAAACACTAGCATGCGTTTTAGCTAGAGGACTACAGAAGTAATCTCTGTAGTCAGTGTTGGGGAAATGGTGTATTTACTGAGTCATTACTTAGTAAAGTCCTTATTTACAAAGCCCTGGTGAGCACTAATCTCAAGCTTAAAGTTATAAACGTAGCTGCATGCTCTGATGAATCAAAATTTTAGTTGTTTCCATTTCCGCCTTAGTGACAAACTTCATCTATTGCAAGAAAATGCTAGAGCTTTTAATAAAAATAAAAGATCTGTTCGATACCCAAGGCTGCATCACCGAGCTGACTGTCCCACAGTTTGAAATAATGTATACATGTAATCAAATATTTATCAGTAAAACCTTACAGCAACAAATGCAGAAAAAATGATTTTACACTCTCATCCCATCCATCGTTCATATATACATAGCAAATGCCATGATATATAATATACAGTGTATAATGTATATAGGATGTGTTTAAAATACTTTTTTGTCCTAAAAATTTATTATTCCTATTTATTCTCTTCTCCTTCCTGCTGTACCCACACTAAAAAACCACTTTTATATACCAGTAAAGCGGCAAAAAGCAGTGAGAAAACATTATTGCTTCTCTCTTTCACTAAGGACCTTTGTTAAAATTGTCTCCCCCATTTATATGAAGAAATGTGTAAATCTTTATAGCTTGTATTTTATGTATCTTGTGTGTGTAGGGCATGATCACTGCTTATGGCATTTTTCCTCACAAGAGAGATAAAAATGTAATCCTCAATATCAGCAAAAACTGGTCTCTTGCTTCTCACAGGTGGGAGGCAGCATCCCAAGAAAGGCAGGCTAACCCCAGTTACACGTGCTGTAAGTCTCATGTACTCATGCCATGTCTTATGTAGAGGGTGTGATAACGATGTCTTGTAGAATAAAGTCTTTAGTTAAAGACAGGAGAATTGTCAAAGTTCTTTTAAGCTTGTTCTCCAAGTCATTGCATTGCATTCCTTTCTGGAAGCCTCACTGAGAAGTTGTGATGGTTTGTTTGAGACAACTACTGTGTCAGTTCTGGTCCCAATGGGCACATACATTGCCTTTTACAAATACTGAAGGGACTGGGAAATAAAAAGGTTCCCAAGAAGCAAGAAAGAGTCTAGGATAGATTCAGGAAGGGCCACTGTGATAGTTACAACATCGTTTTCACATTTTCTGATTAATTTTTTTATGTAATACATAAGTTATAGACATATAAGGCAGCCTGTCAGTGAATAGAAGACTCATTGGATTCCAAACAAATTTTACTGTAGTGTCTTCCAGTAATTTTCATCCCTTTTAACCCTCTGGTTTTGAAAAGTAATTCAATTCTGTCCTGCTTATGGTTCAGAAAGAGAAAGGAGTTGTTAGCAGAAAATATTCATCTGATGTGCTCAGCCTGAACATTGGAAATAGTAGTGAGAAACTTCATAAGCTCTCTTGTCCCATTCTGCTGACCTTAACAGTTTAGACAGCTTGGAAAGGACTTTCATCTTCTAGGTCCAAGCTGAGTGGCAATTCTAAACACTGTGAATCCAAATTCTTTGCCTCTCACTTCTCTGAATGACCGTAGTATTTAACATGCTGTGGGTTGCAGTGTTATGAAATGAAAGCAATCCCATATAACTCAGTTTGATTATGTGCACACCTGGGAGAGGCTTGGGAGAGATATACATGTGTTTTACATCTGTTGGTTTCTGGAATTTTGATGCAGTGGCCTTTGGCTTGTTCTTTGTACCTTTTTGTTCATATTGTACCTATTTAAACTCCAGATGTGAACAAGAAAAATTAATTTCTTCCTATTCCATCTTTTAATACTGTCAGATGAATATGAATCTCAGCGTTCTGGAATAAATTACCCAGAATTTTCATTTTGTTTAGTGATTATTAATACTTCTATAGCTGTGAACCCAAGCATATTTCTTCTTTAGGCTTTACACAGCATATTACATCTCCTGGGATATGAATTTTCTGCATGTCATTTTATAATCAATAGCAGTTGCTATTTACATTTTCTTTCTGACCATTTTTGTATAATATGCTTATCCTTTTTATTATTCCTAGTTAGAAAATGCCAGCATAATTTTATTTGCAACAACTGACATTTTGGTAGGAAAAAAGTACTTAGTTAAGTATTTTTAAATTATTCTTGGTTTGTTTTTCTTTTCTTCGCAATACCAGAAATCACCTTTGATTAATAACAATCATATATAGGCTTTGTTCCTGTTATCTGGGTGTCAGCAGTAATTGGAATCCATATCCATATCCTACCTTGCAATCATGCTGCAAAAGGCCAATAAATTCCCGCTGAGTGTGTTACTTGTTAAATTTAGTGCATTACATTCAGGGTAATGAATAAAAGCACTGGGCCGTTACTGTCTGGTTGGCAGAGGAGGAGTAAGAACAGCCAGACTCCCCTGAGGCCCTGAGCAGGCTTAAAACTGTGACAGGCAGAATCAAGGGACTCCCTAAGCATCAGAGTTCAGTTTGTCTCCCTTAATTTCCTCTTCTACCAAGATTTTTAGGGGAAATGGAGGTGAGATAATCTTGCACCGAAGTACAAAATGAACAGTGCTGGTAGAGCAGGACTCCCTCGAGCAGATTCTCTTCTAGGCAAGTAATGCATCTGCATTAAACATTCAGCTGATGACAGGTTTGATTCAGGTTTGACTTTGCTTTAAGAGATGCATGTATCATAAATAAATAAATAAATAAATAAATAAATCAATATTTAAATGTTCTTTTATAGACAGATAGATAAAATATACACATAAATGTAGGATTCTAACCAACCCATGTAAACCCTCTGTTGGACTGCTGACTGACAAAAATAAACTCTCAGACTTTTGGATGTCTGAGCAGTGCTTTGGCTGACACAGGAGCAGCTGTGTGTCTCTAACTGCGGGAAGAAACAATATGTACTTCAGTTCTGAACCTGGGCCTGGGAAGTTGATGAATTTCAGTTCCTCCTGCTTGGCAGGCAAATTTACCATGTTAAAATGATGAAAATCTGATAAATAATGTTATGGAAGAACTGAAATAACAAGACAGAATCTCAGTGAAAGGATACACAAATCTATTTTGGGGAGGCTGGGAAGGAGTTTCACACTTTGTCTGCAACCTCATTTTTGGTTTTGCTGTGCCTTTGAACAGAGGGATCCTCTGAGTGAACTCCCTGTCTTGAAATGGGGACTTGGGCTCCTCTGGTGCCTCTGCAGGCTCCAAAGTTAGGATTATGGAGAGCCTTGTGCCTGCACATGGCCCTGAAGGAGGAAAGAGGCATGTCCAGCTACAGCTGGAAAGATGGCCTGAAGCCTTTCCCTCTCATTCCCATGCCAGTTCCCTATTCCTTTGGGAGACCATGAAAGGGACACTAGGATGATCACATTCAGACCCAGTATTTTCTGCAGCCATGAAACTATGAATTTTGGTAAGATTTGGATGTTTACCATAGTTGCATTCCTTTCAGGGACACCTGTCACGGCCAAAAATCTGCTCACCTGGAAACACTTACACTGTGTCAATGTGTATCATGTAGGCCCCAACTAAATGTTATATTTTCAAGTGAATTAAAATCCACCAAACAGAACAAAGTTACAGAGGAGATTTGATCTCTGCTGGAGTCAGAGACAAAGGTTTTACTTCTTCAGGATATTATCAGTTTGGAGCTGCTTTACTGAGTCCATCTGAAGTAGTATTTTTTTGTTGTTGCATTTTGTCACTACAGCAAAAATCTTCCTCTTATCCTTCAGGAGCAGATTATCAAAATTATTGTGGAAGCATAGGTTCTTTGGGCTAAATCCCCCACCGGATTCAGGACATCCAGCTCTTCTTCTAACTGTCCCTGGTGGCTTCCTTTTTTTTTTTATTTTTGTAGTTTTGGTATTAGTCTAGTTTAATACTAGCTGAAATAATTTGCTTGATGGTGAGAAAAACATAAGAAGACTGGAAGGAAGAGGATAAACCATACAGCCTCCATATCTGCATGTAAGATGTGCTAGGGTGTTCCTTTCTTTTAGGGTTTTGAAGAGTCTAGGTTTAAAGTAAGATTAATTTCTTGTATAAAATTACAGATATGGGATAGCTATACTCTGGGATTGGACTTTATATTCAATTCCAGAAGTAACTATGTCTGGCAGTTCAAAACTAAGGAAGGCCTATGTCATCAGAGGGAAAAATAAGATCCTTGCAGTACAAGGTACTGCATCAACTGCATCAAATAACTGCTTCAAGTTGTTAGAGTTTAACATAGACCTTTCCCAACATGAAAAGCAGTATTTTGTTTTAGAAAAGGCTAATCTTTTGATATGGTGATCTCATACAAAATGAAATATTTGGTGTTGCCCTGTTTTAAAGAAGAATGTGGCTTATGCTGCTGCTAGGAAAAGCTCTTTCCTGAAATTGCCCCGTTCATTATTTTAACCTTATAGTATCTCATGGTTCTGTCTGACAATTGCATTAAAACTTAAAATGATAAATCAACATTTCTAAAACACAAACACGCATGCCCATGGAGCATACGCATAGAGAGAGGTTTTAAGATCACTTCATCAGGAAGACAGTTCTGGCTTCTGATGGGGTCTTGTGGGACGTCTCCTAAGTAGTTTACATTTCATTAGGGAATGCAAACAGGTCCTTGAGTCTCTCATTGCTGAACTGGAAAATTCTGCAGATGAGCCCAGATCCTCCAAAGAAATCCTTCTGAATCATCACAAAAGGGAGACTGGGAATATTTGCTACATTCTGAAAAGCTCCACATGTCTAAGAGCTCCAGTCCCTGATCTCAGGTCAGGCAGTGGTTTTGCTCTGTGCCAACCATTGACATTTGTTGTTGATGGAATTTTACTTCATCTTCTCATGCTCAGCATTCCTTTCAGCTGGAACGTTTAGTTTAAGGTTATCTGGGTGCCATGGATAGAATCATCTTTAATTTTCTTACCATCAGAAATTGTGTAGGAGCAGATCCAGGTGCAATGACTGTTGACTGGCTAGATTTTTTTATACCAACCCATTAATTTTTGCAGATGGTTTGTGGGTTTTGTTTTTCTTTTCATATGTGCCAGTTCATGCTCTTCTCATCTCTACCTTTTTATTGCCATTGCTCTGGGGGCAAAATGAGCTGTGACAACCATGTTGAATGTAACAGCTCTATGAAAACTTTGATTGTTTAAAGGTCCGTTATCTGACATGAAGACTTCATGTTTTTCAAGTATTTACTTATTTTCTGGACAACGTGTGCCACTTAGGTCTGTATAAGTAGAGCCAAACTAATATATCTGGAGAAGTAATCAACCACAGCACTGTATTTGCGTCCTTTCCAAAAAAACTCGTCTGTTGCCTCTACTGCCAAGATCTGGCAGGTAGCTTTGAGGAGATTAATGGCTCTGGTGATTGTTACTATTTGTGCCTTTTTTCCCCTTCCTACACTTAAATTATTACATTCCAAATGTTTATTTACTGGATAGCATGAATGTGCTGGAAAAGAAACCCAAACAGTCTAGCATACCGCATGTTGTGATCCGACCTTGTATTTGTTTATAAATTTATGTTCTTCAAGGTACTGGACTAACAAAGCCCTCTGAAGTGCTCGAGGGATCAAAATCAGCTGTCCTTTCAGAAGCAGTCTATCAGTCATGCAAAGGTTATTCCAGTCCTGCCAGTATGGAAATGGATTTGCTGGACATTGACTCACTCACCACTGACAAAGGTGGAGTTGAAATTACTGGCAAATCTCATGTGTTAGATTTTCATGTCTAACTTGCTTTGATCAACCAGCATTGCCTCCAGGATGAGGTCAGATTGTACTTATCATCGTCTTTGCTTCTTAGTCTGGCGACTGGTTACCATTTCTATTTTCAATAGGCTGGAGTGTTTTCTCCTCTGAAAACTTCTGTGTGAAAAGTTCATCATGTGGGAAAAGAATTAGACAAAGTCATATTATTTGGATCATAGTTGAAAACATATCCAGTGGTCTGTGTCCTGTTTCTTGTCAAAAGCTGCCATGGACAAATATGCATTGAACCAGTAAAGAGTCTGTGCAAGTACTAGGAGTTTCTTTTCTATTTCAGCATACTTTTTTGCATGGCTTTTTGATGTGGTGGAAAAAGACTTTTGTCTTCTGGAAGTGTTTGTGCGAGCATATTTCCTAGCCCACATGAAGATGTGTCTGTGGCTACTGGCTGAATAATTTAAAGAACAGCATAGCAAAACAGGTGGACATATACACTCTGTGTTGTTGGGAGTTTATTTTGTAATGACTACATTTTTCTGGGTGCTTTTCTTTTCCTACAAGCTTTAGATATTCAAATCATTAAAGGACTGCCTTCAGAACTTCGCTTGATAGTTCCCAAAGCATGGAATCTTACTGAGGAATCTTCTTCAAGCAGCTCTCTTGAAATTCATGTAAAATGTGTAATACTAGGGTTTTTGTTTGTTTTTATTACTACTATTTATGAATCTGGCTGGATTCTCAATTTTCTGACTATTTACTCCATAATAGGGTCCTGAGTAGGCCCTAATGGCTCTGACCAGCCCCACCTGGGGCCCTCACCCACATCCCCATCTGTGAACCCACCAGCTCTGTATGAGCTCATGCTCCTACCATGGGGGCCTCTCTTGCAGTCTGGAAAGCTTACTTTTGGTGCTGAGTTTTGGCCCATCAAAGGGATGTTAAGGGAAGCATTATCTTCCTCAGAGAGTGGAGGGCACAGCTGCTGGGGGAGTTCTTTATCAAGAGGCACCTGCCAACAGCCTGTTCAGAGGCCTTGTCTGAAGAGCCCTTTTGTCTCTAAAAGATTCTCTGCTGAAGGTAGTTGTTTTCACTGTAGGTGTTTTTGTTAAGATCCGTAGAAGTGCCATGTGTTTTGTTGCATGGTGTATTAATCTTTGAGTCTTCTACTGGGGGAAAAAGCAGAAGGAAAATATTCTCCTATTTTATTTAGATATTTTCCTCGTTCTTCCTTTAACTGAAAGTTCAGGACAGCATAGGAAATTGATAGTGGCTCAGCCTGTTTTAAATAGCTTGCTCTTCTGCTCAAGATTTATTTTTTCCATTAAATAAAGACTTTGAGGTATTTTAGAAAACTAGTTGGGGCTATCTGATAGAAGTACAACAGAAGGAGTCAAAAAGGGAACAAAGGAAGAGAGACATCTTAATAACTGGGTGAACTGCTTTTATCTTGGGATAAGTTGAATCCTCCCTTGATAAATTTAGATACACTCTGGTGTTGTTATGGGATTATTGGCCCTCACAAAGAAGTCCGAGTTTTGCAGTTGAAAATAATATAGGAAAGGGTTAGGAAATGGCTCTCAATTATAGACCTTCTGATGGTCATAGTCTGTTATGTCAGATGACATGGAAAGTTTCCCCCTAAAGAAGTAGTAATTGGAAGAACCAAAGCGTCCTGCATGAGTACACAGAAGAAGAAAAATGGCACATGAGAGTCTTGTGAAAACTTGTACCTGGAAGAGAAGTGAAATATACCTCTGCACATTAATTCAGTCTATAGGTGTAGAGGCTGAACTGGACAGTTCTGATGCAGGTTTTGCTGGACTGGAAAACTTGAGGTGCTGAATGACTTCTGGCCCAGCTGAGAAAGCACAAATATGGTCACTGGTTACCTGTAAAATTATTATCTAATGATTCCTCTTTGAGCTTGTGAGGAAGAGCAAGAACACAGCACAGTAAGAGACTGGGTTTTTTATGCCTATCTCAAAAGGAAGCAGGATGCTTTAGCAAGACAAGGAAAAGAACTGAATCAGCTTTTCTGAAAAAATGTAAGTATAGAATAATAAAAAAGAATGACTATAGAAATACTTTGTGTGACAGAGTCTTGTTAAAAGATGGATTAATCTAAGCTCAGGTCTCACACTAGGCTTATTTTCAAAATAGACATGCAAGCCCAAAAGGAGGAGCAAGTGTGACAGAGGCTCTTCATTTCCCTTGGGTGTGCCAGGCATCATCCCTCTGTGTAGGTGAGTGGTATTTTAATTAGTTGTTAGGTTTTGTCAGCAATGTCCCTAACACAATGCTACAAGCAAATGGACATCAGTACAAGCCTAGATGGAATGTGTGCTTACAGCTTATTTATATTATCAATCACTGCAACAATTGTTTGTGTATATATAAAGGAAACTATCCCTCAAAGATAATTGGATCAAGTGAGTTTGGAGGATAAGAACAAGGTTAACTTGGGGAGAAAAAGAACAATATAGATACCAAGTTTTGATTTGTGATTCCAAAGGTTTGTTTATAATACGAAATACCATGATGGAGTTGGCTTGACCTGGGACAGCTTTTTGGCTTCTTTTTTTTTTTTTTACTTTTGGCTGTAGAGCTTGCTCAGAGAGGAAAACAATATTGACCTGAAAAACAGTCTTGGAACAGTAAGCTTAGAGTTTTTGCGAGAGCTCTACAAACTGTCTTCACAACAGATGAGGAGCTGAGTTGTTTGATTACTTGGTTGTTAGTGTGGTTGATTTACATTTGCTTCTTAAGATATGATTGGTCTTGTTATGGAAATCCTTGAGTGAGGCTACCTACCAACTTGAAATGTGGAGATTATGCCTTCAGAAATATCAAACACTTATATCAAAAACACCTGGCAGAAATAATCTGCCAAAAATGATTTTATTATCCTGACACTTTAAATTATCATAGAATTGTTTAGTTTGGAAAACTTCTTTAAGGTAATTGAGTCCAACCATTAACCCAGCGCTGCCAAGCCCACCAATAAACCATGTCCCCAAGTGCTACATCAACACAACTTTTAAATCCCTGCAAGGATGGTGGCTCCACCACTTCCCTGGGCAGCCTGTTCCAAAGCTTGACAACCATTTCCACTAAGAATTTCTTCTAATATCCAATTTAAATCTCTCCTGGTGCGAACTGAGGCTGTTTTATTATCTTGTCAATTATTACTTAGGAAAAGAAACTGACCCCCACCTGGCTGCAACCTCCTTTCAGGCAGTTGTACAGAGTGATATGAAGTACCCCCCAAGCCTCCTTTCCTCCAGGCTAAACACCCTCAGCTGCCTCTGCTGCTCCTCATCAGATTTGTGCTCCAGGCCCTTCCCCAGCTCTGTTGCCATTCTTTGGACTCACTCTAGCACCTCAACGTCCTCCTTTTAGGGAGGGACCCAAAACTAAACACAGAATTTGAGGTGCACCAAATTCTGTGCCAAGTACAGGGGAACAATAACGAAATGTGCTCAGCTGCAGATCTGTATGCATAATATGGAAAGTTCAAATGTCTTCCATATTTCTTCATGATGAAAATATCTAAATCTATGAGTGAGGATACTGGTGAAGCCTAGATGATATCTCAGACTTGTGTAGTAGTGGCTGTTCACTACCAAAACCATCAGTGTGGCATTGCAAATGTAACTGAAAGCTTTGCTCCAATGTGGCATGGAGGAGGGGATGGATCTTTTTCCCAGGGTTATGCTGAAATCCAGACACACAAATGTCTTCTGTGCAATTGCTGGAGATACAGATAGAGCTATGTGATCATGCAGTGAAGGCTTACTCCCATTTTCCAGATCCTGGGGAGCATTAAAGCACAGCTAAAACCATCTGGAATCTGTTGCTTAAGTTCTTGTTGAGGTATGTAGTCTCATCTGGGAAAGAATCCCATTCATGAGAATATTCCCTCGAAGCTGTGCTGCCTACTGCCAGTGTTGGAGGATCCTTCCCTATTAGAATTGGTGGGCAATCATGAAGGCTATCCATACGGAAATAAAAGGTTCTTCTTCAAGTAACATTTGTGACTTGATGAAAGGCAGGAAGGACATGTTTAAAACTCTTAGAAAACTCCACACTGAAGTGAGAAACAACATTTCAGCTGGGATTGATTCATCTGGCAATGAATTTATGAGGCATTTTGGCTGATATAGTCCAGACTCTACAACAAAATTGTGAAAAATATCAAGAGAATGGTCCTGAACCCAAAGTTTACTGCCAATATATTGCGTTGTCAGCAAAAACTAGAGTCACAAGACAAAACTTGAGACAATTTGAGTTAAATAAGAAATGTACAAGGGTGTAACCAACCATCACAGTGTCGTATTTTCAAAATTGGTGGATGAGTTGATGAAAACAGTTTGTGATGAACATGTGGGTGTGCTGAGTGGAAGGGAGAGCAAAAGTGAGCATGTTTTAAAGGAAGTATAATCAGGTAGTCATATTGGAGGGGAGTAATGGAGAGTTTGAGAAAATAAAAGAAGAGGAAAGAATAAAAGAACAAAATATTAGGAATGGACTTCCATTTCCTGACTATTACAGCAAAGCTAAAAGAGGAACTGAAGTGTGTAAATCGCAGAATATGCCAATAAACGGAATTAAGAAAGAAAAAGTAAATGCTAAGGCTCTGATGAGGATACAGTTCTAGTTTTTTGCATTTGCAGATGGAAACCACCTCTCCTGTACAGAGCTGCTTCCCATCCCACAAGTTAACACTCCAGAATTCTAAATGCCTTCTACAGGCCATATGCGAGCAGGAGACACTCCTTTTGAAGTACTTCAGAAATGCAAGCATATGGAAATGTGTGTGAAGACCACTTCCATTGCTGGTTTGAACTTGGCAACACTCTAACAAATGGGATTTACAAATGTTACCACATAATTATATAGCTTTGACAAGTTCTTTAGAGGAATACCACCCCCCAGCATGTGTTGGGTACTTCTAAAGTTCACTAGGGAAAACCTCCACTTCAGATTTCAAGCTTTACTTTCCTGTTACAGCAACTACTTCGTATTTTCAAGGAATATGACAGAATGTGGTAGGACAAAATATTCTGATGATGTTTAAGTCAAGGGCATGACACAGGTGTAAACAAAACTTAATTATTTCAAGTAAGTTAAATAGAAAGACAAGTCTGGTCAAGGCCCAACTGGTCTTACAAAGGTCTTACAAAGACTCCACAGTAACCATTTTCTTGTTTCTTCTCTTTCTCTCTCTCTCTCTTTTTTTTTTTTTTTTTTTTTTCATTTTTTTTACAAGGGTGCGTAAAAAATATGNTTTTGACATTCTTTCACAAGGAGTCGTAAAATATATGTAACTGACTTAGTATTACAGATACTAATATTTATTTATTTATTTATTTAATCATGTGATTTCTTGAGAAAAGTTTAATTGCTGGGGCTTAAATTCCTTAAGCTGTTCTGCTCTCTTCCATAGAATCTCTGTAGCTGTTTGCACTGATAGCTGTTTGTTGAGATGACAGCTTACCTTGTGTCATCAAGGTCTAGACAAGATTGACACTTAAGTTTATGGAAAAAAACTAATCTTACAGAAAGTGGCACTGAACTCCATAAATTCTCATTTCATATTAATGTTTGTAGAGTGAGTATGGTACAGCAAAATTTGACAGGATTTTTTTTTTCCAACCAATAATGCACTTCTTATGTGCTTATTTCTTCTGAGGAGTTAAAGGTTGCATGGGACAGGTGGTGTAATGAAAGAGGAATTAAAAGCATGTGTTACATCTTCATTTACTTCTAAGAGCAGAACAATGCTCTGAAACTTCTTAGGTTGTTTTGTAAATATTACCTTTATTATGCTGGATGCTACCTGTTTGGGTTTTTTAACCACACCATTTTCTAAAGTTCCCTTTCCTCTGCCCAGGGATGGTGGGCATAGGAAATAACCTCAGAAATAACACCTTAGCACTCATAGAAATTTTTTTGTCTTTGATGCTGTTAAAGCACATTTTGAAAAGGATAGTAAGCATCATTACGTCCATCATATAGGCAGAAAATCTGCAGCAGAAAAAGGTTAAATGACTTGCCAGAAGGCACACAGAAAAGCAGAAGTAACAGACAACCACCCATAAGTCCAAGGATAATTCTGTTGCTTAGTACTATAGTTCTGGAAGGTAGAAGTACTACACAGCCCTTTCTCCTCTGCAAGATGTCTTTTCACAACATGGCTAAGTTTGGCTCTCACTGCTCTTTCCTCCTTAGCTGATACAGTTTCAGCTTTTACAGCCATATGTGATAAGAGCTAACCTTAACATCTATAGAAATTGGTACTTAAAGGACCTTGTACTGATGTTATTAATAGAATAAGAGTTTGGAAGATCCTACTGTTTAGTGTCATCTTTGCTAGATAAAGTTTCTTCCTGAACTTAACTGCCAAGGAAGCAAATAAAAAGACTGGAAAAAACCTGTTTTACCTCACACTTAACAATTTAAATGAATTTTTGCGGGCACCTAGAAGACATCAGCAAAACAAAACAGTAAAAAGGGTTTTTCATTCTAAAGAAATTTAACGAATATCTGAAACAGAGTAACAGCAGATGTTATGTATACTGACTTTCAAGAAGATTTTAGTAGCATTTTATGTGATACTAAACTGTAGCACATAACAAATTAAAGAAGAGGGACCTAGATGAAAAGATTAAAAGGCAAACAAACTACTTGGGAAGCCACGGTTCATAACACTATCAAAATGGAAAGATCTTTCAAAGTTTCTGCAGTTGCCTGTTCAGCTCCAGGTAGGGAGGGATTGCCAGAGTGGTGAAAGACAGTTTTGGAGCTTAAAATTATTTCAAAAATAGGAGAAATTAACTTGGAGCTTCACGGGGATAGGATGAATGTCAGTAGGGACAACTGCAGAATGCAAAGTTTAGATAGGAATAATCAGCCATACTAAAGGAGGTGAGGAGCAGCCAGGTATATTGTGTATGGAAAGGAACCTGCAAATTGTTGAGACTAAAACCAGAAGAAAATATAATTATACTGTTGAAAACCAGGAAAATCTGTACCAGGGTGTACCAACAGGTTCGGTTTATACAATACACTCATCTTACAGAACAGGAAGAAGCACAACTGAATCATTGTGCTCAGTCTTGGCCACTGCTCTTTCAGATTCATTGAAGACAATCTGGAGTGAAATAAGGAAATTGGGAAGTCCATATAACTTCATTTACAAGGTAAAATTATTTAATTTAAAAATGAGGAGTGTGATGAGAAATACGACATTAATCTTTAAGAATGCACAGAGGAAGGGAATGATCTGTTCCATAACTTTATGACAGATGTGCCAAGAAGGAAGTAATAGACTTCATTTTCAGTAAGGAACCCCAAATTTAAACATTAGATGATCTTTTTAACCGGAAGGAAAGTAAAACACTGCAGCAGTGAATTTAAGGATGCTCCATTGCTGAATATGTCTTGGGAAATGTTAGTCATGCACTGTGAGCCTTTCTGAGGCTGAGGAGGGCCTGGGTAAATCCTAGGATTCTGCTCTGTCCCCAGCCAGTGTTTTTGGCATAAGACATTCCAAACACAAGCCTTAAGGCCCAAACAGTGCAATCCCCCCCCAGAGTATAAGATCTGGGGTTTCAATATTTCTATAATCTCACTAAAGTACAAAATATTTACAGCTGTCACAAACTTAACAAAAAGCATAAACCTTCCAGCTGCTTTAATTAGTATTTCACTGGGCCTGCAGACATCATGAAACAGCAATGCAGAGGTGTGACCAGTGCATTTTATCCTGAAGATGAAAATCTGTGGTCACCCAGAGTAAAAGTCATGGGAGTATCATCTGAGGCATGCTTAGGTCTTGCCTGTGCAAATAAAGTAAGCGGGTGAACAGGTTCTTTCTGCACCTGTTATGGTTTATGGTTAGCTTTGCTACAGTGCTTATTTTGTACGTCTTTAGCTTAATTAAAATTTAGCAAATGTATGCTAGAATCAAGAGCAGGTAAATTAAAGCATTTCTGGTGGAAAGCTTACTGAAGCAAGTATACATTCCTTATTCTCTCTGTGTTGTCATGTGTCTGCATGGGTACACACCGAAGCAGGTACATGGATAACTTTCAGAAGCTTCTGTGAGCTGGATTTGGTACGCTGGGTTATTCCCTGCTTTCTCTGGACTTCAGTGTAATCAGGCTGATTTATGTCAGCTGAAAATCTGATGCTTTATTTTTAGCATTTAAACACACAGAAAGAATTCATGTTCTTGGTTTAATCTGCTGGAACACTGGGATTTAGTGAAAAGCTTGTGTGGAGATGACATGTCTACTGGCTACATAAGCAGTGGAAGGTGAGGGGGAGGAACGTGCAAAGAATGCTTTTGAGAAGTAGATTAACTTTGGAATTTTAACATGCAGTTATTATTGAACAAATAAACGAGGAGGTTCATTCTGTTCAGAAGGGAAGATTTTGTTCATTTTCACAGATAATCAGTCTGCTTCTGCAAAGTTAATAGGATGCTGTCAGGACTTTCTTTCTTGCATGGTTTGTTGGTATGCTTTCATTCCTTCAGTGAAACAGGGGAATTATCTAAGGGAAGATGAAAAGGAAGCTGGTTATGAGTAAAATTTCTCAAATGAGCTTAGTGAGCTAAGCTTCATTGCCAAAATACAATTTATAGTACATATACCTGACAGAATACTGTTTGTTCCATACCTCTGTTTCAAAGTGTAGTAAATTAGACAGCATGGAGCTAATAATGAAAAAAATTGGCCTATTCTACATAGTATTTTGGCATCCCTATGCTGTTGCATAGGTTTATCTCCCCACTAGGACAGCCAGAGTCTTTTTCCTTACTTATCTATCCTCTTACTGCTTAAGTTTAACCAGGACCAGTCTATTTTCAGCTAGGCTCGGGTGCAAGAACAGCAAAATCAGGTTGTTGGAAGCCTTGAATTTCCTTAGGCTAGCCTGTTTCCAGTGAGACAGGTGCTCAGGAAACTCTACATTTGTTACGTGAGTATAGGCAGGTGACAATACACGTTTGTGGCCCCGCCACTGGCCATTGCTCTCAGGTTGACCACTGGCTTCAGAAGAACAGCAAGAATCTGAGAATTCAGCTTTCAAGGATTGCCAAGAAGCAGCCCTCCCCTGTATATTTACAGAGAACCCATTTCAGGAAAACAACATGGTTTGTGTTTGTTTCCAGCAGTAAGAACAGCTTCCTTTGAGGGGTATTTGGTCCTGTGACACCAATCCTGGACTACGGTTCATGGAAGGACAGTGAGTTGGCTGCAGATGGCCTGCGTTATCTCTCAGAGCAGGAGAAGCAATTCTTGCAAGAAAAGCCTGAGCTGAGGCAGTAGGAGTCTGAGAGGGCTGAAAAGAAACAGGTTTCTAAAAGCCCTTTTTTGGTTCTGCAAATATCATAGCATGTTATGAAGTGCGTTTCAGAGCACCAGAGAGGCAACATGCAAGGTATTCCCTGGAGCATTTAGTCACATGTAGATTAGATCATTACAGCTGTACAAAGGTATTTCGGTTTTTGCCCTTAAACAAAACCTAGTGTTGCTCTTAGGCAATGAACTCTAAGGAAGAAAAAAACATTTTGTGGAATAATTCCGTGAAAATACATATCGGTATGAAGACATTGTCAGCAATCATTTCAAAACTCCATTCATTTCACAGTGAACTTTGTGCATGACTTCAGGGGGTATGAAATGGAAAGATAGGAAAAGCAATTTACTAAATCCAAACTGTGCCAAGCGTAGAGGCCTTGTCACCCATCCCTCAGCGGGGAGCTTTGCCCTTCCAGTTACGCCAAATGTCACCATCCCGGTGAATGACATAAAATATATAGTGCTGAGCTCACTCTAGTCTGCCTAAAGAAACTTTCTCTGCTCCCTGTTCTCATTTCTTCTGCAAAAAGAGATGCTTGCACCAGTGCAGATAGAACTGCCAAGTGGCCTGGTAATTGGTCCTGCTTCTCCCACAGCCCAAAGTGAACACACTCCATTACTTGTAAGAGTAATTTGCTGTTTTCTCAGACATGCAAGGAGCCTATAAACAATCAGGGGCAGTGGATCCTCAGGAATGCTGGAATGAGACAGCACAAGTGGGATCCATCTCATCTAGTTTAATTTAGATCATAGTATTTTCATAGTGGGATTTCTGTGCAGTAGTTGCTAATCCTGTATGTTAACTCATACTTAATTTTCTTCCTTTTTCAGTGGAAAAAGCTTTAAGAAAGGAGTAATAAGAAAATTTTCATACTCAAATAGAAGAGAAATTTCCCTAGCATTCTGGGGAAAAAAAAGCCTTGAAATATTCATGTTGTGTTGCGTAGACCGCTCATGAAATATGCATGAAAAATTATACAAGGTTCTAGAAAAAAAACATACCACTGGAAATTTGATTCTTTAATTTAAAAGACAAGTCTTTATCCAGCAAGAAAAGCAAGAATATAGTAAGAGCTGGACATGTCCCTTGTAAATGTCATCTTGGAGAAGGTAGACTGCTGTCTCTGTAAAGCTGACTGAACCTGTGCCTTCCAGCCACCAGAGAGCTGCTTTCTCATGCTTACACAGGTGTTATGTAACATAGAACATGCTCTGAACATACTGGGTGGAGACACTGCTTAGCAAGCACTAACCTAGCTGTGAAAGAACATCAGCTTCACTTCCTTCAGCCAAATGTAATTGCTCTGATGGTGGTTAAACCATTTCGTTGAATATCCAGATGTCCAAGAAAAGTCATTATCAGTCAGTATAACATCTGGCAGGTGACTTCCCCCATAATAATGAGTATGGTGTCTGTGCCTTTGCCATGCTCTCAGAACAAACCTCATAGAAAAAATTACCCTGCACATTTAGGACAGAAAAATTTACCCTGCACAATTCCTCCCAGAGCTGCAGGAACAGCAGCAGATTGAGAGCACAAGTGATCCCTTGCTCATCGGAAATCATGTAGCTGCTTTTACCCCAAAATTCCACCCTAGTTATTAGTCATTAACCTACAAATGTGATGGGGGCAGATCCATTAATAAGAGAGATGTGTTTTCGTTAAGAAAGTCATATCAGCCAGATGATAAAACCTTCCAGTCTCTTGGACACTATGGGGGTGTCTGCACAGAAAGTGGCTCCCAAATTGCACTGAGGCAACAAATGGTATCTATGATCATATTCTTTGTACATGTTCCTCCATCCTCTGAGCTCACACATTTTCTAACATACAGGTTAATCTGGAAAGGCCCACACTGACAGGATGGTTTCAACGCTCTTTTGTTTTGTTAAGAAAGCCCAAATTTTCTCACCTGTGTACTACCATTGACGGTAGTGATGATCTCATTACAGATGTCCCATGCTGACATGTCCTAATCTTTCCTCACTTCTAGTGCTCTGGCTGATAGATGAATCTTTGTGTTTTGTTAAATGTTGCCAAGCAGAGCAGCTTAGCTGACCATCTGCATCTGGCCCTGAATTTTGGGCAGTGGCTTGGAGAGACATTATCCCAAGGAACTTCCAGCTATGTTTGTGCCTTGTCCCCTTGTTGTGGCTGCAGATGGGCCGATCACTGCTCTGTGACCGGGCTCTAGCTTGGCTTTGGCAGGCTGGCATTCTGCAGCTGCCCTGGGCCCTGGCAAAGCCCCAAATATACCGCCAGATGCCCTTGTGCTGGTAACTACAAATGCTGCACCAGTTCCACTTGGGTGGCTGGTCTGGGTGGGGGTTCTGCCAGAATGGGAGGAGGAGATGGGTTATTGCATGGCAGAAGAGGGATCAGGGGACTGGTAAATGTGCTTTGTTTGTTGCTGTGAAGTGGACAGCAGGTGAAATTCTGCAATGCTGATGGGCTGGTAGGGGGGAAAGGAACATGGAGTATGGTCATGTAATTCTTAATATCAAGAAAATCCCTGCAAGTATGAAAGCAGTTATTTGCACTGGAGATGTGAGCCAGCTGGCTGCGTGGCCATGGCTGCAGTGTAACACTGAATATGCAGCAGTTACTGAACTGCAGCTGGCTGGGAATGGAACACCTCCCCATTATCCCTTCTTGTGTCGACAAGCCCAGAAAGAGGAAAAAAAAAACAAAAAGAAAGATAAAGAAAGCTGAGCTGAGTGTTCAGTCTACTTAAATGCTTTCAAAAGAGTGCATGCCAGTCTGTTTTGGGCTTCAAAAATTTTCAATTTAAGGTTTAGATTTTTTTTCTCCCTCTTATGTTTCAATCAAGAAAAATTATATTACGGTGAGTCACATGCAGGCAATTACAGGCTCCCTTCTAGATGTCTTGAGATACATACATATATACCACAGAATACAAAAGTTTACCATGTTTAGGTGTAAGTTACAGTCCTTTGTACATAATAAAATTATTTTCCTTATGATAAAGAAAATTGAGTACTGAATATGCATCTCTCATTCTACTCAATTGCTTTCTTTGCGGACCAAGACATCACTTAGATTAAGAAAATGGTGTATGAAATTTATCTTGCAATCTGTTTATGGGAAAAAATAATTTTAAAAAAGATTTTACAGTGCAATGGCATGGTTTTATATAGTGGTACTATAGTTATACTCACTATGAATATAGAGTTGTAGTCATGGGAGAAAACAGTAAAACAAAGGGAGGAGAAAATGATATGAGTTTTCTGGGAAATTTTGTGCATTTCATGGTTTTGTTTTCACTCTTTGTAGTAAGTTTAACTGTTACAATGCATCATGGTGATGGTACTTAATGAAATTTCTAAAATTTTAGCAAATTTTAAGATCACAACAGACTTCATGTCACACATCTGTTTGAAATGCTTTATTTCTCTGTTGATAAAGGTAATGGTTAAATTTAAGAAGGGGAGGAATTCTATTTTTCTTTTTTTTTCTAACATTTTCTATATAACCAATTTCAATGGCTTCCTACCTTGTTTTGCTCTGAGTTTTTTTAGTGTCTGTTGTTTTTTGTTTGAGGATTTTTTTTTAAATTTTAAATTACTACTACTATTACTTTTTTGGCTCTAATAGGGAATATATATACCTATACCAGTGTCTTTATTAACACAAAAAAAATTACAGAACTCGAAAGCATATATCATCATTGAAACTACAGAGGATGTTTCAGTTTGAAATAAGTAAATATTTGTAGAGGGACTTCCATATCAGCTGATAGTTATCTTCCTCTTTCACTGAAATTTTAAAAATATATTTAAATATATTTAAATTTCATGAGGGCAGGGAGATTAATAACCTGTTTAATCCATGCTGCTCCATGCAGACCCAGGGAAGTGCCTTTCTTATGGCCAAACTGAGTGACTTCCTTTGGGACATGGGATGAGTCAAGTTTCCAATCACAAATTAAACACTACTTAATTAAAAAGTAGTTTTTCTAAAATTTAATATGTGCTCATACAGTATATGCTGCTCTTAAAATGTGACAATGAGTTTACTCAGTGTTTGGTAGTTTCTTGCTATTATTGCTATGTAATATCTGAGTTGTGGCACGGCAAGTGCTGGCAACAAAATTTTGTTTCCACTTGCACAATTCTGAGAGTCATACATTGGTGGAAAGACCTTTTTTTTTTTTTCCTCTCAAGGGAGATTCTTTCCTAATGTCCCTTATAAAAAAAATCTATGGCAAGGATCTTAATGATTTCGGAGGAAACTAGATGGAGTCCTTCTTAGCCTCTTGAAAAATTCCTTTAAAATATTTTTTATGTGATTCTGTTTCAGTAATGCCTCCTCTGTTAGCTTTTGTCTTGACTGGAAATAAATATTTTAAATTACCCTGCATGAACTTAAGGTTAGATAAACAGAAATTGGATCATCTTTCTTTTATGTCCTTTTCATAGGTGCTTTTTTTTTTTAAAAAATCTACCCCTTTGTCCCTCCTAGCTCACGCCTTTCTTTTTTTTCTTCTGTTGCATTGAACACTTATTGGCTCACATTTTTAATGCATATGCCCTATGAAAATTCACCACTTTGCAAAACTGCAAGTGAGAAAAACAACAGAATCTGTGACTTTTATGTCAGGTCAATAGACAGAGATGTAGAGTCTGAAGGCTGGAACTGTGCCTCCATTCTGCAGTTTAGCATTGAGGCAATGATTTGGTCAGGAGCTGGCTGTGGTCTGGGATATTGTGAAGCACGGCTGTATATTCCATGTACTTAAAGCCTGTAAAGGCTTAATGGAGCCCCTAATTACTCTCCCATCTCTCACTGCCCACTGAAGGCAGCAGTTTTAAAAGACTACAACTATGACTGTAAGAAAAGAAAGTCTGGAAATGAACAACAATGTAGGTAAGCAAGAAGAAGAGTCTAATTCTAGGCAGTTTAACATGGGTCTTGTGGTCTGCTGAAAAAAATGGGCCTTGTTCTCTTATCTTTCCTTGTATGAAGTAGTTACAATAAGAGCTGAAAATGTCATTTCTTCCAGCCTGGGATTTACAAAGCCAAAAAAAAAAAAAAAAAAAAAAAAAAAAAATAAAATAAATACAGTTTC